>NW_023590881.1:0-44818 GCF_014843425.1 Jatropha curcas
AAGAGAAGAGATGATTGGAGCCACCGCAGGAAATGTTAATAACGAAGTTCGAATTTTCTGGGTTTAGCTTAGCGTTTATTAACAGAAGGTTCGTAAAAAGGGATTCTCTATCATTGATCACCTTTAACAGAGTTATTGAAAGAAAAGAGGTTGTATTCCATTGGGATAATAGATGTCAGCAGAGTTTTTTGAACAACTTTTGAATGCAGGACGTTGACTGAAGCAACTCAAAGTGTTTAATCCCAGCCAGTTGTCAGGTAAAGGACTTTTTTGAGATTTACAGTGATGCCTCTCATACTGGGTTAGGATGTGTGCTCCATGGCAAGATAGGAAAGTGGTGGCCTATGTATCCAGACATTGAAGCCAACATGAGTTGAATTTATCCAACCATGATTTTAGAATACAGCCATTGTTCTATTGCATTTAAAGTATGGCGGCATTTATCTTGTAATGGTGAAAGTGTTTACATACAACAAAGACATCAGAGTTTAAGTACTTACACACGAAGGACTTTGAATTCAAGACAACGAAAAAGTGGATGCAAATTCTGGCTAATTATGATTATGTTATAATTATCCATCCGGGAAGGCTAATGTAAAGTAGCTGATGCCTTAGCCGGAATTCCTGTATGCTTTGAGCTTAATGACGAATCAGCATGGGAGTTACAACAGCAAAGGACTATTCTCGCACAGATGCCAAGTACAACCATGCTTTGGCTTCAGGAAAGTTTGGCAGGAAGCACAGATAGAAAGATGCACAAATAGCCCCTATGGGTTTTTAAATCAAGTCAGGCAGATCTGGTGGGAAATCAGATTGGATAATAGTGGAGTTTTGTTTTAAAAATGCAGATCAGAATTGTTGTACCACAGACAGGGGAGGTCAGGCAAAAAGATTTCTGCATGAAGCTCATAACAAGTCCATAATACATGCAATCCAGGTAGCACCAAGAATGTATCAAAGATTTGAAGAAAGGCTACTGGTGGCCGGGCATGAAGAGAGAACATCGGAGATGTTGTAACAAGATGTTTTAACATGGTTCAACAAGTAAAAGCATAGAACATCAACTGGCCATCCGGGTTACTTTCGATCCAATAACAGTGCCAACATGGAAAATGGGATCAGATCACGATGGATTTTGTTACTGCTTTACCCATCAGACCACAGCGGAAGCATGAGAAGTATGGGTGATTGTGGACAGATTAACGCAAGTCTGCTGCATTTCCTACCAATTAAGACGGACTATTCTCTTGGACAAGTTGCAGACAATTTTATGTTAGTAGATAGTTCGACTACATGGAGTTCCATCATCTCATTATCTCTGATCGTTGATCCAAGGGTTTACATCGAAGTTCTGGGGTAAACTTCAAGAGGCATTAGGACGAAAACGTGCAATTTCAGCAATGCATTCATCCGCAGACAGATGGGCAATCAGAGAGAGTATTCAAATCCCCTGGAAAGACATGTTGAGATCATGTTGTTTATTGAATTTGAAGGCAGTTGGGACAAATATGTATCTCTCATGGAGTTTTTGCCCTAAACCAACAGCTATCCAACAATCGAGCAATCAAGATGGCACGCATGAAGCAATTGTATGGTAGAAGATGCAGAAACACTGTATGATTGGACAGAACTTAGTGGAAGAAAGAAGATTTTGGGTCCAAATTTGGTGAGAGACACAAGAAGAGAAAGTGAATCATCAAAAGACGGCTGAAGGAAGCAAAGTGAATCGACAGAACCTATGGCTGATTTAAAGAGAAAAGACATTGAGTATTCATTGGGGATAAATATTCTGAAAGTTTTCACCATGGAAAAAGATCTTAAGGTTTGGACCAAACAGGGTAACGCTTAGCCTAGGTTCCATTGGTTCCATACGAGATGTTTGAACGCGTAGGACCAATTGCCTATCGCCTAGCATTACCGTCCAACCTTAGATGCGAATCCATAATTGTATTTCATGTATCCATGTTTGAGAAGATAACAGATCAGACCCCTCATGTGGTTATCAAGCGGAAAGAGATTGATATTTCAGGCAGATCTCACTTATGAAGAAGAACCAGTTCAGATCCTAGCCAAAGAAACTAAAGAATTGCGGATACAAGAAATAGCATTGGTGAAAGTTCCTTGGAGGAATCCATAAGAACAGAAGAACAATCTTGGGAATCAGAAGAAACCATGCGAACAACAATATCCGCATTTGTTTACTACAGGTAAAACTTCGGGACGAAAGTTTTTAATTTAGGAGGAGAGAATTGGTAACATCCTAGTTGCGTTGAGTTTGAGTATTTCATAGAGGAAGGGTGAGTTGGGTTTGAACAAACCTGGTTGGGTAGAAATGGATGATAAAGTTGGGGACTTATTTGCATGAAAAAAGTTAAGGCTTTGTTTGCAGCCAAACATTACAGTGTGGGTAATTAAGTTTTGTGTCTTTATACACTTGAGTTACCAAGTAGATATGTTAACACAGCCAAATCAACTTCTTCTCAGAAGTCTACTCCGTTCCTATCATTTTCCACTTTCCTATTTTCAAACGTTTTTTCCATTTTCTTCTTTACGGTTTCCCTTTCCAATTTCCTTGCCTTTTCAATGCAAGTTTACGCAGTAAGTCCTACTCCAAGTAAGTAGAATTTCTTGAAGTTATATGTTTATTCACTCTTTAATTGAGTTTATATTGGAGATTGAGTTTATGAGAATTCTTGTGTATAGGGAAGAAGAAAGAGTTCCAAAGTTTGCAGAAAAGAGAAAGTTAAAACAGATGCCCCAGCTTTGTGGCAGACAGGTTTTTGATTATCTCTTGTTATTTCCCATGTTCTTTGCAATGAAAAAATTGGGTGTGGAGTGTTTGCTCATGAGAATGATTATGTTTGCTTGTTGTTGTGGTGGGAAGTACTGGAAATGATGTGAAAACAGGGGATGAATATATGAAGCGGCAACAGATTTGCTGGAAAATGTTAACAGCAACTTCATCCTTGATTTTGAACCCAATATAATGATGGAATAGAATTGTCATAGAGAGTTATTTGTTCCTTTCTGTGTTAGCTTACATGGGCTTTTGAATCATTCAATTTGAAGTTGTATATTGAAAGTTATGGCCAAAAGAACACAGCTGCACAATCTGGAATCACGTCGCGCGCTTCGCGCATACTGGAAAGCAAGTCGCGAGCTACATTCGCGATTTTCCTATTGCGCCGCTCGTGACTTGAGTCAGGTAGCTCTCTGACTCTCAATTGCACAACTCGCCGCTCGCGAGGACACATGCGCGGTCGCGACTTTTGGCCAAAAACTCTCTGACTGCTCAAATGGCAGCAACTCGCGCTCGAGACCTTTCACATGCGCGGTCGCGAGTTTGAGCCAGAAGCTCTTCTGACTCCCTCAGTGTGCGCATCCTCGCGCTCGCAGTCACCAGCGCCGCTCGTGCATAATCATCTTCGCGCATCGCGGCTTGTGCTGCGCGGTCAGAAGTATAAAATTATAAACACACATGCTCTCAGGATGCACTAAGTCGACGCTCGCGCTTATACATACGCGGTCCGAGGCTTGTGTAGGTGACCCTTCTTTTTGTTATATATATATCATTTGCTATGGTATACACAATTTCTTTGCCTCAACATGTCATGCTTCGTTTTATACAAATAACAACATAGCTGATTATTTTATTCAAGTATGATGTGGAAAATCAATATAAATGATGAACTATGACGTTGTGGACCATTTATGTGCTATTTGTGTTTACATTGTTGACATGCTAATCTTAAGCTTCCATTGAAGGTTAGGTAGAACCAATGTAGATAAGGCTATTGTCGTTGACATAGAATAGCATATCTGCTCCCCATACAGTTTGGAAAACTCCGGCTACAAGGCCGTTGAGTGGATATGATTAAAAACCGTGCGGGTGCGAATCCGGTTAGGGGCAAACCAAAACGGACAATATTGGCATAGGCGAATTCCGGTTTCGGGGCCTATAGGCATACAGTTTCACCCAGTTTCAATATCAGTTTATCTTATCACTTTCGGTTTCACTATTAACCTTATGGAGCCATTCAGATATCTTGAGCCATAACATTTCATGATTATACAGGATTAATAAAAAAACCCAGTACCCCCAAAAAAAAGATAATCAAGATATCATAAAAGTATCATAATGTGTGAGCTATAATGTGCCATATATGTTTTCCCATGGTTCTTTTCTAATATATGGTTATGTGTTTAATTGTTTCTTTATTGTTGAGATTCCACTGAGCATTAATTGCTCAGCGAGTTTTTACCTGTAACTCGCAGGTTTTGAGACTGGTCCCATAGAGATCCGCGTACAACTGCTGTAGTTTCTGTAGAGACTCCGGTCTTCAAGGTAGAAACTCATTTTGTTTTTCTTTTTATGGCAATGTACAGGGCACATCACAGTTGGGCCCATTCCATTTTGTAGAACTTGTATCATGTTTTGGTAATTAATTATTTTGGTAAACAGTACCAGCATGTTATTATAATTCAATATACAGTAATGTTTTCAACAGCAATGTCAACCATACAGTCAACCAGTTTTTGTTTAACATCTGCGACTCGGTTCCATTCCGGGTTTACGGGTGGACCGGGAAGGGGGTTTGATTAACAACTTCTTCCGCCAAAACTCAACACTTACTGAGGCTTGGCATACAACTGTTTATTCCTCAGTGTCTGAAGTACAATCCGCAAATGTTTATATGTTCGACCCTTATCTGTGGAGTAGACCAAAATGTCATCTATAAACACTACCACAAAACTGGATCCCAGATATGAATGAACCACGCGGTTCAATGAGATCCATGAAAACCGCTGGTGCATTTGGTGAGACCGAATGGTCATGAACTAAAAAATTCAATAGTGACCATAACCGGGTTCTGAATGCAGTCTTTAGCGATATCCTTCTTCCCTTTATCCGCAACTGATGGTATCCCCGACCTAAGGTCGATCTTAGAAAAACATACCTGCCAAACGCTTTTAACTGATCAAAACAAATCATCGATTACGAGGGCAATGGATACTTTAATTCTTGATTGTTAGTGTTTATTCAGTTGTCTGTAGTCAATGCACAATTTCTGAAATGATCCATTCTTTTATTCTTTACAAAATAATACGCCGGTGCTTTCCCCAAGGTATACACTGGGTCCTGATAAAAGCCTTTGATCTCAATAACTCTGTAACTTGAATCTCTTTAACATCTTTTTAGCTCTGCTGGTCCATTCTGTAAGGTGCATATTGGATACTGGTGATGCTCCTAGGATTAGACATTCTATGGTAAACTCCACTTCCCTCCTATGGTGGTAACCCTGGTAACTGTTTGGAAATACATCTGGGATAATCACTCACTGTTGGTAATGTCCTTGCACTTTTTTGACTGTTTTTCTCTGCTTGTAATGCACATATCAAGTATGCTTCACACCCTTCTGAATTAATCTCTTTGCTGCCATGGCTGATATCAATCATTACCCCCTTCTAGTCAGAAAATCTCGGCCGCTTCCGACTAACTGTTAATCTTTCCCTGCTGTTGTTATATAATGTCACCCCTTTTTCTTTGCACAATCAACTATAAGCTATGTCTTGGATAGCCAATCATACCCAGAATAACATCAAATTCCTCTAAATGGCAACCAATAAGATCTCCTGGAAACATCTTTTCCATGAATAACAATTGGACATCCTTCGACCACTGTATGAGTTTTTACTACATCTCCTAATGGATTTGTAACCAACATACCCTGACTCACATATGCAACTTTTAACCCTTTAACCCAAGGTTTAGGTACACTAATGTATGAATGAGATGAGCCAGGATCAATTAAAGCATAAATTGTATGATCACATAAGGAAAACTCACCAACTATTACATCTGTAGCTTCCTCATCTTCCCTGGTTCGCATAGCATAGACCCTGGCTGGACCTCTTGTATCAGGTCTGTCCACAGTCTCTGACTGCTGTCTCTGCCCTCCGCCCCGGAGCTCTCACCTCTACCTCTGCCTGCTATGAACTGTGTGGAACTTTTGCCCTCTTCGGACAATCTTTTTCTGATGGTCCTGATGCTCCGCATATCCAACATTTACCCAGTCATCAACCAACAATCTTCAACCACCCAACCACCAACCCACACTAATACCCCCCTATCCCTACGTAGCGCTCAATGAAAATGCCGTCTGCCACAATGCTCACAAGGTGGAAAAGTATAACCGGCTGACCTTTGCACCTCTACTGGTGCCTCTACCAGTTTCCTCTGCCTGAACCTCGACTACCACCGGCAGAAACTAGCCACAATTGATACCCGCTGCGCGTTAAACCCTAGCCTTGCGCCTTGGCTTAAAGGAAGGTCTAGCACTAGCTGAACTTACTAACACCTCTGAATCTCTTGCTTTTCTGACTGATATACACTGGGTTGCACTCTGAAGTTGGTCTCTCCTCTTTGCTGAGACCGGCTGGCGTCTTGTACGCTGATGGCCTGAATCGCTCTATCTACTGAGCTGCCTCTACCAAAGCTGAGAACTCTCCTGAATCTGGGCTTACCACTCCCCATTTAAATCTCATCGTTCAGGCCTTCTTGAAACTTTTACAACCTCTCCGCTTTTTGGTAAAGCCACTATCCCTTTACCTGCTGAGTCTGGTGAATTCTCTTTCGTATTCTGAAACTGACATTCTGTTCTGCCTCAAGTATAAAAATTCTTTCCTTCTCGCATCTAGGTAAGCCTCTGTGATGAACTTTTTCTTGAATTCATCCAAGAAGAATTGCCATGTACGCTAATCTGCTGATACCCGCTGCTGAACAGTAGTCCACCATGTATATGCCTCATCCATGAGCAATGATGTGGCACAAACCAACTTATCCTCTGGTGTACATTGTAATTGTTCCAGAATTCTCGATGTCCCATCTAACCAATACTCAGCTCTTTCTCTCTTTTCTGGGATTATCATCCTTGTTAGCACTATAAATTCTTTCGCCCATATTTCAAGAAGCTTTTCTCTTAGTGGGGGCTTTTCTTTCTCTTTCTAACTACTATTGGTGCTTGAGGTATCACCCTGCAATCTGTCTAAAAGTATCCTGAAGTTGCCTTTAACAACACCTCTTGCCTGGTGTTTTGCCTATTGGAGCCTCACCCTCCACTACTCTGGAGGCGTGTGACTCGCTCTCAACCTTCTTGTGACATCCTCCTAAACGAACCACACTGCTTAGTTCATCAGGGTAGACATGGGCAATGTTCACATCAATACTGATTTATGAATGCATCCCGGGAAACTAACCTAGGGCTCTGATACCAAAATTTGTTACATCCCTTCCCGGTCCCACTCCGTAAACCCGAAATAAACCGAGTCGAGACGTTATAAGGTTGACTGTATGGCCTGAAAATGCTGAAAATCAATAAGTTATTGAATATATAGCATGCTGATACTGTTTAAACAAAAATAATGTCAATTTATATTTACAAAACATGATACTAGTGTCAATGAAATGGGCCCAACTGAGTTGCCTGTACATGCCATAAAAGGGTAGACAAAGATACATATTAAAATGAAGTAGCTACCCTGAAGACTGAGTCTTCTATAGATGAACTGCAGCAGTTGTAAAGCCGACTCTTCTATGGTCCATCTCAAAACTGAGAGTTAAACAGGCTAACTCGCTAAGCAATATAAAGCTCAGTGGATATCCCAACAAATAAAGAAACAATTAAACACATAGCATGTATAGAAAGAACCTTGGTAAACACATATGGCACATATGACACACATCATGAAATACTTTCAAATGATACCTTGATTATCTTTTTGGGTTTACTGTTATAATACTGTTATAATTCCATGATAATGTTATTCAAGATATTGTAAATGGCTCCATAAGGTTATAGTGAAACCGAAGTGATAAAAAAACTTATGAAACTGGATGAATACTGTATGCTTGGCTTGCCTATCGGCCCGTATATAATCATGATCCACTCACGGCCTGTAGTGGAGTATCAACTGTAATGAGGTTGCAGATCTGCTAATCCTATGTCGCGACATAGCCTTATCTACAATGGTTTCTACCTAACCTCAATGGAGCATATGTTGGTATGTCCAATAATATAACACAACATCAATATTAATAGTTCATAACTTTCATCATTCATCATGTATATTTGGATTTCACATCATTTTGCATGCTTGAATGTTGTTTTTGATACAATGTTCTTCATGGTTGATTTGATGTTAAAATGATTGGAGGCATATAAGTGAAAGCAAAGGAATACAATTGCATTGAAAATGAGTCCAAAATGCATGAAAACACAAGTTCGCGGACGCGCCTTGCAAGTCGCGAGCGCGTAATGCACTAGATGAGAGACAGTGAGTTTATCGGGCACAAGTCGCGAGCGCGTACTTGAAAGTCGCCGAGCGCTGAGAAGTGGCCAAATGAAGAGACAGTGAGTTTCCAGGCCAAATTCGCAGCGCGCGATGAAGGTCGCCGAGCGGCTTACAGGCCAAGGGCCAAGGTACCGAGCGCGGCACTTCAAAGTCGCGAGCGCGAGAATGTGCCAAATGATAGTCAGAGAGTTTTGGAGCACAAGTCGCGAGCGCTGCACTTGAAAGGTCGCAAGCGCGAGATTGTGCCAAATAAGAGTCAGAGAGTTTTCAGGTGAAAGTCCGCAGCGCGTAGTTCAAATTCGCGAGCGCGAGAAGGCACGCGAACTCGTCATGGCAATTCGCGCGCGCGCTTCTAGCTGCATGTCTGTACTCTCTTTTTTGGTCATATCTCTCAATATACAACTCCGATTCTTGAATGAATTCAAAAACCCATGTAAAGCTTAACACAATAGAGGAAAAATAATGCTTCTATGAACACTTTCCTAATTCCAATCATTAAATGGTGGTCAAAAATCAAGATGAAAGTTACTGGTAAAGCAAAACCTGTTTCAACATAAACTCAATACTCACTTCATTTATTCAATACTTCCCCTGTTTTCCCCTGTTTTCTCACCATTACCAGTCCTCTCACTCAACATAAAGCAATATGTCTCAGTAGCAACACACCACACAATTTCTCATGCAAAGAAAATGGAAAAGAACAAGAGATATCAAACCTTTACTCCAAAAGCTTGAGCTCCTCTTTAGCTTCTTTTTTCTACTCCCTTAGAACTCCCTTCACCTATAAAGAAGAATTCTTATAAATTCTAAAATAACAACACCAAATGATTCAATTATGAACTTCAAGAAGGTTTACTTACTTGTACTTACTTGGATAAAAGAAAAAGAAAGTTAAGGCTTAACTACCATTAAATTGAAAGGAGGTGGAAGAGGAAGGAAGAAGATGAAGAAAAATGAAAATTCGGGAAGTGAAATTGGGTAATGCAACGGTAGGCCATCAAAAATACAATGAACTTTATGTAATCTTCTAAATGGTACAATTGTAAACAGCTACAACTTAATAACCGCAAGCCTTGATTCTTTTAATGCAAATCAATCCTCACCATAATGCCTTTAATCTTTCTCTCAATCAAGTAACTCCACTTAATAACCATTCTACCCCAAACCGGGTTTGGTTCCAACTCGACTCACTCCGACTGCTCACTCTAAATGCTAAGACTCGACTCGTAACCCATTCTACCCCAACCGGGTTTGGTTCAACTCGACTCAACTCGACTACTCAACTCTATGCTAAGACTCGACTCGGTAGGATGTCACACAGATGCTTTCGGTGACGGCATAGGAGCAGTTCTAACATAGGAGCGCAGACCAATTGCTTTTATGAGTCGGGCGTTGGGTATCACTAAAAGATCATGGTTCGTCTATGCAAAGGAAATGTTGGCCATCCTCTAAGCTATCAAAACCTAGAGACCGTACTTGCTTGGGTAGAAATTCTATATTCATACGGACCAGAAAAGTCTAAAGCATCAGTTATAGCAGCGCATCGTCAGTCTAGAACAGCGGAACTGGGTAGCCAAATTGCTTGGTTATGACTATGAAATCTATTATAAACTAGGCAAGGAAAATAGCACTGCCAATGCATTGTCCATACTCTCTGGTAGCCCATCCCTTGTTGCCATTTCTATTCCACAAGCTTCAGTATGGGAAGAGATCAAATATGCAGCTCAAGGTGACTCTTACATCCAAAAAATAGGGAAACTCACCACCGACAAACTAGGGCAGCCTTATAGTTGGCATAATGGATTAATTTTCTACAAAAACAGAGTTGTGGAGCCCTCCAATTCTCCAATAGTGGATCAACTCCTCCATGAATTCCATGGTTCACCATTAGGAGGTCATTCAGGGGTTCTGCGTACTTACAAACGTTTGGCTCAACAGTTCTATTGGCATTCTATGCACATATTCATCAAAGATTTTATGGCTTCTTATGAGGTATGCCAACGCGTTAAAGTACAAAATCTTTCATGTGCAGGTCTTCTTTAACCATTACCTATTCCTTACTAACTCTAGGATGATGTTTCAATGGATTTTATTGAGGGGCTACCAACTTCCATTGGGAAGAACTCCATCCGGGTAGTCATGGATAGGTTGAGTAAATTTCGTCATTTTGTGGCATTAGCTCATCCATATACAACAAAGACAGTAGTGGAGATATTTATTGAAAATGTGGTGAAGCTTCATGGCATGCCCAGATCTATTGTTTTAGATAGAGATCCAATCTTTCTTAGCCGATACTAGCAGGAATTCTTCAAGATGTCAGGCACACAACTTAAGATGAGTTTCACCTATCATCCACAGACCGATGATCAAAAGGAGGTGGTTAACAGGTGCATTGAACAGTACTTGCAAAGTTTTATGTACCAGCAGCCATGCAAATGGCTCTCATTCATTCCTTGGGCGGAATATTGGTACAATACTACATATCATGCTTCTACTGGTATGTCTCCTTTTTAGGCTCTTTATGGCAGACCCCCTCCATCCATTCTGAAATACTTTGTTGGCGATTGCCCTGTCAATGAAGTGGACCACAGTTTGAGGGCACGTGATGAGTTATTTAAGCAGCTCAAACTTCACGCCGCAAACAATCGGATGAAACAGCAGGTGGATTCTAAGCGATGGAATAATGAATTCCAAGTTGGTGATTTGGTATTCTTGAAGCTGCACCCATATCATCAACAATCTGTGTTTTGTCAGGCTTGTCACAAGCTTTCTAGCCGATTTTATGGTCCTTACCCTATTGTTGAAAGAATTGGTAATGTTGCTTACAAGTTAGATCTTCCATTGGGTTCACGTATCCACCCCGTCTTCCGTGTTTCTTTGCTCAAGAAGAGGGGGAGGGGTGAAGGGATTCAAGCAAGTTCAGATCTGCCACCTATGACTGATGATGGAGTCTTGATTATGGAACCAGACACTTTATTAGAAACTCGTTGGATCAAACGAGGGTCTAAATTTGTTGAACAAGTACTAATCAAACGGAAAAAGTTATCCGCAAATAAGGCAACCTGGGAAGATTCGCAAATAATCAAAGAGTAGTTTCCATCCTTTGACCTTGAGGACAAGGTCACTGTCAAAGGGAAGGGTGTTGATACGCCACGTCGTTCCCCTCGTGTGCCCAAAAAGAATCCAAAGTTTCAATCCAATTGATGGACATGTGTCCAAGCTTACTATGTGGCTATTTTATCTCATTCTGTTTTGTTACTTTCCTGAATTTGTGTTTTCATTTTAGTGGATAACTGGTTATAGTGGGTTGTTATTATCTGTGATCATACACTAGGAATCAGGGGTAGTTATTGAGTCCTATTTGTATATAAGCACTGTTTGAATTCAAGAAAAGAGGCTAATTCCTATTCCCAATTACTATGGTTTTATTCTCACCCTAAGTAGGATAACCCAACTCTTGCAACTCTAACTGGGACCTATCAAAGTGTACATGGTCCCTCCTCCCGATCTACCTAATGTTCCTCCAAATGACGTCTGCAAATTGCAAAAATCTTTATATGACTTAAAGCAAGCTAGTAGGCAGTGGTTCTCCAAAGTATCTCAGGTTTTACTCTCAAAGTTATACTCACATATTCTTATCATTCTTTATTACCAAGTCTTCTGCAGCCTCTTTTACTTCAATTTTAGTCTATGTGGATGATATTGTCTTGGCAAGAAATTCTTTAACTGATATTTACATCTGTTAAACATATACTGGATGATTTGTTCAAAATTAAAGACTTAGGATCCTTCAGATATTTTTGAGTTTGAAAATTGCTAGGAAAAAATATGGTCTGTTTATTTGTCAAAGGAAATATGCATTAGAGATTCTGAAAGATTCTGGTTACTCTTCTTCTAAACCAGCCTCCACACCGATGAATTCACATCTCAGATTATCTCCTACTGGTGTTTTACTTTCTGATCCATCTAAATACAAAAAGTTAGTGGGTCAATCAATATATTTGACCACCACAAGACCAGATATTGCCTTTTCAATGCATCAACTTAGTTTATTCAATCGCCCACTACTGCCTATCTTGCTGCTTTGCACAAAGTACTTACATACATTAAAAGTACTCCATGTCAAGTTTTATTTCATCCTCATAATTCTGACCTTCAACTCAAGGCTTATAGCGACTTTGATTGGGCTTCTTGCATTGATACTAGAAAATCGGTGCTAGTTTTGACATTTACCTTAACAATTCTTTAATAAGTTGGAAAGCTAAGAAGCAAACTACAATATCCAAATCCTCTTCCGAAACTGAATATAGCTTTAGCTTCACTTTCTGTTATCTAACTTTCAAATTTGACATTCTCAGCGGCACTTTTGTACTGTGATAGTCAATCTGCAAGACATATAGCAGCTAATCAAACTTTCCATGAGAGGACTAAACATATAGAATTAGATTGCCATGTGGTTGGTGAGAAACTTCAACAAAGACTTACACATTTGCTTCCCATTTCTTTTGCTGATCAGTTGGTAGACATTTATACAAAGGCTTTTATTCAAACTAACATCTTTCCAAGCTGGAGTGCTCAATATACACTAATATACACTCACCAGCTTTTTTTTTTTTTTTTTTTTTTTTTTTTTTTTTTCAAAGCTGGAGATGCTCAATTAACACTAATATACACTCACCAGCTTTTTTTTTTTTTTTTTTTTTTTTTTTTTTTTTTTTTTTTTTTTTTTTTTTTTTGGGGGGGGGGTGTAATATTAGCTTTATAATTTAATTATTCTTATATTAGAAAAGTCAACACAGTTTTATGGTTGTTAATACATAGACAGTAGATCGCTGTATGGTTGTTAAATACATAGGCAGTAGGTAATCTTCCTCTTTTGTATATAAACAATCGATACAGTAAATGATATGAGATTTTTTCATGGATTGTCTAGCTTTCTCTTTCATCTCATCATTTTATGAACTCTGTAAATGTGACAAGTATTTGGGAACATTATACTTTATCAAGTGTGATAAGTATTTGGAATGGAAAGAGTATATACTAACATATTAAATTACAACACTATCAGTTGGACAAATAATTAAACATTAATTATTATAAACGAAGACTAGTAAATAATTTGCCTTGGCAGTATTGGAACTTCATGGAATCATAGTAACAATTAAGAACTCCAATTACCCTTACCCAAATGGTTAAGGTGAGGTGCCATGACCAAGTCATGGACGTAAATCCTTCCAGTCATGGACGTAAATCCTTCCTCCCCCAGTCTAATTTTTAAATAAACATATCACCTAATTTTTTACAAATTAGAGAACAAACATGATCTTTATCTCAATCAAAATAAATAAAAAGAGTACCTCATAATTAATAATTTTAACTTTCTAGAACATAAAATGCAAACTCATATAGTTGGCTACTAATTACCATATTAAAATTTGCTTTAAATAAAAATAAAAAATAGTAAGAGGAACATAATAGACGCCTAATAATATAAAATCGCTTCAAAATTGACGTGTATAAGGTTTAAACTATACTTAATATTAAATAGATTTATTAATTTACACAAATTTGGGAATAAATGAGCTCACGAAGCCAAAGTATAAATATAAAAATCTATTTTTTGTTATTAAAAATAAGAAAATTAATCTTTTGTTATCTGAATAAAGGTCAAGCCAAATTGAGCAAAACATCATCCTGTTCACTTAAATCAGAAAGTCTCCTCCAAGAACATATGCTGTTTTCCGCAGCAGTAGACAGAATTATCTTCAAAATCTGTTTATAGCTAGGATTAAACAATAGTTGGTAAAACTGACTGAATCAAAACAAACTGACTTGATCAATTCAATTTAGTTCATTTTTTAAAAAAATCAGTTTGATTTCAAATTAGTAAGAAAAAACCTACCTTTCTTTTTTTTCAAACCAGTTCAATTTTTTAAAAATCCTAAACACCAAACTGATTCAACTCAAAAAGACAACTGAAACCAAACCAATTCAATTCTATAGGTTGGATTCAATTTTTCCTATATAAAAACTCGATTGATTCAATTTGCAACTGGTTGGTTCAGTTCAGTTTGAACATCGTTATAGCTACATGCTAACCGAACAGCTTAACTAAGTACACGCAACTCTACGAGAATCCATCGGCTTTTCTTACATTTACACAAATGTCTGCAGATTTTCACAAATAAATAGTCTGAGCTAAGTAGAATAATAGTTACATTATAACATAATGGAAATCCATAACGAGTTTGCAGTTCTCATTGTTCAGATTACTCCCAATAACACAAGAATTCAAATATGATTGTATACCCAAGTTTTTTTCTGTTTTTGGTCTTCCAGTTTGTAGAATAACTTTGCACATCCATTTTGCAATGCTTGGAAAGATTACCAATCATCAGCTCCCTTTGTTACACCAAGAATAATTGCAACAGTAGCAAGAACAGCCTGCGTGAAGAGCAGCATTCTTACAGTTTAGGTGGGATCGCACAAAATATATCTCTCTCGTAACCCAAAACACAAGTAATAAAAGTCACAACAACTTTTGAGTAGACATGGGAATTAAATAACTGTAATTTGGTTAGAGATCCTTTGGGTAGGGGTTCCCAGAAATCATAACTAAAATACAAGATTAGCAATTTTTGTCACACTTTAATGAATAAATATTACAAGATTTTAAGGAATTTTGAAGGATGAAATGTTTTCCAAAGCTAATATCTAGGTTTTAAGGTGTTAGTAATTTTGAAACTTTAAGGACTAAAGAGTTATCTATTTGAAAACAGTAAGGACTAAACTGTGAGGAATATTATAATTTTTTTTATCGTCTCAATTCGTTAAGAAACCTCAGGGACTGAAATTAAGTTTGAAATAATAGGGGGCCAGGCAAATCTCAAGGTATTTTGGAATTGGAATTAAACCAAGGTGTTGCACAACGTATGACAAACAAATTCTTTTGTCACTAAGCCAAGCAGTACTCTATACTTATTCATCTAGGTGCATTCATGCTTTTTGACGATTCATCACAAGTACATGATTTGAAAAAAAAAAAAAAAAAAAAAAAAAAAAAGGTGCATTCATGCTTTTTTGACGATTCATCACAAGTACATGATTTGAAAAAAAAAAAAAAAAAAAAAAAAAATAAAAAAAAAAAAAAAAAAAAAAAAAAAAAAAAGAAAAGAGAGAGAGAGAGAGAGAGAGAGATAACACAAGCTTAAAAGTTAGAATCACAAGAAGAAAGATTCTTTATAGACGGTTATCTAGGCAGTTGATAGTTGGCATTCCTTGGTCTCTAGATTAACTTAATGAACACCCCAGGTTCCTTAAATCCAAGTCCTAAATGAATTGTGGTCTATAGCAATCCTCAAAAGCCTAAATGGATTCCTCCTGGGCAGCTCCGACATTATCTAGAAGAATAATGTCCAATTGATTTTATTCCCAAGAAGCTTATTAAGTCATATCCTAATATAATCTATACTTAAGCCCCAAAAAATGGCAGAAATTTTATACCCCTTGCTGATAAAGGTATGTGCACAAATAACTAGTTCATTTGAGGTGGGAGTTATCCCAAGGTCGATTATGTTTTATGTGATAGGCACTGGTTGCTTGTGAAATATTCTAGCATTCCAGTTTGCTTAGTTGATGCAAGCACTATTTTGTAGCAAATGGTAAAATAGAGAGCACAACCAAACAAATCTAATTCCTGAAAGTGGAAAGTTCTAGCTCACACTTTACTCTGATAGTTCACAAACTTATATAGCTGTTAGGTACAACTTGTAAATAGAATAATCGTGTATAATCATATTTTAACTTAAATTTCCTTTTCCTGTTCTCCAGTCATACTTTCTTCTATATGCAACACAAGAACCACCATGCTTTTTTCATAATCCCTTGAAAACAATGACAATCACATGTTATAAAATAATAAGCAAAATACAAAAAGTACCTCAAAATATCCAAGGGAACTCTCAATCCCCTAAGGGCAGTCTCTTTTATGGTTTAGTAGGGATTCCTATACGCTACCATGAGAAGTATTTTTGAAAAGTATTTTTAGATAGCAACTAAATTGTATATAATTTTCAAGTTGTCTTATAAAAACATAGTTATTTCTTAAATTATTGATTTTTGTTTATTAATTTCTAGATCTAACAGTGATTTTTAAGGGTTTCCTTCCCTTGCAAAAGGGAGGGAAACTCTCTTGATTTATCTTCAATCTCAACTCTCAATTAGTAATTCTTAACATCTCTTAATCATTTGGGTGAATTACAATTTAGTATTTATGATGAAACTAAGTAAAAAGTCCCTACATTTCTAAGCCATTAAAAATGTTAATCCTTCTATTAGGATTTCCATAATTTTTTCTTAGTCAATCCATAAAAAGTCAAATAAAGCTAAAATAATTCAAAGCATCCAAATCTTTTTGATTCTTGATATTGCAAAGAAAAACAGAGAGAAAGAGAGAGACAAGAAATTTACTAGAGAGAAAAACTAGTATTTAAATTATTTTTTATTTCGTCAAATGACACATAAGCTTTGTTCCACATGACTGAATTAATAAAATTTATAGGTAAAAATTTATGCATTTAGCCTAGATATAAAAAAAATAGAAGTAATTCATGGATGTGCATGTGTGTATGACAATCTAGTCTTGTCTAGCAAATAATAGATTTTATACCAAAAACAAAAAATTACGAACCCTGGAACACATTTTCTATTACAATTATCTTTTTTAAATTTATGTATTTTAATTGGACCTTGTGACATTTGTATTGGTTGTATCTTTGTATTAGTTGTATTTTTTTAAATTCAATAAATTGTTCATTGAAATAGAATATATTTTTCAGATTACTTCTTTTTGAAAAAATTCCTTTCCCGTCTCTCCCAAAATGAGCTTATTTGAACTTTCATTTGTCAACAACATATTTTTACACCTTAAAACCAAAACCCTCATTTTTTTCTTGGGTCCAATTCGCTATCGACCAAACACATGGGAAATTCACAAATTATCATTAAACCACTACCTACCACCATCGTGAAAGATTCAACCCATAATAAAAAAAAAATGTTTTCATAAACATCTTAGTAACAATTTACAATCACAAGGATTTATATCAATTCCATAGCAAGGTCAGTTTTGGTCTAACCCCTCAACATCAACCATCATGATCTAACTTGCCAACAATCTCCCCCATTTACATTTTTCTCTTTGATAGGTGGGGGACTGTCAAATGAGATATTTCATGGTGGTGATATTGCGCAGAAGAAGACCTTGGCCATGATGTGGAATACTACTATAATTAGGTTTTGAGAGAGAGATGTTTGTTGCATTTTTACTTTACTTCAGAGAATACTTCCTTGATCTATAGAGTTATAAAAAATACCCATCTCTTCTTTTCAATTATGTTGAAATCTTTGTAATTAAAATCAATATTGTCTTTCCTAGTTTAGGTTTATTGTCTTTCCTAATTTAGGTTTATTCCTATTTAGATCTCGATGGACTGTATCTGTTGGATGACATTTGTCGTTTTTCAAATTCGGGTACCAGTCAAGCTTTGTTAGGAACTTCTAGAAATCCTTCCGATGAAGTTATTCGATGGCATAGGAGATTAGGACATCCTCTTTTTCTGTTTTAGGACGTTTATTTCCCACTTTGTCTGCTAAATGTGATTTTAATTCATTAGTATGTGATGGTTGTGAACTTGCCAAACACACCAGACATTCTTATTCTCCGATTAATATTAAAAATTTGATTCCTTTTGCTACTATTCATTCTGATGTTTGGGGTCCTACTAAAACTGTCTCTCTTTCTGGTTATAGATGGTTTGTAACCTTGTGACCTTTATTGATTGTTGTACTAGATTAACTTGGGTTTATTTGATGAAAACTAAAAATGAAGTTTTTTTTCGTGTTTTCCAGAATTTCCAAGAAGTGATTTGGTACTCAGTTTGATGCGCATGTTAAATCCTAAGAACTGATAATGGTACTGAATACATGGAATGCAGTTTTCGTAAACCTATTTAGATTCTAATGGTATTATACAATCAAACTAGTTGTGTCGAAATACTTAAGTGCTCAAAATGGAGTTGCAGAAAGGAAAAAATAGGCATTTAACTGAAGTAGCTAGGTCCTCTTATGTTTCACTATGAATCTTCCCAAACCATATTTGGGGGATGCTATTTTGACTGCTTGCTTACCCTTATCAATCGTATGCCTCTTCGTACTTTAAATTTTTAAAACCTTCCATTAGAGGTTTCTTCAAGGAAAAACTCTTTATATTGTACCTCACTAAAGTCTTTGGGTTTGGTTGTGTTTGTTTTGTTCATCAGAATGGTCTAAGCAAATTAGATCCTAGAGCCTTGAAGTGTGTGTTTGTTGGTTACTCTGCTACTCAAAAAAGATACAGGTGTTATCATCCTCTTTCTAGAAAATATTTTGCGAGTATGGATACCTTTCGGGAATTTGAGTATTATTTTCCTTCCCAATCACCTCTTCAGGGGGAGAAATATCAGATGGAACAGGTGATGAATAACGTTCCTTTCCAGAGGAAGTTTCCTGTAGACATAGATAGTAGGAGAGAACAACCCAAACCTCTAGAAAGATTGGATAGACCTGATTTGAAAACCTACACATGACGGACTAATACAGATACAACCATGGAGCATGAGACCTCTGATCAACCGTCTTCCCAATTTTCAGGGGCTTCTGAAAATACGACGAACAAGAACTTGGTGAGTACTTCTTTCAATGTCCTGAATGATTCTGATCCTTACATCTGATTCCAGCCCTTCTGACAATGACTCTATGATATTCCATATTGCTCTTTCAGAAAGGAGTTAAAAAACATGCACTAACCATCCTATCTTCCCATTTATTCTCTATATAATGCTCTGTCCCTTCCTATAGCAGCCTTTGTTCTTTGTCTGTATTCCTTTCTGTCTCTCTATACCCGCTAGGATTTGGCAAGAGGCACCATAACAGGACTTCGAATAATGGAAGCTATTCGCACATGGTATGAGAGCAGCATGAGAGCTTTGCGCAAACCAACGAGACACTGGGGATCTTGTAACTCCTCCATCAGGAAAGAAGGCCAGTGATTAAATGGGTGTTCACCAGCTGTAAACATAAGTGCAGATGGTCCATTGGAGAGGTACAAGGCCAGATTTGGTAGTAGAGGTTTCAGTCAGCCTATGGAGTGACCTTACCAGGGAACTTTTGCACCCTTGTAGCCAAAAATGAATACAATTGAATTTTGTTGATCTTGTGCAGCCAATCTTGAACTGTTGACTGGGAGTTACATCAATTTGATGTTAAAAATGCTTTTCTACATGGTGATTTGAAAGAAGAGGTGTATATGGATATTCCTCCTGGATTTGATATTGACAAAATCACAGGAAAAGTTTGCAAGCTGAAGAAGTCATTATATGGGCTAAAACAATCACCAAGAGCATGGTTTGAAAGATTTAGTAAAGCTATGCTTTCCTTTGGGTATATTCAGATCGATGCTGATCTTACTTTATTCATTAAACATCATGAGGGTAAGATCACGTTGCTTATTGTCTATGTTGATGATATAATGATGACTAGAAATAATGAAGAAGAAATGACTCACTTGAGAAATTTGTTAGCTAGGGAGTTTGAGATTAAGGATTTGGGAAAGTTGAGATATTTGTTGAAGATATTCCTTGGGGATGAAGTTGCTAGATCAGGAAAAAGGGATTTTTATTTCTTCAAAGAAAGTTACATCCTTGATCTCCTAAAGAAACTGGTATGTTGGTCCTTAAAGAAACTGGTATGTTAGGATGTAAACCTGCAGAATCACCTATTGAAGCCAATCATAAGCTTCAAGCTGGAGTGGGAAGTTTAGTTGATATTGGCAAGTATTAGAGATTGGTCGGGAGATTGATTTACCTTACCCATACTAGATCAAATATTGCCTATGTTGTAAGTTTAGTGAGTCAGTACATGCATGACCCTCGGCAGTCTCACTTAAAAGCAGTGCATCGAATTCAAAGATTTTTAAAATCAGCTCTAGGTAGAGAAGTTTTATTTTCTAAACATGGCCATTTAACAATAACAGGCTATACAGATGTGCATTGGGCTGGTTCCCTTGATGGCAGGAGATCAACCTTAGCTTATTGTGTTTTTGTTGGAGGAAACCTGGTCACAGGGAGAAACAAGAAGCAGGCTGTTGTTGCAAGGTCGAGTGCAGAAGCTAAATGTAGAGCTATGGCACAGGGAATCTGTGAACTTCTATGGTTGTGCAAATTAATGGAAGAGTTAAAGTTGGTTGAAACAACAAATATATCCTTATTTTGTGATAGTAAAACAGCTATCAGCATTATGAACAATCCATTCCAACGTGATCGAACTAAACACATAGAAATTGATCGTCACTTTATAAAAGAGAAGATAGTTGAAAGTTTTATAAGTGTCTCCTGTATAGCTGCTTCAAAAGAGCAACTAGCTGATGTTTTCACAAAAGGTTTGCATGGCAAGTTATTTCATCTTTTAGTTTGCAAGTTGGGCATGAGTAATATCTATGAGTAATATCTATGCACCAACTTGAGGGGGGATTGTTGAAAACCTTTGTAATTAAAATCAATATGTTTCCTAGTTTAGTAGTTTAGGTTTATTGTTTTTCCTAATTTAGGTTTATTCCTATTTAGATCTCTTCCTATATTGGAACAATCTTGTGTATATATATAGTGATGTAGAGATTGAAGATATAACACACAATAAAAAGAAATTCGAAATATTCTTTCAACAAATTACTAGAAATATATATATATAAATAGAGGAGTACAAAAGCTATCTTATGGTTTCACACAAAGTGGTGTATGGTCCTTTTTTAGACATTTGGTTCCCCATGGTTTGCTTTGTTAGATATTTAAGAGCCATATGAACTATAATTGTTAGTATTGAATGATTACACTAAAAATAAAATCCTTTTTTTTTTTTTTTTTTTTTTTTTTATGTAGGGAAAAAGGTATCCCCAGGAATTTTGGGGATGAGAATGAAGGGGAGTTTTTTTTTTTTTTTTTTTTTTTTGGCTTATGTAGGAAAAGTATCCCCAGAATTTGGGATGAGAATGAAGGGGAGCCTTGGCAAATGGTAGAGTTGTCACTTTGTGTCCTAGAGTTCACGGGTTCGAGTCAAGGAAATAGCATCTTGTGAAAAATAAGGTAGAGCTGCATACAATAGACCCAAAGTGGTCCAAGCCTTCCTCGAACCCTGTGCATATAGCGGGAGCTTTGTGCACCTGAATGCCCTTTTTTTTCCTTTAATTTGGGATGAGAATTAATTTTGGAAATCTTTTTAAAAAATATTTTTTTCCTTAAATTTTAATAATTAATTTAAATGTTAATTTGAATTGATTAATGAGCTCCATAACACCAGTACAATTCCTCATCAATAAAAAAAAATGTCTTCTTTAATTAATATCTTATATCAAATCATCAAATCTCTCATTTCCTCCATTAGACCACTAAGTACTAAACATATTAATACCATTAATATTTCCTCATGTAGTATAAGATATTAATTAAAAATATATTTCGTTCACAAACATGGAATTCAATAGGTGTTATGGAGCTCATTTCTCCAATTAAAATTTTCATTTTCATTAAATATTAAAATAAATGTATGTTTTTAAGAAAAAAGAAAAAAAAATCTAAAAAAAAAAATCTCTATCTCAAATCCTCATTCCAAATTATAAGGATGATTTTCCTACATAAGGGAAATATTATTTTTCATTGATTTTATGCGGTATCATTAAATATAAATTATCCTAGTGCGTTTAACACTTACCATTCTATTGGGAAGGAGCTTTTTGGATGGCTTTTGAAGGTTTCTATAAGGTTAAAAAATCATGCTATTGTGTTTAGGAAAGAACATGGTAAAGTGAGGTATAGTATTATAATTTTTTCCAAAACCATCAAGAGCCAATGAATTTGAACCCACTAGATCAGTGAGTTGAGGATGTAAAGTTATTTAGCTCATTAATGTATTTTGTTGCAACTCCTATACTACCCCTTACCTTTTTTGTGATTCCAAAAATGTTATTCATCTATCAATTTATTCTCTCACCACAATCTCCCATCATATTTTGTTCACTTTCCCATCCAACATGCAAGAATTTTTTTTATTACTTTTTCTTTTTTGAGGTTTATTTCTTCATGAAATTGGATTCACATGTGATTTTTGGATATATATCTTCAATTAAAAAAAAAAAAAAGACATCCTTTCTTGTATCATGCATATAAAATTGGATCAGTATGGATCAAACAAAGGTGCTTCCATCATTATATTTTTGTTAAGGATAATTTCCTTATAAAATTAGTGTAGTTAATAATGGAAAATGAGCATATTTCCATTTGTTTTTATTTATATTAAATAATGAGAATATTTATGTAACGTTATATAAAACCTTACTTTAAATTACCTCTCTCCCAATTATGATAAGAATATTTTAAACCCTATGCATCTAACAACATAAAACCACAGGGACATAAGATGTAAGAAGTTAATATTAATAATAAAGAAGTTATCTTATTCCTATTGTTATTGTTATTGCTTCCTAAATAATAAAAAAAGAGATATAAATCCCACCAAAATAAATATATAATAGAACAAAACTTGCAGCTATTGTTAGAGAACTAAAGGAAAGTGCACTCACAGCGATTGTGCAAGCAATGTATCCTGGTTTCTCTCGGGGATCTATCCTTGCACATAATATAATAAATAGCCCAACATACCAAGGGATGGCACCAAGAAAGAAACCAATAATAAACCTTCAAAAACAAAAGAGAGTACATCTCCCTACAGTTAACAAATATAAAAATAATAAAATCATAAATGCAAGATCTAAATTTGAAAAAATAACATAATATAAGATAATATATACACATACATATAAATATACATGTACATGCACATATATTATTCTTTTTAAAGAGATGCCTTCGCACTAAAAGAATCTGATAAGCAACCTAATATAACTTGCTTTTAAAATATCATAATATAAGCAATGTCCAATAAACGATGAAAGCTCACCTATTATGAGATCGAATAGGGATAAACCACATATAAGGTTTTATAAAGACTCAATTGGCTGATTTTTAGCTATATATATATATATATATATATATTACCTTTGTTCATGCCAAGTATAATTTCTGTTTAGGATATGAATCTAAGGGTTCATATTACAAGAACTTTAATTTTGAGATTTGGTGCTGAAAAGGCACATATAGACAGACACAGAGAGAGAGAGAGAGAGAGAGAGAGAGAGAGAGAGAGGAATATAGGGAGCAAGAATTTAAATATAGGATGATACAAAATTGATCAATCCTCTATGGGTGGTTCAAGAATCACACCAAAATTTTAGTTAACGAGCCGTATCAGCCATCAGACATCGTCTCACAAAAAGTATAGTGGCAGCAACAGTTGGGTAGGCAAGATAAAAGAAGAAAAGAAAGATAGAATTGGAGGCTCCTGGGTAGACTTTTTGCACTTCTTTTTATTTTAAACTTTGAGAAATACATTGGGAAAGAATGGCCAGATGACATGGAGTTGACAGAACATAATTTCGCTTCCTTTACTATTTTTAATTAAACCCAATAACCTAATTACAAAATGGTCTGGCTTTTTATTTTTAAACTCAATAAACAACGATGTATCATTTTGACTTATAAATAAGAAAACACCCATATTTTAATTTTTAACAAAAGAATAATTTTAAATTTTATATCTTAAATATTAGGCCATTAAAAAAATATTGGTTAATTTTTTTACATCAATTTACAAAATTATCTAATAACTACCTTTTAATTGTATTTTAACACAAATTATCAGATATGTACAACATATTTTGATATTTGGTTAAATTCTACATTTAATGTTGATTTAAATCATTTTGCTAACTTATGAAAGAAATTCTAGATAGCAGTGGTCAATTCTATGCGATTCCATTATCTAATTTTTAATTGCAAAGCTGTTGCAGATTCTGTTATTTAAGATCCTGAAAAGGGGCACTAAAGAGTAGAAAGACAAGACAGAGAGAAGCTACTTTGCTGAAACCTGGAATTGGCACCGACTAGAAGATAAAAATACAGTGTCTTATCCAAAAAATGGACCCAAGCCTATGCTTGATTACATGTACATGAACAAAAATTATACTCTAGAGCAGTTCTTAGAGCATACAACAGAATCAAGGAATTCAAATACAATTTTCGGCAGCAATAATAGCCCTAGGCATGGTATTAATGAGTTTTCAGTTTTGCACACAGAGATTAGCAGTTTGCATATGGCTTGAATACTTTTATATATGCTTATAGATAAGAGATTGTTTGTGTAAATGCGTTCCAAAAACGTTTCATTAATTCTTTGTAAATCCATACTTGAGGTTTTAAAATAAATAAAAATTCATCTGGAATTCTAAATCTTTAATTCTATGGAATTGGTCATAGTTGAATCAAATTCTATAAAAGTTATAGAATTCCAAACTAACATCAAACTTAATGAGGCTAAAAGCTACTAGCTAATAAAGCTAATGAATTCTAAGAGTAAGCTCGTAAACCTACATATCTAAAATGAATTCTATATTGGATCCAAACATGAAAATTAATTTACAAATGAATTTTTTATTTTTGTGTGTGTGTGTGTGTGTGTGTGCAATTCATTAGCAAATGAAATCAATTCCATGTTGATTTATAAAAACTATGTAAATGAAGAGAAAAAAAAAAAAAAAAAAAAATTCCATGTGATTTATAAACATTGTTAAATGAAGAGAAAAAAAAAAAAAAAAAAAGCAATCGCTCAGAGAAATTACGGAAAAAAAAAAAAAAAAAAAAGCATCGCTCAGAGAAATTAGGACGGGTTCACTTCAGAGGCTCCAATTCAATGGAATATAAATTGGTTATCCCACTTCATTAGGTACTATATATTCGAATTAAGAAATGCATTATAATTCTTCCATCTAGGGGCATAACAACTTTCGTTTGAAACTGTTTTCCTGTAATTACTAGAAGCATTTTATTTCAAATTGTATATGAACTATTGCCATAAATGATGGATTTTGATATTGCAATTTCAATGGCTAAAGAAATGTAAAGAAAAATAAAACTTTTACAGATAACACAAAACTCAAATTGGAAATATTGCGAGAGTATGTGGTGGTTAGTGGAATTTATGATAGAACTTACAAGAACCAGCCCAAACCAATACCACAGCAAGGAAGGCGATGTTCTCTCACAGGTCTTCCATCAGCAACAGCATAGCCTGAAAGAAAAGGAAAAAATTATTAATTTGAAAATCCCTTCTTCTAATTCATTTGTCGAAAAGAAAAAATCAGGCAAAAAAGTACCTGGAACCGTCTGATAGCCGTGAGCGTAATACTGAGGAGGGGCAGAGGGCTCAGTAGCTCCGGGCGGGGGAACGGGCTGAGGGAAGCCGATAACAGGCTGTTGAGGATAATTAGCTACACCTTGAAACGTACCGTACTGAGGTTGGGGATTTTGGTGGTGATGGTGATCTACGACCACTCCTCTGCTTTGTCCTTTTTCTTCTTCACTCATTATTACTGATTACTGATTACAATTAAAAGTAAGAGAGAGGGGGTTGATCTGGTGACGGAAGATCTCCGGCGACCTTTTTGTTTCAGAGAATTGAAAAAACTTCGTTTCAGAGATCACCGGCGAGGAGTAATGAGCTCTCTTCGCTTTGCTTTGTTTCGTTTCGTTTCGTTTCGTTCGGTGATATATTCAATATTGACTTTCGAGCAGATGAGTTGGCATGATTGGTTTCCCATTGAGTAATAATTGAGATGGAATTTGGTTGTTGCGGCAGATTATTTTTCAATTGTTTGTTGTAATTTTTTTAAAAATTAAGGAATATTTATTTTTGCTTCGAGCTTTTATTTTCATGGATATTTTATGACTCAATTAGAGATTTGATAGGTGAAATATCCATAAGCCCTTAATAATTTTTTATTGGTTAGATGAAAGATACTAAATTTGACTTAAAATTTTCCTCTCTCTCAATTTAATGATGAGAATCTCATAAAACTTCAATAGAGAGAGAAATAAATTTTAAATTTAAAAATTAACATTCTCTCTCCTAATCAATGATGACTATCTAGCATTAAAAAAAGATTACTATTTAATGGAAGCTTTTTTTTTTTTTCATCTTAATTGGTTTTATATCAAATACGAATAGTTATTTATTTATATTCTTTCTCAAGTAGCAACTAGAAAGGAAGGCATTTACTTTCGCCAAGAGTTTGGTGTTGGTATGCTCTCTTTGTAGCATGGTCTTTTCCTTTTCTTGGTTTATTGTTTTCGTGGATCTTAGTGCATGATGGAGCAAGACTTTAGCCACCTCTCCATTGCAGATTCGGAAGAGGATGTGCTGAGTGTTGGTGGCTAGCCCTGTCCCTGTGTCTCATATGTGTTTTCTCTCGTGGGTATGTTTTTAACATATAACTCAATAAATTTCAACTCCATGAGAATGACCTTTTCTCACTTATGGCAGCCTCTAAGGAGAGTAAATATCTCTGATCTAGGAGCGAAAAGGTACCTATTTAGGTTTTATAATTTTGTGGACCTGAAACGCATGGTGAATGGTGCTCCCTGAACTTTTGATCGTCACTTGTTGGTGCTGAGTACTATTAAGGATGGTGAAGATCCTTTGATGATTCCTTTGCTGCATAAGAATTTTTGGGTTCAAGTTCATGATCTTCCGGTGGGATTTATGACTAAGACTGTAGTTAAGTCCTTAGGTATTTTTTGGGTTCGTCCTTGACTATGACGTGAAGAATTTTCACATTTACCTCTTCGCTACATGCGAATTCGCAGTCGGCTGGACATCCATCAACCATTACGCAGGCGAAAGAAAATTGCGGACGTGGCGGGTAATGTTTATTATGCATAGTTCTGATATGAAAGGCTTCTTGTGTTTTGCTATCTATGTGGGAGACTTGGCCATGCAAATTCTTTTTGGAAGTTGCGTCTTCAAAAGAGGAAGGAGGAATTGATACCAGAGTGGGATGATCGGAATAGAGTTTCGAGGAGAAGGTTTACGTAGCTGGCAAGTTCTTGGTTACATGGCAATGAAGGAGTTGACTTTCCTACTAATCAAGAGTCAATTTAGGGTTTGTCTAGGAACGAGATTCCTTTGCTGCCCTCCCAAAAAGTTTCGATCTTCCTTATTTGGGACTGACTCTAATCAGTCTCATTCAGCAGTGGGATACATGGACTTGGACTTAGTGAATTTGGGCCAGGATGGTGGTGCTAGGCTGGGTGAAGATGAGGGTTTACTTTGTTCAGATGATCTGAAAAAAAAGGCCTAGGGTCTCTCAAACTATATTAGCTGCTTTATTTTCTTTACAAAAGGATTCGACAGGTAGTGTTTTTGCGTTGGATTCAACGACAAGTATGAAGTTAACGGCTGTTCTCGATCAAGGGGATAGTCGACATCAATAAAAATCTTGAGTTGACACTGCCAAGGGGCCCACAATCCTCGAACAGTTCATGCTTGAAAGAACTTCTGTCTACATATAAGTCGGAAGTCATTTTTATTATGTAAACAAAAGTGCATGGTGTTCGTTATGTACATTGTTGCGGTTTGATCACTATTTCTCAGTCAATAGTTTGGGTATTGGAGGTGGTTTGTCATTAATGAAGGAGTCAGTTAATCTTTCTGTTTCTGGGTACTCTAGGAATTTTATGGATTGCCATATTAACTCCAGGCATTATTGTTGGAGGTTTACTGGTTTTTACAGCTTTCCGAAAAGTAATCGTCATCATGCATCATGGAATTTGCTCCGTGCATTGGCTGCTTGTAGTTAGCTTCCTTGGCTCTGTGTCGGCGATTATAACGATATATCATTGGATGCTGAGAAGGAAAGGGGTGCTCCACGATCTTTCTTTTTTATTAATGGGTTTAATGAGGCCTTACATGATGCAAACCTTTGTGACTTACCAGCTATAGGTCCGCGCCTTACGTGGTCCAGTCGAGAAGGAGAGCAATTGTAACACCCACCACCTAGTCCCAAGGAACCCGACGACGGATGCCACATTCGGTGCCGGAGACACCGTCCTAACCTACATATATATATATATATATAATCGGATTATGAATTAGAAGTAGTTAAGTATTCACAATTTTAGCAAGTTATGTTTTGTTATTAAAATATTTGTATTTATTTTATGAAAATAATTTAGGAAAATCCTACAGCAAAACTGTAAGAGTTTCCCTTAAAAACTTGACTCACCAAAAAATGTGAATACCAAAAGACTCCCAAATTCAACTCCGAACTCTCATTACTCCACATTATCAATACAACACAACTACACTATATAATTCTTCATTAGCATTTTAATATTCATCAATTAAATGCATTTATTAAATATATATATCAAGTCCTAATGATCTAATCATGCGAACTATCTTAAAAATATTTAATATCAAATCATAAAATATGTTTCATGCTTATCTCAAAATATATACACCAAAATAATTTACAATAACATGCTTAAGTCATAAAATCAAATAATATAGTCTCTCAAAATATAATACTTGTACATGCCATAATTCTTAGTTACGTAAAACACTAAATCAACTATCAAAATAATATCTTCAGCTCTGATGCTACTCTTCAAGTCTTTAAGCAGCAAACACAGTCTCCAACCTGCGCGTAGTAAAATCAACGCACTGAGTATAAAACTCAATGGTCCTCATAAATCACAAACATACCAATGTTGTAATGACAACATACTTAAAACACAAATTTCATAAAATCATTTACAATCATAGAATCATCAAATTTCAACATACATTAACATTTATAGCATAAGAAATATCAAATAAACTTACAACTAATAACATAAATAATTTAATCTAAACTAAGATTTACTAAAATAATGCAATCTCATTAATTTAATTTCCTTAAAAATATTTACCAAGGGGCTCGCATAAACTTAGGAGAAAGAGAAGCAGATAAGATTTCATAGCTTATTCATAATGACCTTATATGCCAACTTATCATAACATATCGAGCGCGTCCATCCTAGCACAAGACATCCACGTGCCTAGCATATGATCATAGCTTCTTATCATAATGGCATCAAATGCCGAGCATGCTCATCTTACATAATAAATCAAATCATGCAATAAATTCACACCAATGCCCACGTGCCTAGCATCATGATCAATAGCTTTCTTAATCAATAATGCATCACCAAAATTGCCGAGCATATGCCGAGCATGCTCATCTTACATAATAAATCAAATCATGCAATAAATTCACACCAAGTATATTAGAGCCCAAAATCCTTGTTTTATTTCTTAAGACATAACATTTCTCGTAAAACTTGTTTTTCTTTAATCTCCTTGAAATCATAATGGAAACTTAATTTAAACTTAAGTAATTTATGAAAATTCCATACTTAGGCACAATTACTTATCATGGGAAAAATTTCTCTTAAACTCATTTCTTTTAAAACTTTTCTTAAAGTCATGTTAAGATTTATTATGAATAAAACCTTATCAATTAAATCACATTTTCCTTATGCAATTCAAAGCACATATATTAAAAACACCCATTTCTCATAAACTTTAGAACATAGGAAAATTATCAAATGTATCATACATATGAAATCTATATATATAGCATTGATAGCCTCGCAAAGCGGGCCAATTTTGTTATGTTATTCTCATATAATTTGCATGATTGCATGTTGTTTTTATACATTTTACGTTTGCTCGTGTTGTTTTTGTTTAAAGTGATTAAAGGAATGCAATTGGAGTGATTAAAGGAATACAATTGGAGCAAACGAATGAAAAGACTTGCTTTTATAGAAAAAGAGGACCAAAAAGTTGACTAAACATGGAGAATTCGCCTAGCATACTTCGCGACGCAAATAAATTTGCGTTGGAAAGAAGAAAGGCTACAGTCGCGAGCGCTACCTGAAGTCGTGCGCGCAACCTACACACCAGAAGACTCAGCAGGCACCAAAACGCAAGTCAGGAATGCAATTTGAGCAAAGGAATGAAAAGACTTGCTTTTATAGAAAAAGAGGACCAAAAAGTTGACTAAACATGGAGAATTCGCCTAACATACTTCGCGACGCGAATGCAGTCACGTTGGAAAGAAGAAAGGCTACAGTCACGAGTGCTACCTAAAGTCACGCACGCAACCTACACACCAGAAGACTTAGCAGGCACCAATACGTAAGTCGCGAGTGCGACATTCATCTGCGCGAGCGCGAGAAGCACTCCTGATAGGCAAAGACTTTTAAAGCATAAGTTGCGAGCATGACCTTGAACCTCGCGAGCACGAGTCGTGTTTCCAGGAGACGTAATTGATATCCTTTCATCAGAAAAACATGTCTTCCCATGCATGGGTCGGGACTCTTCCCAAGAGAAGTCACCTGAAGCACCTCTTGGCCAACCAACCACCATCATAACCAACATCATTCTCCTCTTCTATAAATAGCAATCCAAGTGAAGGAAGAAAATCCAGATTCAGTTTCAGAGAGATATTCAGACTTAGATTGTATTTCATATATTAAGTATAAAAATAGAGAAGTGTGATAGTAGTACTTAGAAGTAAGTTGACGATAGATGCAGCACAAGTCGCGTGCACTGCTCGCTACTCTAACTATTAGACTAACAGGTAAAGTGTGAACACGAGAGCTCACTTAACACTGATTGGAGATAGAGTTGTGACCAGAAAATATCAACAGAACCTCAGTCACGCTGCACACGAGAGCCTGTGGACTCGAACCCCCTCTATGCAGGCGGCAGAGGCTTTCAGACGGAGCTTTTGGAGCTTATACCTGTCTTCTTCTCTTGTTTTTTATGAGGCGAGCGACTATGTATTTAAATAATGGTATCTGTTACCCGTCGAGACAAAACTTTCTATAACAAATGCAACAAATTTTCAATTGGTATCATTCAGATAAAAGTTCTTTAAGTTTATCTTGTTGATTTTTTGTTTTTTAATCAAGGTTGCTGAAATTATACTTATCAGAAAGAAAAATAGTATTTAGTAAAAGATCCAAAAGAAGATTTAAAGTGTTAACTTAGTTGAAAATTTTACATACATGCATATTTCACTTAACTTTTGTCAAAGTTAGAGATCCTGCGGATCTTATTGAAATAGAACAAAGAATATGTACTAAGTTTGAAATATTTTTGACAAAATAGGTGGTTGTAGTATAATAAGTAATAAAATACATATATATAGAGTAGAATAAGTTCTAACTAACCCGAGAGTAATTCTATACCGAGAGGTTGAATTATATCGTACCATATGTAATTAAAGAATTATTTATTGTATGTTACATGCTTTGATATAGAAGAAGAAAATCCTGTGTATGATCAATTTTTCTAAGTATACTACTATACACTTATCTATAGAATTAAATAATAATTAGGTTTAGCATGACTAGAAATATAGTTAACTCATTTCACATTTTAACTTCTGTAAACATAAATTAAGAATAAAGTAGTAAAGTGGACTTAACCCGTTCCCTGTGGGATCGATCTTTTTATTACTACATTGCGATCCGTATACTTGCGGGGCGATCCGTAAGCTTGGCGGGCAACTCAAAAGAGATCACATACAAGAGCAAATGAACATGGGAAGGTCCAACAGTGAACATAATGACGTGAAAATTATACCCTACCAACACCTAAGGGTGGGTTACGGACGGCGCGGGAAGCCCCCTCTTCATGAAGACAAAGGGGAGGCGACGGTTTCCTCTTAAATGCAAAGCAAATCTGCCAACCACAAGCCCCTAGGGTGGTTCGGCCTCTTCATGAAGATCAAGGGGAGGAGGTTTCCTCCTTTATCAAGCATGCCAACACAACTCTTATACACCCAAATGACCATTTAAAAACTCAGCATGCATTAAGTAAAACAAATCCACATTTTCCCACATTTTAGCTTACTTTAGTCATGAACAAGACTATGAAAGACAAAAGATACAAGATAGAGATTTCTACCACATACTAAATACTCATCAAACATCATTTTAATAGCATAAACCAACAAAGAAAATAAGAAAAACTTAAGCCCTTTTTTCCTTAGTAGGTTCAGCCTCTCTTGGAAGAAGAAGAGGAAAATGTTTTCCACTTCAATCAAACATTTAGTCATACTTAGAAATCACCCAAGAGCACGTTTATACAACCAAAGTTCAACAACAATCAAATCATTTCATACAAAATTCCCAAATTTTCACAAGCAGCATAAATTCACAAAATCAAAAATTCAAAGAAGGAAAGTGTATTTAGGAACACTTACCTTAAAAACAAGCTTTAAAAAGCTTAAATTAAAGCTCCTTAAGCTTTAGTCTTGCCTTTATCTTTAGTAGAAAGGTTCTCCACCCTCTACATGTAAGAAAATCAAAATCAAAACAAAGAAAACACATAAAAGAAGAAATTGGAGCATGAATAAGCATGTTTATGCTAAAAGAAGAATCTAAAGAGAGAATTCTAGAACCCAAAGAAAATGAAGTATCATGAAAATCACTTAAACTTGGCTTAAGTAGGTAACTCTCCGAACATTTCTTGAAATTAGTCCACACAAATCACTTCTCAAAGCTTTAAAATCTCTAGATTATTATCACTTCAATGCAAGTTTAAATTGGAGTGAATCATTGGTGACTTTTAGCAGTAGCTTCGAAGTGAAGAAAAATAAAGAGAAGAAGAAGGAGAAAGTTAATGCCCCACAAAGAAGAAGAAGAAGAAGAGAAAATGGTTGCTCATTTATGTGAAGTTGACTTTTAATAAAAGCAAAAACTCAAGGGCGTTTTTTAGTCGTTTACCATAATGGTGGCTCTAAGATATTAGTCAATGGTAATTCTGCAATCAATGGCTATAAATATTCCTGCCAATTAAAAAATTTCCTAAAAAATATTATTTATTTCCACAAAAATTCTTAAATTTACTCATAAAATAAATTCCTCAAATTTTCTTTAAACTAATAATAAACGACCCAATAATTCACTATTTACTATTTATACTAGATTCTCCAAAAATAATGTCATTTACTATACTGTTCTCCCATAAAAAATCATGCATGCATGCCTCCAAAAAAATGTATAAATAAAAAATCATAAACATATATAGAAATTACATTCATTACTTACTTTCTACCCATAAAAATCATGCATGCATGCTCCAAAAATGTTAAATAAAATATAAAACATATATAATAATTTTTTCGAATCAAAATAATACTAATTCCCGAACAGATAATACTATTCATATACCAATGGTACTATTCACAGACCGGTAAACTATTATTTCAGACACAAGAAAAATAGGGCGTTACAGGAATTTTGCATTAGGGAGAACCTCGATCGAGCTATGGCTAACGAGGACTGGACACGTCTGTTTCCATATGTTGTGCGTAGTACTTTGCTTGCGCAAGTTTCAGACCATTCTCCAATTCTGGTTAACACAATTTTCCATTCTAGTGATGCCTAACCTTGTCACTTTAGGTTCGACAATGCTTGGCTTATGGATCGGGACTTTGAACAGGTGGGTGAATGATACATCTGCTGAAGTAATTCAGAAGCGAGATTCTTATACTATGGCTATTAAAGAATGGGGTTTTCGAAGGAATAGGGAATTTTGGCATCGAAAATGGTTCATAAAAGTATGCTTAAGACAGGTCAGGATTCTTTATCTCATGTAATGATTGCTTCATAAAAAAATGAATGGTGTAATCTTTTAGTGGAAGAGGAAGTTCGTATTAAACAGCAAGCAAATATTTTTTGGTTCAAAAATGGTGATCGAAATACTAAGTATTTTCATAGTTTCATTAGTCGGTCTTTACTGGGGGTACTTCGGGGAGAGAACGATTATTAAGTTTAGTCCCTAGACATATTAGTGATGAAGATAATGAGATTATTATAGCTCCTTTTTGTATTGAAGAATTTAAAACTGCTCTTTTCCAAATGCATCCAAATAAAGCTCCGAGTCCGGATGGTCTTAACCTAGCATTTTTTAAGAAATTCTGGCACATCCTAGGCAATGATATCATGAAGGGATGTTTTTCCTAGCTTTAGCAAGGTATTTTTCCTCAGTCCCTATTGATACTACTATCGTTTTCATCCCCAAAAAATAGCAATCCTGATTCTATGAAAGATTTTAGACCTATTGCCTATGTGATGTCCTTTATAAAATCCTGTCCAAGGTTCTTGCTAATCATTTGAAAAGGGTGTTACCAAAAATTATTTATGATCACCAATCGGCTTTTATTCCTAGTAGATTGATTATTAATAATATTATGGTAGTAATTGAGACCATGAATAAGTTAAAACATAGTAGCAGGGGTAGGTTGGGGTCTTGTGCTTTGAAAAGGGATATTAGTAAGGCTTATGATAGGGTGAATTAAGATTATTTGAGGGACATGATGTTGAATTTTGGGTTCTCTGATCAATGGGTGCAGTGGACTTATTTGTGCTTTAGTAGTGTTTGGTACATGGTTAGTGTTAATGGTCAGCTACTATTGACGCGTGTTTTATGCCCCCGCCTGATCCAATGATGATACGAGGATGTGGAATGAATAGGTTAATGCTACCTAGAAGTCTTTTAATCCAAGGATTTAAATTAAATTGATTTTAAGTGTCAATTGATTTTAATTGTCTGGACTGCGTCGTAGCTGCGTAACGCAGCTATGTTGACTACATGCCACACTTTGTATTAAACGACATGTAGCCCTCGATACAAACAAAGTAAGATGAGTCACGTACGCTATGCATCTGTGACGCTACTCTATTTAAATGATCTTTTAATTTCACGTTCGGCAATTGAAACTTTGGCGAGTTTTGAAAAACCTTAAAAGGTATTGTGCGGCCTAATTCTCTGCAAGTATCCTTTTTGGGGTGTCGTTTTGAAGGGAATTGCCATTAGAGATTAATTTTTAGCGTGAATTAAACTAAAAAAAGAGAGAAAAAAATTCCACCCTTGTGCTGCATCAAAAGGGCCGGGGTGGGCGAGAAAAGAGTGAATATTTAAAAATCCTTGTGACGATAGCTTCTGAGATCGCCGTTAACTTCGTTGTTCATCCGTTCACAATCGTCAGATCTGAGGATTTACGGTCACTTTCTTTACCACTTTTTGTGTTTTATTCATTGATTATTATTTGATCATTGTTTGGTAATTAATTTAATTGAATGGTATTCTGCTCATTTTTGGAAGGATTTCTCTTTTTTTTTTTTTTTTTTTTTTCTTGTTGTGGGGGTTTGCTATGAGGTTGGCCGTTTATATTAATCTTCTAAATATTTAATATGAGTGGTTGCGGGAGCGTTAGAGCATTTTTTCACGCAGCCAGTTTGCGGAACTGTTTTTCTGTCTCTCAAAATTTTCATTTCTTTACCCTATTTTGCACGCAGCTACAAGTTGCTTTTCTTTTGTTCTCCAAAGAACAGCATGCGTGACGCGGACTTGTTCTAGAGGTGTAGATAACATTTTTATTCTTTCCGATATGTTTATATTTCCAAAAATAAAATTTATTTTTCCCAATACAATCGAAATGACCATTATAGGAAATTATTAATTAGTTTAGAATAATTAATGTTTATGCATGATTTGGTTTTCAGGTTTTGGGTTCAAATTTTTAGTCGGGTTAGATGTATTATTTATTGGTTTGTGGCCGCCTTTAACCATAAGGCAAGAGCGGGTCTTTTTTTAATTTGTTTTAATTACTTTGTGTGGATGATTTAGATGATTATGCGAGTGCGATGAGTGAAATTTAATTGATTTGAATGGGACGATTAATTAATTTCCACATAAGAACTCGGTTCGACGATTCATTCGGGTTGGGTTTAAGTAAATAAATAATTTGGCTTTTCTAACTAAAATAAATTAGAAATCGTAGGTTAAAAGAGGCCGGACTTTCCGGCCGTCGGCTTCCAACGGGCCGGCGTACCCGATTCCCTTACCCAGAATCGCCTTGGTGCGCCTGACCAGTTTTCTAAATAATTAAGCCTTTAATAAAATTGGGTTTAAAATGGAGTCATTTTTATGAAATAAAATTGGAAACGTTCCCATTGCCGAAAAAATGTTTTATAAGACCGATTCATTGGCATCGTGTCCAAAAAAGTGTTTTGTCACCACTGTTCAAAATAAAAATCACTTTTCCAAATCAAAACAAAAAGGGAATGTTTTTCGTGTCGCTCGGGGGCGGTGCGAAAACAGATTGGCGACTCCGCTGGGGAAGCAACCACTAATCCCTGGTTATTTTAAATAACTAGTTGGTTGCAATTAGGAATTAACTCTAAGCCTACGATTTCTAAAATTGGAAATAAAATTGGTTAGAAAGCCGTGGAAAATTCTTTAATCGTCTTGTTTGTTTCATTTGCTTTCTATTTTTCTAAAGTTCTTTGCATTATTACTGCATTTCTCTCTTTCCGCACCACTTTCTACCAAATTATTCCCTCGTCATCATTAGTAAACTTCGGAGGTGGATCCAGCCTTAAACTTAGCGTTTTAGGCAAATCCACCCAAATTAGCAATTTACCAACGACAAGCCTAGTTCATTTAAGGTGCGTCAAAGGGTAAGGCCTGTGAGCCCGAATCTTGTTGCGGGGAACCCGGACCTTGTAAGCCCAATGGACCAAAGCCCATGCATGTAGTTGAAAGCCTTAGTCACTTCCCCATAAGGAAAACATGAGTCTGTTTGCTGTTGTTCTGTTGCATTCATCCGAGAGTTTGTTTCGCCAATCTCAAAACAACCTGCTGGTTGTCGAGATTAGACCAAACACTAGGAAACAGATGTCGGAATTTCTACCAACAGAATTCGTGTGCGGGAGAGATAAGGTTGGAAGGCATGCATTTCCCAACTCCCGTTCCCCTGCCTGTTATAAACTGTTCATATGCTGTGACATTCATGCATCATGTGATACTTTCCGTTTCAGCCATGCATTAATAAGGGCTAATTTTCGGTATGGACGTTTGATCTTGCTTTTGAGAGTAGACCTCTAATTTGTTTTGAATAACATAATGCAATCATTTATAGTGAATTGATACCCAAAAGAAAAGGGAGCTATAAGGGGGTTGCAATTCCTTTGTATTTTTGTATTGTCAATTTCTACACATTGTTCTAAAAGTAAGCGTTGGAGGTCGCAAAAAAAAAAAAAATTGTAATCAATCAAGATAAGTCCTGCTTGGGCTCACTTGTTCAAAGGCAAAAATTTAGGACACAAAAACAAAAAGAAATAAGAATATCCCGCTTGGATAATTCTTTCATTCCAAGGCATAATTTAAGTTAGGGACTCGAGTGAAAATAGCGACTCGATAAAATCCAGAAGGAACGAGTCGACGACAGATTTAATGCCGAATGTTTAGAGTTACAAGTTAGATTAGTTTGCTATGTTACTTCATGCGAATTTGAGGTCCACTCGTCGAAACGAGATCTTATTTCCGATACCGGCGTTATTAGCACATCTAGATTTGCATTCCTCATTCCATATGTGCCTCGTATTTTTCGATGCATGCATGCAGACCCTCTGTTAAAGCTAAGGTCCTTTTATCTATCAGTCAAAATTGATCCGTCCCGGGAAAACCACTTCGAGAGTTTTGGCAGCCGACAGGCACTGGTCGTTCTCAACGTCTGGTCAGAGGTCCCATCCCGAGCCGGTGCTGACCAGTTAGTCTAATGGATCAGTTCCAAGTTCATCTGATCAGTTCCTTGATTTAGATCGTTAATAGATTTGAGATGGTTTGACAAACATGTGATGGGACTGGCTTTTTCTTCCGGCCAGGTTAGGGCTATAAATGATATAATTAGCCGCTGCTTTTGCTCAAAGAGAGGGCACAGAATCAGGTTCCTCCTTTCTTCAAGCATCAAACGGCTTCCCTGTTAGCTATGGAAGGAGGCTCCAGAGACTCGCTTTGGGTAACCAAGACCAGCGTGAATAATGTTTAGCCGGTGTATAGCCTCGCGAAAGCGGGGCAATTTTGTTTATGTGTATTTTTACATACGAGATTGCTCGATTGCATGTTGTTTTTGAACATTTTAGTTTGCCGTGTTGTCTTTTGTTCTTAAGTGATTGTAGGATAACAATATGAGCAAAGGAATAAAAAGGCTTCGCTTTTATAGAAAAAAAGGGACCAAAGCTTGACTAAGTTATGGAAGAACTGCTAGTAGAATTCGCGACGGAATGAGGGTCGCGTATGGAAAGGGCATATACGAGCGCGATACGGGAGGTCGCGGCGACGCAAACCTACAGCTAGAAAGGAAGTACGCGAGAGCGCATTCACCCCCCCCCCCCCCCCCCCCCCCCCCCCCCCCCCCCCCCCCACCCCCCCTTTTTTATTATCCCCTCCATGCGCCGGGCGCGAGAAAGCACTTTTGGAGTCATAGGTTTGCCAGCGAAAGTCGCGAGCGCACATCCATGCTGCTGCGAGCGCGAAGCACATTTTGAGAGGCGAGAACTTGGAGAGTTGGAGCAGAAGTCGCGAGCGCGACTTTTAACCTCGCGAGCGCGAGTCGAGATTTCCAGGAGAGGTAATTGCTGCCTTTTCATCAGAAATACATACCTTTCCATGCAAGGATCAGGACTCTTCCCAAGAGAAGTCACCTGAAGCACCTCTTGGCCAACCAATGACCATCATAACCAACATCATTCTCCTCTTCTATAAATTAAAGTCCAAATCAAGAGAAAAATATGCCATATGCAATATGCGATATGCGATATGCAATATGCAATATGCATTATGCAATATGCATTATGTAATAGGCAAAATGTAGTATTATAATATAGTAGAAAATAATAAAGTAGTACTTAGAAATAAGATGACGAGAGTCACTTATGGGCGGAAGAGGTGGTGGCGGAGATTCCTCGAGGTGTGATGCCATCCGTGTGTGTGGTTACTTCGTAGTCGGTGGCGTCGTTGGTGGTGTTGGATGTAGAGAGCGGTGTGTGGGTGCGTGTGTGGTGGCTTGGCGAGGGTGACTGGTGTGTTATGACGAAAAGCACAATATTAATTTGGTTTCATTCAAGTTAAAGTTTTTAAGTTATCTTTTGATCTTTGTTTAAGTGCAGACGTTACTTCATTTTTTCTCAGGAAAGAAAATATTCAGTAGAGTCGGAGAGGAGGTAATGCGATTTTAGTTGGAGTGTTGCTGTGGATCTAAAGTTGCTGTGTCAAAGTTGAAGTGCTGAAGCTTACTCGAGGTAATTACAAAGAATAAGAACCTAGGTTATAATTATTTGATTAAAGTAAGGCATTGATGTATGTTAGAGATAGCATACAATAACAAAAGATTGTAATTCTGTACCGAGAGGTTGAATTATATTGCCACATGTGATTAGAGAATCGTTTATTGGCATGTTACACAGCTTTGCTTTAGAAAAGAAAAATCTAATCAGATCAATTCTTCTAAGTATTCTACTATTCTTATATTATGAAATTAAGTAGTATATTTAATTTATACTTTAAATAGATTATTAGTTTATTTTTATTTTTTATGTGTTGTGATCTCAAATTTGAGGCTCAAAAGGCAGTTTTTCCGGACTGCAAACGAGGTCGACGGGAGCCGTCCGGACGAAAAAAACTAGAAAGTCTGTACGGCCGCGGCGGTGGCAGCTGCCCTTACCGGCGGCCGGTAGCCGCTACGCGGCGCGGCAGCCGCCGGCGACAAGCAGCTGTTGGTCTTGTAGAATTACCTAATTTTTTTGATGCTCAAAGAGCCAGTTTTCCCAGACTTGCAAACGGCAGGTCGGACGGAGGTCATTTCAGAAAAAGTTTACGGAGCTGTGCCAATATGGGTACTTGATGTACACGAAAAAATTAGAGATCACGGGAAGCTGGTCTTCGGAATATTTTTTCCGAGATCCAGGAAACTCCCGGAAAAGCCTCCTGTAATAATAAGGAAGAAAAGCACACGTGCCCGCCCACGGGGGTGGGCTGCGCCGCCAAGCAGGCGGATGACCGACCTCGGCATGGGCGGGACAGCCCGCCAGCTTGGGGTACACGCCGCCAAGCATGGAGCGATACCCGCCAAGCAGGCGTGCATGCCCGCCAGCTTGGCGGACGCCGCCAGCATGGGCGGGCACAACCCGCCAAGCCAGGCGGGCATGCCGCCCAAAGCCAGGCGGGGAGCCGCCCAGCTTGGGCGGACACGCGCCGCCCGAGGGGCATGCGGGACGCCGCTTCTTTTAGGCGGTACGCCGCCCTCGGGCGCGGGGCAGGCGCGCCCGGGAGTGCGTTTATTTTCCTATAGAAAAGAGCACCCCGGCGGCTCCATTTTTACTCACTCTAGTCTGTGGTTGACGGACGCTCTCTTCTCACTTTACGACTCTTTGCGTTCTATTTAATCGCTTTCTGCATTCTTTATTTTTATTTTATTTTATTTAGCTTTCATTTTTTCATTGCGTTATTAAGTGGCCATTAAATTAAATAAGTAATTTCCCCTTAACGTGGAGCTTACCTGCGATTAAGAATGGACGTCGACTTAAATCATTACGCAAAAATAAACTCTGCCCATTTAATTTTAGACATTTTCATGATGTTTCTTGTTCTACTCCTCTAATTCTATACAGCATAAATGCCTTCTATCACTCCCAGGCAGAATAAAATTGTTCTTACAAAATAAAACTAAGCTAAAGTGCCCGTTAATTAATAATCGTGGTATAAAGCTTAAATTCGACAATTTTGCTAAAAGCTAGTTAAATCATTAACTATGGTGGAAGTGCCTTATTTCGAACAGTTTTTTGCCTAAGTCTATTAATTCCATAATTGTGACTAAAAGGCCCTGATTAAACACTTTTCTTTTTATGGCAATAAATTGCTAATATTTTCAGATTTAATTAATCACTTTAGGCAAACAAATTGCCTATAAGTGAGAATTGATTCTTTCTTTAACGACAAATCGCTTAAGCAATTTTTGGCTAAAAGCCTTTAATTAATCACTTTAGGCAAACAAATTCGCCTATAAGTGAGATTGATTTCTTTTCATAGCGACAAATCGGGCTTAAATTTAATTATTTGGCTAAAGCCTGGAAATTATATTCCATTTTGGCACATTGCTGTAGTCAATCAATACTTGCGACAGATCGCCCAATTAACCTTTTTGAGCAAAATTAATTGCCGCTAATTCAATGTTTTGGCTTTAAAGCTTTGAAACAATTCATCTTTGGAACAAAATGCCTTAAAAAAATCAATCTTTGGCAAGAATAGCCAATATTAACACCTTTTTGGCTAAAAAGCTCAAACTCACATTTTGGCACCAAGTGCCTAAATCAATGCAGTCTTTTGGCAAAAAGCCTAACAAATGCACGGAGCTACAAACACACTCATGCAGTAAAGCATCCATTCAGAGCCCTCTAAAAGAGGCGTATCGAATAGCGTCGACTTTGATCTTCATTCAAACGTAAGTACGTAGGCACGTTTGGACTTTAACCCCGAGCGGCAAGTCAAAATCACATAAACCTTTTATTTGGTTCCATCACATCATTTACCTTTGCACAGCATGTCAAGCATTTCATTCGATGCGTTAGTTTATCAAGCATGCATAGTTTCTCGGGATCATCTCGGGTTGCACACCATGCTTTAGACATTGGGTATTAATTAGTAACGTAGAGTTAATTAAAAAGGAGTACTTTAGGGGTTTTTTCCCTAGTCTTACCCTGAAACAATTTAAACAAGGTGGGCGACTCACAACATCACGTGCATTTCTTCCTTAGTGCCCGCATGCCATTCATATATGCATTTTGATATTTTGGGGGAGGAGGTTCACAGTTTGGCGACTTTCACCTGAGGGAATGTTTATGTAATCTTTTGCCATAATAGTGACTAACAATTGCTGCATAGGACTAACTGCCTTCTTGGGTATTTTTTACTATGGCTTTGTTTTGCAGGGTTACCTAAGCAAAAATTGAGTTTCTTTCTTTAAGAATACTTAATAAGGAAATTTGAACTTGTTAGACAAATTGTAATAAGACTTTGAGATTTGTTGATTTATGTGCAACGATTCGAGAAATCTTTTTCGCCATTGCATGAAAAAATGCATTTTCAAGATGACTTTCTGTCTCTGCTTTGTTCAACCTTACTGAGTCTGCTGCAAGTACGTGTCGGCAGGTCTCTTTGTTATGTCGACGGACAGCCAGAAGCGTCTCCCTGTTACCGCAAACCCATCCCTAATCCTTTGGGATGGCCCATGAGTATGCGTACTGTGGCCGCACGTGACAAACTCTTTGTTTCAGTGGTTAGTATTTCCATACTCAAGGTCAAGGGTCCTTTTAAGCCAATCTTCTATTTGAGTGCATAGGCACTAGTAGAACCTTATCCTTTTTAGAGACTGTATGACCAATTGATGTGAATCATATCAGTTAAACAGATTGTGTTGTGCATGTTGTGCCGCATTCGCACATTCATCCCCATACTTTACAAAAAAAAAAAAAAAAAAAAAACAAAACATTTCATTTCAAGTGGAAATTCACATTTTGGCCCCTAGGCCAAATTTCCATTTGGCCCCAAGGCCAAAAAATGTTCAATTTGGCACTAGGCCCAAAAAATTCTCATTTTGGCCCGAAGGCCACAAAATTCCCAATCCTTGGCCATAGGGCCAAATTCTCAATTTGGCCCCAAAGCCCAAACACTTCCCAACTTCGCCCGAGGACCCCAAAAATTCTCAATTTGGCCCCGAGGCCCAAAAACTCTCTCAATTTGGCCTTAGAGGCCCAAAATTTCCAACTTGGCCCGAAGGCCCAGAAATTCCAATTTGGCCCTAAGGCCCGGAAAGTTTCCGCATTTTGGCCCTAGGGCACAAATCCCAGTTTTGGCACAGAGCCCAATTACATTTTTTGCCCCTAAGCCCACAAGATCCCATTTGGCAACAGAGGCCCAAAAATCCCATCTTTGGCCCCTAAGCAAAAATTTCAATTTGCTCACAAGACCACGAAATTTCCCTTGGCCCCCTAAGGCCCCAAGCTCACCTATTTGGCCACCGAGCCCAAAATTCCCGATTTGGCCAAGAAGGCCAAAGACTTCACATCTTTGGCCCTAAGGCCCAAAAAAAATTTTCTTGTGGAACTAAGGCCTTCGAGAAAGTCGAGGTGTCCAGCCCCAAGCGATCTACCCTACATTGTTTGGTCATACACCGCATCCAAGGGTCAAGTCCAAATACGCTTACCCATACACTACACTATCTCACATACCCCTATGAAAACACCTTATATAGGTAGGTCTATCATTTTTGGACTATGTCCTTTACAGGTACCCCTCTAAGACCACCAGTGTAACCGAAACACCACTAGGCGCTCACACAAGTCCAACACCCGGACTGCACAATGGCATCATCAATGACATTTCCAAACTCTCATTGCACAGCGGCGTTTCCCCCCCATGAGGGCACCGATGGAGGCCAGAATGAATGAGGCATTGGCTGGCCCAAGGACGCGCCTGCATAGACTGAACTGGGGTAAATAAGAAGTAAATATAAGAAGAAATAAAGGGCTTCAGGGCGGGGAATGGACCTGCTGCCTCAAATCAAGGACCTACTGCAGAACCGACACACTACCCTAACTTGGATGACATGCCTCCAGAACTGATTCTGAGCTGGAGCTCAGAAAATGAGAGAGAAGCTGGAATTAGTTGAGAAGGATCTATCACTGCTCTCAAAACACAAGTGAAGCTGGTGGAACATGGAACTCCTTGTCTTTGTTCCCGAAAGACAAGATTACCTACAAAATTCAAGATGCCTAACCATGGACAGTTTTGATGACCATAGTCCACAAAATCATCCTGAAAATGTATGTAGGGTGCCCTCAAACCCGTTTGGCCTGACAGTGAGCTCCTTGGCTCAGCTTGTTTCAGCAATCTTTGACTGGTTGCTGCATTAAGTATGGTTTGTAAGCTTGGATCGTTTCCAAAGAATGAAGAATTGGGGTAGGACAATATGCATTGCTTTCACACGCAGTATCATTTTAATATCGAAGTGGATGTTACCGGAGGGAAGCTGGAACACCACTACACAAAAGAACAATGAGCCCTTTCTCCTCGTTTCCTTTTCGAGTGGAGACGCCCAAAGGCTGCTCAAATGTCAACCCGACCCTTACTGAACAGAACAAGTTGAACAATAATAATCAAGGAATTTACTGCCTGGTTCTACCAAGTCACAGCTCCAACACAGTACTTGCTACGTTCCATCGCTCATTACAACTTGCCAACTAAAGGTGGAAAGGATTAATTCAGTTGGTCGAACTAAAGAAACTATACAAAGAGCAAAAAATCATGCTGGGTCCGTGAGACAAATGAAATAGCCAGTATAATCCCCACGAACTCCTTTACGTGTTTGGGAATTTGGAAACATCAACAAGGAGGCAAATATACTGATACAAACTCGGGCATCAAGCAACTCCTTTGGGTGTATTTTCCGAGACAGCACGTTGAACAGCACACTTTACTAAAGCGCCTTGAAGCAAGAGCCATTACCAAACCCCCTGCGTCGGAATAA
>NW_023590882.1:0-42265 GCF_014843425.1 Jatropha curcas
AGTATCTAGTAAATAGAAGCAGAGGATAAGAGTTATACATTACTTCAATTTTCTAAAATTTTAAAATATTAATAATTTTTTTATTCACTATTTTGAACCCAAATATTATAATATTTTTAAAAAAAAAAAATATTATCTTTTTAATCAAATTAAATAACAAACATTTATAAAAATTAGTTAGCCATTTATATTAACACACCAAAATTTTTATTTTATTATCTTTTTCCCTCCTAATAAAATATAGTTTTTTCAAATTATAATCATTAAAATTAAAATTCTAAATAAATAAATAAATTCCAAAAAATAAAAATATATTTAATAGTTCTTCTCTTTCAAAATGCTTTCTTTTCTCTAATTTATATCAATTATTATTTCATTGTGTGTCTAAAAAACCTAAAATTAATATCTCCACCCTACAGTTTAATTAAACTGTAGCTTGTTTTTTTTAATCTAGTGTGTTCCTATGCGGAGTTATAAGTATTATTTTGGAACGGATTATTAAATTTCCTATTAAGACTTGAGCCCCGGTTCCCTGGTTTCATATTGGTTGATATACTAAATTGGTTACCTATTATTTTGTACCCGCAGTTCCCATTTTTCGCACTGTTTATTTTTATCTCCCTCCTAAATAAAATAGTTTCAATTATAATCAAAATGAAATCAAATAAATAATAAATTCAAAAAATAAAATATAAAAGTTTTCAAATGTCTCATTATCATATATATTTGTTAAAAAATAAATTATATCTAATCAGTTAATAAACTGTAGTTTTTTAATTGGCCATCATTAAGAGTATTTTTTGGAACATTTTAAATTTCATTAAGGGTGATATAGGTAATCCTATTATTCCCCTTCATTTCCACTTTGGTTCGAATCGGACCGAAATCGCTAAATAACTGTCGATTTCGAGCGGGTTCAGATTCAAATTTTAACATTCACATAAACTTTAACCAGCCCTTAAACCACCGATTTCGGTTTAAAATTTAAAAACAACGATTCTGATCCGATTCTAATTTATATACAGTATAATTCGGTTCGATTCTGGTTCAAAATGACCCGTCGAAATGACTAAGAGAGAGGTGTCAAAAATTAATGGGCGATGGCTTTCTAAAAGAGTTGAGTCCAAGTCCAAGGAGACAAGACAGAGACACGATGTGTACCTTCCATCTTTCAATTATTTCAGTGTTGGGTGTAAATGGAAAGACACTTGATACTGACTCGATGGGGAGAGAGGTATATGATGGTGATTCAAATAATATTGGAGTTTGCTAGAGAAATTTCGAGTGAAAAAAAAAAGAGACACCGAAGATAATTAACGTGGAGTGGGTAAGATCACGGACAAAAACATCATGAAAAAACAAAAATGGCAAATTGGAAATAGGACAAAACTGAATAGTTTCAATGGAAAGACACTGTTCTTGAATAATGATTCTGGTTTTTGTTTTAGTACATGCAAGTGGATTGACTCGCGATGCTGCGGCAAATTATTTTTAATTAAAAAAATTAATTGAAAAAATAATTTAACTTATTAATAGTTAAAAAAATTAAAGTTATGATAAATAATTGAAATGTTTTTAGGATGAATCAAATTTAACAATAGCAGGTGAATGGAAATAACTAACTAAATAAATAAAATTTATATTCACATAACTTGTTGGTTTAATGTCTAAACGATAGACTATATAAATTGTATTATACATTTATTTTCTCCAATTTGTAAAATTAAAATTGGAGAGGACTTTTCATAAAATTAGTTAATCATTCGAACCTTAAAAGCAAAAAAAAAAAAAAAAAAAAAAAATAAAATTGGAAGAGCCGACCTGGTTTCAAATAAAATTAGTTAATTCATTCGAAACCTTAAAAAAGCAAAAAAAAAAAAAAAGATAATTTATATAGAATACAAAATAGTTCCAGAGTAATTGCAAAAAAAAAAATTGCAACTCGAATCGGATGAAAAAATCAAATTTATTTTAAAAATAATTAAAATAGAGAATTAAGGAGTAGAGTTAGAGAAAACTTTGTCTTTAAAAAATTAGTGAACCATTTATTATAGGTACGAGATTCTTTTAGTGAATTGTGACACGTATTATGTGTTAATTATAAATACAATATGTTATTAATGAAGATAAAATTTTTATATTTTATAAACTATGAAATGTCTTTCTATATTGTAAGAAGGTCACTTCTTTATTCTTGACAAATAAGAGTGAGATGGATTAAATTTTGAGATAATTTCTAATTAAGATTATATTGAACACTGCTTTTTCCATTCATATCCCAATGTTAGAGTATTATAAAATAAAAAGAATGATAAGTATATGTGTAAATAATTTTATATTTTTTCATACATAAAAATTAAGATACCCGATATTTTTATGTATAAATAATGAAGTAAAAAATAATTATAGATGTGAGTTTAAAACACAAATCCAGATTATAAAATACCTATAATTTTATTCTATTTATTTTATTTTTTCAAATTAATAATATTTGGAAAATGTTAAACTCTATATTTTGTTGTATGTGGTGGTGTATCATTTCATACTCTAAATTTCTAATTCAAATCCTTTGGACGCAATTTTTTTTCCAATAAACATTTTTTTTCCATAAATATTCTGAATGGTACAGCAACATGATTTTTTTTCGGGATGAGTGTACCGCTATTCTCATAGCGAAATAGGATTAAAGTCAAACTCTTTCTTCAGGCGGTCTCTCAGTTTTTAATAGCCTACGTTGCTTAAATTTAAAGCTTCATTATTAGGCCTTAGCATTCACCTATACTATCTATTACCAATTTTTATTATTAAAATCATATAGTATGCATGTATTATATCCCACAGTTATAATTAATGCGTCACTTAAATTTTTAATTAAAAATGGAAAAAAAGTCAAATGAATGTAGCCAAAATATTTGGACAAAGGTACGCCTCTCCGATGTATAAATATACATTTAATCAACAGGAAGCAACAATTAAACCGTACACCTTATTTTGGGGAGATCATTGTAAACAAGGAAAGTCAGTGGGTACCTTATGTTTTAATTTTTAATAATCTTGATCACATTATATTTTTGTATACACTAATTCCTTAATATTAGCTGTTATCTTCTGAGGCTCTCAGCCCGAAAACAAAAACTCAAAAACACATATCAATTTTCTATTAGGGCGCGTTTGCAACTAGCCATGTTGTAATCACAGCACTGCCTGTAAAATAGGAGACAAACACGCACCAAACGGACCTTTCACTTACATACATTTTGGGACTCCCATCTCTTGAGATTGTGGTAGTACATTTTAGCGGCCACGCTGAATCAGCCTTAAGAGAAGAAAAGCGCCGTAAATATATTGTTGTCTAATCCTACGTTCTTCTCACAGTTCTAAGACAAGCGTGTGAATTTATTTATAAACTTTCATTTTAGAAAATTATTATAATATATTTGTTATAGCTTTTGCCCTTGGTATATTGATTTTGCGAGCGAAGCATGAAAAATTCAAGAGATAAAGAGATCAATTACACTAATTTAAAAAGAAAAAGAGAATGACATGTGAAAGCAAACACTAGTGAGTATGCACAGGTGTTTTTCTTCTTAAAAAGAAAATGGGGAGTTAAAGAAATTGGAAAAAAAAAAAAAAAAAAAATTAAAAAAAAAAAAAAAAAAAAATACTAAAGAGGTCTGAAGAAGCTCCCAGAGGAAAACCAATCTTGGGCCTGTTATAATGGAAAAAGGCCTTTTATTTCTTGTCCCAAATGCTTCTTGTCATAAATTCAATGTAGATTAAGTAGGGTTTCAAAATGGATTCACGTTTTAGAGTATTGTAGAATTTATTTAACACGCGCCACAATTAAGATTAATATGAACACGATATAAAAATTAAAGGAGTGACACGAATATAATAGGTGCAATCCATTTAATTAAATGGATAATAAATGAGTAAAAAAATTCAACCAATTTAATTAAATAACCCGTATACTAATACAAAAATCGAAATACCTATAACCCACTTAATATATACTCCTTCTATCCCATTTTGTTTGCTTGTTATTTATTTTTTGGATGTCTCAAAATATTTATAAGTTTTCTAAATTTATACATGTAAAAATTATTTTTTCTATAATAACTTTTATGATTATTCATTAAATAAAAGACTTTTATTAATATCTTAATGAATTAAAAAAAGACAAAATAACTTTTGTTGACTAAATTCTTAATTTCCCTTCTATAAATCACCATTTTATGATTATTTCCACTCTCATTAAACTATATTTGAAAGCACTCTTTATTCAATATCATTTATATGAAAATGTTATAAACAAAAGACAACAATACTTCTTTGTGACTTATAAGTTCTTAATATGGCGTGATATTTTTGCTAACCAAGTGATTCCATACGACTATGTTTTTTAAATAAATCAGTTAAACCCCGGTATTAGACCACCCGAATAGACCATGGAGTTATAGCACCAGACTGTTTAAGAGCTATATCATGATATGGGGTAGGTTTCTGCATTTATAATATCAGGATAATTTCATTTAAACTTAAGCTTTAAGATGTAGAGCGAATCTGCAAAGTTTCTTATATCTGAAACCTGCCACTCATTTTAACTAGCGTTTAGTGTAAGGGTTAGGAATGTGAAACTAAGAGGGACTTTACATTATATTAGAAAATCATCGACTTTTTTTGTTTAGTTTTCGCCGCATAGTGTGGATAGGTTAAGCGGGTCAATGATTCTTCAACGATTGTGGGGAAAATGGATAAAATTAGGGCTGCCAGTGGCAGATAGCTTGCTTGGAACGTTAGTAGTTGAATTCGTCGAATCATCGCGACCTCATATCCTCTAGAGATAGTAGGCACACGAGAGCGAAATAATGATAGGCATAACTTTTATGATTATTCATTAAATAAAAGACTTTTATTAATATCTTAATGAATTAAAAAAAGACAAAATAACTTTTGTTGACTAAATTCTTAATATGCGTGTTTTTATCAAACCATATTATACGACTTGTTTTTAAATAAATCAGTTAAACGGATTAGACGAATAGACATGTTATACGACTTGTTTAAACTTATATCATATATGAATTTCTCATTTATAATACGAATTCATTTAAACTTAACCTTGATTAAGCGAATCGCATTTCTATATCACGATCAATTTTAACACGTTTAGGTAAGGGTAGAATTACTGGAAGAAAATCATCGACTTTTTTTGTTTTTTTGGTGTGGGATAGGTAAGCGGAGTTCTTACGTGGGGTGGATAATGGGCCTCCAGACTCTTACGTTGGAGTTGAATCGTCGATCTCGCACTCTTTCTAGAGATAGTAGGCCGAACGAATAATGAACAATCCAATGTCCCTGCACAAAAATTCAACTCTTGTTTGGTCCCAGCCGGCCTACTCGCTATGGATGCATATAAGAACACTGAAAAATCAACGAATCTATATTTAAGTACATTCAGAAATGCAATATTTCTGGCCGTCATCTGAAAAACAAGTACGAAAATGGAATAGCATTGGTAAGCTGTCACAAGCCAACCCAACCCAGGAAAGAAAAAACAAATAACGATTCAATAAAAAAATAAAAATAACAACGAAAGTGTATAAGTATTGCAATGACTACGACCTACAACAACCCAAAAGGATTAAATAAATGTTTATATTTTTTTAATTTCATTGTTTTTGACAACAATTATGTGAATAACATATAAAATAAAAATTAATATTTATTCTCTAAATCAATGAGGTGGTGATCTGATTGAGTGAGAGGTATCGAGTTCGAAGCATCTCGATCACAGTTGTTTTCATTAATTTAATGAGTTAAGGAGAAGACTAGTGTTATTTCGGTTCATAAAGGCCTCTAATTAATTAAAAAAAAATTATTCCATATATATATATATATAAAATAAAAATTAATAGAAATGTCTTTTTCATTGACAAAAAATTAATAGTAAAAAAAAAAGTTTAAAATCCAATTTATTTATCATTAATATAAGTGCAATAACAATTTAGTCCCTGGAAGTAGATAGTCAAATTTGATAATAATTGGTATATTTTTCATAATTTTTAATTAAGTATATGGATTAGTATTTGAAATTTAATTTTATTAAATTACTTAGTCGTTCAAAGCGTGTTATATTTTTACAGTTAAGTGAAAAAACTAGACACTAATATTATATTCCCTCCGTCTCATTTTATTTGCTTGTTATTTCTTTTTTGGATGTCCTAAAATATTTGCGAGATTTCTAAATTTAGACATGTAAATAATTATTTTTTCCATAAAAACTTTTATAATTCTTCATTAAATGAGGAATTTTTATTAATATCTTCAATAAGTTAAGGGTAAAAAGAGTAAAATAACTTTTATTGACTAAATTTTTAATATACGTATTTTATCAAACTATACAAACAAAATGGGATGGCGGGAAAATATGAAGAATCTAAATAATCAATATTACAAGATATTTGAACCTCGCAAATCAAGTGGTGGTCCGGTTGGTCTTCTCATTATATGATGGACGAGAGGTCTTGAGTAGGGATGAAAGCGGAATAAGTATTTAAAAGTACTCGATCCAGTTATTACGGATTTGGATAGTTAAACGGGTTTCAAAAAGACATGAATAGTAAAATTACTGCCCGTAATGGTTCGGGTAGGTAAAGATTTCGATCAATGGGTATCCGTTACCTGCTACCTATTAGGTTAAACAGACAGCCTTGCGGGTTTTGTGGATACCCTACCCCTTTATCTATAATAATATATTTATGATATAAATATTGGTTTAGAAATTTGAACCTCTAACCTTTTTTTAAAAAAACAAGGATATTTAAATAGTGATTGTGTATTTGGATGAATTTTTAGTTTATATATATTGCTATTAGTTTAATAAATTTTTATCCATATGCAAATGTTTCTTGGAAGAACCTTAACTTTCTTTTTCTTTTTTTTTTATTTAAGATTCTATAAGTTTTAATAGTTTCACTTATCATTCTACAGGTTTTACTTAAGATTCTGATGTTAATGATCATTTGTTTTTTTTTTTTTTTTTTTTAAATCCTTTCTTTTTCGTTTTTTTTTTATTTAAGGATTCTTAGTATTAGTTTTAAAATCATGTTTCACTTTATCATTTCTAGGGCATATAGGTTTTTACTTAAAGATTCTGATGTATTTATGAATATTGATCATTTGTCTTTTCTTTTTTTTTTTTTTTTTAAAATACATACTGGATTTGATTTTTAATTTAATATATGATTATAATTACGGATTCGCGGGTTCGGAGTTAATTAATATATTGTCGGAGAACGCCTACTTTTTAGATTTAAACGCAGATTAAACTGGAGGGTATGGATAATAACAATATTTATTAAACGGAATCTACGGAGGAATACAGAGACCAATAATTAAACAGAATATTTTTGTGAATGGAATTATATATTGAAGACAGTATAGTTATTACTATAATTTTAAAACAGAATTCAGATAGACATAGTTTAAAATTCGTGGTATTCACCGGTGCGGCGGCCTCCCATTTCCAATAGTACCTCATCTAATCTTTGAAAGAGTTGAAATCTTCTCTGATACTAAGCAGTTGTTTTCGAAACAATAAAGGGGAGAAGCATGCGTCGTTCTTCCGTGGTTGTGTAGATCATAATATTATTTTGGGAATATACCTAGGTAATCATCCTTCGCAACTGAATAAAAAAAAAAGAAACCCCACTCCTCCGTTGGACCTCAAATATACATATCTAATAATAGTAGGACCATACCCCTACTCCTATAGGGAAATAAGACCTAGATTACATAGTCTTGGATTACTTTAATAGAGTACCCACAATAGTATTATAAATTGAAATTGTGGAAAAAAGGTATGGATGATCTGAATGGATAAGAAAATTATTCATACCGATAGAATAGAATATCAGTGTGGATTGCTTGTTGTTTATAAATAATTTAACTGGTATAGAAAAAGAACTACACTCCCAAGTTAAGAAAATTTTCCACGATATTAAGAGATAAACAGAGTAGTTGGATATAATTAACACAGCGGTAAAATCATATGCCTAAATTAATATTGTCAAACTCGATATTTTAACGATAAATAATTTGAGTTTAACCTTGTATTTGATATATCACTCCGAGAATTTCATTATCCCTCTTTGTTTAATCTAAATTTGAGATGAGGACCATATATTTATTGACGCCTCTAAAATATAAAGTATTATGTTATTGATTAACATAGGAGAGTGCTACCTTCAATTATTAATCCTTTTAATACAGAAGGGTGGTTACCATAAAAAATAAAAAAAAAGAAATTTTAAACAGAATTTACACCTACAGCCAAAATTAGTTTTTACAGGCAGGCCAGGCACTAAGAAAGGAGACAAGACACTAGTCTATTCATTAGGACGAATATAGGTCAGAATGTCTTTTAGTTTCAACTGGGCATCGCGTGATCTTGGCTTGCTACCGTTAGCTACTGGACTCACCTTCACGATAAAGCCGGACCCATTTTTTTTTTTTTTTTTTTTTTTTAAATACTACTGATTTGAGTTTTTAATTTAAATGATGTTTAAACGGATTCGGGTTCGGATTATTAATTGCGGGAACCCTACTCGATTTAAACGAGTTTTAAATGGATATGGATAATAAAATTTATTAACGGATTCGGATACGAATAATTAAACAGATATTTAAATGGATTTTGAACAAGTATAGTTATTATAATTTTAAACAGATTCAGATAGACATAGTTTAAAATTCGTGGGTATTCACCTCGCTTCCATTCCTAGTCTTGAGTTTGAATCTTCTCGACTGCAGTTGTTTTCACTAAAGGGAGGACTGTTCTTGTTTTGTAGATCATAATATTATTTTGATATATAAAATCCTCCAATGAATTAAAAAAAAAAGAATATTTGGACCTCAAAATTACACTTTTAGACATACCACTCATGGGAAATAGAAGAGCATTTTGGAATACTTAATAGATACAAATAATTATAAATTAATTTGAAATAGATATGATTAGTAAAATTATTATCCGATGGAATAAATACAGTGTGGATTGCTTGTTGTTATAATATTAACGAAGAAAAGACTACATCCCAAGTTAAAAATTTTAGATATTTAAATAAAAGAGAGTTATAATTATCACTAAATCCATTGCCTAAATTAATATTTATGAATTTTTACATGATATTTTAATTTGTATTTGTTATCATGAATTTCTTTCTTTAATCTAATTAAAAATAGTTTATTTACCCTAAAATTAAAGGATTTATGATTAACAAAAAGTGCTTCAATTATAATTTAACAGAATTATTACCAAAAAATAAAAAAAAGAAATTTAACAGAATAAGGTACGAAATTGTTTACAGGAGGAGGAGAAGGAGACAAGACCACACATAGAAAAAACAATGGCAAAGTGTTTTAGTTTCACTGCATCGCGTGACTCTTGCTACCGCTACTCCTTCACTAAAGCCGGATTCAAATCATGCACCACCGATCTAGGCGACGGCACCGTCATGCACTGCTGGGTCCCCAAAACTCACATCCAATCCAAGCCTGCTCTCCTCTTAATTCACGGGTTTGGCGCCAACGCAATGTGGCAATTCAACAGCTTCATTCCTCCATTAAAATCCAACTTCAATATCTACATCCCCGATCTTCTCTTCTTCGGCGATTCTTACACGACCCGACCCGAGAGATCCGAGAGTTTCCAGGCCCAGTGCGTGATGGCTTTAATGGATGCTATTGCTAATGTTAGTAAAATGGATATTATGGGGCTTAGTTACGGCGGATTCGTGGCGTATAGTATGGCTGCGCAGTTCCAGGAGCGCGTGAGACGCGTGGTGTTAGGTTGCGCTGGAGTTTGTTTGGAAGAGAAAGATGTGGAGGAAGGGATGTTTAAAGTGAAGAGTGTTGATGAAGCTGTTACTCTTCTGTTGCCGCAAAGTCCGGAGAAAGTTAGAGAGTTGGTGCGACTGTCGTTTTACAAGCCTCCACCAAATGCTCCTTCTTGTTTTCTGAATGATTTTATTGAGGTCAGTCAGATTCAGTTCTCAGTTAAAATTTCTTGATTTGACTCTTTAGTCTATTGTTTGTTTGTATATTATTTTCTTGATTTCTTGTTTGAGGAGATAACCAATTTTATGCTTATTTAATTCAATTCTGTTAAGTATCTTGAATTGAATCGCAATTACTGTATTATAGTATTTTTAAGAAACATTAAAGACCCTGAATTTGATTAACAAGATATTGTATTTCAAGTGTGTCATAGTATCTTGATGGTTTCCTCAAACCAAAATTTCTTGAGCTGAATTCATTTCAGATTTTTGTTTCTTGCCATTTTTACCATTCTTGCAAGAAAGCTTTCAGATAACTCCTCCCAATATTGCACAAATTTATTGCTCCTTCATTGTTTTTGATGCACAAAGTGGATTTCTTTTTTAGTGTGAGGAATTGGAATGTACTATATTGTTTATTATGAAAGTATGTTGTTAATTTGGTTATATGGGCAGGTGATGTGCACGGAATATCTTCAAGAGAAGAAAGAATTGATCCAGGCATTACACAAGGATAGGAAGTTGTCTAATCTTCCCAAGATAACCCAGGTGTTACAATGTGCCCGTCTTTTTATCTTCATCGCTTGTATACTGGTTCAATTTTGACCTTCTAAAGGAGTGATTTGTCTCTTTTTATGCAGCCTACCCTTATAATTTGGGGTGAATACGACCAGATCTTCCCACTGGAATTGGCACATAGATTAAAAAGGTTAACTTGGAGCTTAGTAGCATTTTCAATATTCCTATTCTTTCTAATTTAGGAAAACAAGAAGAGCATTTTTAATTCTGATACTGACCGAAGAACTTCTTACCTCTGTTTTACTCCTAGATATAGTCTTCTTCCTAGTAATGCACTGTTTGAAATGTTCTAAACTTGTAATCTGCTTTACGCTGTATAGGCAAACTTTTTGTGATGATATATTAGTTTATCTTTATGATTGTGATTTATCCTCTTTGACCTGTAGGCATATTGGTGAGAATTCCGAGTTAGTGATAATAAAAAACGCTGGGCATGCTCTTAATGCAGAGAGGTCTAAAGAAGTGTTCAAGCACATGAAGTCTTTCCTCATCGATACTCCCTTTCCTACTAAGCAAGGAAGCCACACAAATGGTAGCAAAGTAGATTGAAATATCTACAAGCTGTGGATGATCTTTTTGGGAATGAGCATCTCTTATCTGATGTGCGTTGTGAACAGCATAGACCATATTGATTGATGATGATACATTTTAGTAGATTTAGAAAACACAAGAATTAAATTAATGCAAAGGATATGAAAGAGTCAGCTAGGATTCCCCTGTTCTTGGGAGATTAAGTTATACTTGTGATTTTGATTCCAGAAGGCTGATACGGGATGAGCCATTACTGGCCGGTGCTAGGTGTTCTTTGTTGGTAACTGGTCACTTAAAAGAAGTCAGAATCTAGTATTGTTGAACCCCTGTTGTTGTATGTGTTCTGTATATTGAATGTGTGTGATAATGTAATAACGTATATAATATAGTATGTGATGTTTTCATGTTTGGTTTTAAGCTTGATACAGTAAGAATCACATGTTTAAAACATGTTTACTGACTAGTTCAGAAAATTAGGATGAGAAGTACATCTCTTATGTATTTATAAATAAAGGAAAGAAGACTTAATGGCTGTTAAATGGCATTCACATGATTGTTTGTAATATTTTCTTTTTAAAAATAAAAATTAAAGTACATAGCACTTTCTAGTTCCACTCGTATGTGCTAGGTGTCATAAAATATTTAATTCCACTGTATGGACCTATAGTTATATTATTCAATTGTTGGATAAGACTGTATTCAAGAATAGCTACTAAAACAATTAATAATTACTAAAAAAATTAATTTTGCTGAACAGACTCTAAATAATAGTGCAAAAATAACTAATTTTATCAAATAGACTCTAAATAATAGCATAATATTTTGCCGAACAAACTTTAAGTACCAATGTGATTAAGAAATTTCAGAAATATTGTAAAATAAGTCTCAAACACTACTGAAGTTGGCTTATCTAGTATATGAGGGACACGGATTTCCCAATTTTGCTTAATCAGGGACTTAATGGACTTGGGGAGAGTGCTACAGCTATTCACCTGATTTTCTTGGCTAAGGGTGTGCGGATGGTTTGGTTATTGGTTAATTCGATTAATTCGATCAATTTAGCTCAATGAATTAAATATGGATTTTTAGTTCGAAAAATAAAATTTAAATTATTCGGTGATGGATTATAATCTAGATAAAAATTAATCTAATTGCATTAACCCATTTGGATGGATGCACTGAATAATTTGATTCTCTGGCAATTGGCATCGTTGCTATACATGCACAAGGTGTTGGTGCTTTTCAACCTTTATTCCTCCTTTACACTTTTTAGCCCCATAAATGAGAAATATGACCTAACTTTGATCCCTTGCAGCTTTTCCCATACCAATACAAGGGTCTGATGCTAGAAATATATCAGGCTGTTCCAATGAGAACAAGACCACTGAAAATTCCCAACCAAATCTTCCCTGCAATATCATTGAGCAACAAATTAAATATAAATCCATTAGAAAAATCCAAATCATACCTAGCTATCTTTAATTTGATTGTATTATTATGCCTTTCCACTTTTACTTTAGTAATGTTTTCCTTTTCCTACCCAAAAGAATTTGATTCTATGCCCCAATATTTACTGTTGGTTGCAAACCAAATAAGCATCCGGTGCTTATCCATTCAGCATGTTCACTTTATCATATGCTAGAATATATTCAAAAGGAAAAAAAAAAAAAATTATTAGTTTGCTTTGTACTCCTGCACATTATCTAAAGAAATCTTAACTTCGAAGAAACAAACTTTAAGGCCTTGTTAGAAGCATGTGGATAATACGACATTGGTTAAATATAAAGGCAATGAATGACTTAACGAGAAAGGTGAAACAATCAAAATTGCTTAAGCCATACGGTGTCGAAGTCTAGGATTCAAATATATCCTTTATTTTTTAGTCTTTTATTATGTTCATTCATTTATAATAAACTATTTAACCTCCAAGTTGATTTTAGACAAATTGGTTTGAACTAATTCAAAATAAAAATTCAAGGGCCTCACAGATGAAAAATAAAATTCAAATTTATAGCTAAGGCTTTGGCCTTTTTTTTTTTTTTTAAAATTGAATTCCTTTAACAAATCTAGGGATTAAACTCACAACTAACAGAGAATTCAACCATTCTTTTAACCATTTGTCCTCCTTAGTTTCAAATCCTGGCTTTACCCTGTTAGTAGTTTCTATTTTCTTTAAACTTCAGGAGTTTCCATATAGATAATTTCAAACACACACAGAGAGAGAGAGAGAGAGAGAGAGAGAGAGAGGAACTTACATGATGGTCTTGAATTGGAGCTCCATGTATTAAACCACAAATCTTGGCTATGCCCATTACAATCTGTCGTAGTATTAATTCCACCATTGCACAAACACAGAAAGGAGTCACCAGGAGGACCGTAACCACATATGCCACCACTTATCTCACAAGTATTACATTTGTTATCGATGTAAAAATCATCATAAGCTCCACTTTTGTAATTCAACACCACCCCATATTCCCACCGGGTCGGGTCAGTTGGATAGTCATGAAAACCTGCTATTGAAGTATACCCTAAACACTTTAGCAAGTGAAGATCAAGTTCACCTTTTCCATTGAAGTTAGCCGGAGAATAAACACAGCATGTATTTGTGGGTGCGAAAAGCGGTAAGCCGAGTCCGATAACTGCTGGACATGTGTAAATAGAAGCACAAAGGTAGGATGAGGATGTGTCACAGACAGGTGAGCCTTTCATGGTAAGGGAGGAGGTCGGTGGTGGGCAAGAGAGGAGGAGGAAAGTTGATGGGCCTATTTGAAATGGGCTGGCCCAATCAAGGCCGAAATTGGGTGATTGTCGCATGGAATTGCATGTAGACATGGTAGGTGGGGTTATGGTTATGGTGGAGGTAGTGTAGGAAATGGAGGTGATAGGATAAGAACCTGTATGGGTGGTGAGGAGGAACTGGTCTCCGGCGGCTGAACAAGCTACGTAGGGATAGAACCGCGGTGAACCGCAGCCGGTCCCAGTGCCGAAAGGGTACTTAACTTGTATAGAGCCACATGTGGTCTTGCATGGTGTGTCTAAGGCTAATGTTTGCCCTAACAGTCTGAGTAGGAAAATAGAGAAGGAGATGGTTCTCAAGAACAGTGGATTTTCCATTAATTGGTAAAGTTTGATATGAAATTCTTATGAAGAGAATCAAGAGACATATAATAGGAAAGAGGATAGTGGAAAATCTCCTGTTTTTTAAAAAATCCCATAAGACTGGCCGAAGGGATCGATTAATTTGTGGACCGGACCACTTAGCTAGAGAGAGCTTTTTTTTTTTTTTTTTTTTGCAGCATGGCTCATTTATTTCTTTGATGAATCCTTTCCTCACTAGCAAAATTACCGTAAGGTAATTTGAAAATGAACTATATCTATAAAATGCATGGGAAATCTATTGACATTCAACATTTTGAACTAACATATAATTTGAATTGATCCATATCCCATAGAGCAGACCCGTGCAGCTTATTAGAAGTAAATCCAAACCAAATCAAAGTTCCAACAGCCAAATTAAATTATAATCACCGTCAGATAATGTGCACTACGACACCTGAAATTAGCTCCAATTACTTAGTAGTTGATAAGTGTTGTATTTATCGAACAAGAATCACTAATACAAATGGTAGACAAATTATATTGAAGACTATGAACTGGAATTACAGGGAACGTGAAGCCACAAACAAGAGATAGGAGATATATCATAGCCAAAGAGTTGGTGTCACATAGAGAGGCTAAATGACAACATTAGGGATGGTCTGTTCTGTCTTTATATACAAATTGAAACTAGTGTTACATTTCAAATATTTAGGTTCTTAGTCGTTAATTTTTCCACACTATGTTTCTTTTAGGTAATATGATTACCTAAAATACGAAATAAGTTTCAATTGGAACTAGAACAGTAGCAGGAAAAATGCCACTGGCCTATTACAAATCATAACCTAATTGAGTAACAAAGCACTGCTCGGGCTAGGTTCTACCAGTCAATAAGGCCTAACTTAAGCTTCAGTGTGGCTAGAAGAGCAAAAGATTTTAGCCCAAAAGCTGAACAGCACATGAGTGAGTCCAAACAAACTGTTGTGCTAGCTCAGATTGGAAACCTTTCTGATTTCATTCACATTCCTAGTTGAAATGTTTGCGTAAATAGAACAGAGCCTCTGAAGCAACTGATATAATTCCAACCCTTTCTAAATAAACATAAAGAGATATAATGCAACGTGGCATGAACATGTAGTATGGTTAAAATTACTTTTGCCATGACAGAGCAAAATTGGCAGGGATACAGCACGTCTTGCAGCTTCATTGACCCCCTCAAGTTTGTTACCTAAGGTCCTGGCAAAAAAGAATTTCAAATTATGTGGTAAAAGACAATTGCAAAAGATATTGTCTGATTCAGTTGAAAGGAGAAGGAGCCGAACTTTGAACAGGGGAGCCAGCCACTTAATCCAACAATTGCACTCAAATTGGCAGGGTATGGATTTCCATTCCCATACTTTCCTAGTGTAAAGCAGGTTGCAGAATATAATGAGGTAGCTGCACCCATACTGAAGCCTCCAATACCGAGTTTAACTGCAATATAGCAGATTACACTTATAAAGATATTAAGACTATAAGAAATCATAAGCTATTTCAAAAGGGTATCACAACATTTTGCATGTGTTCTAAACTGATCCATTGTGCTCATGTACAAAGCATGATGTCAGAAAAATAATTAAGTAATTCCCATATATGAAGTAGACATGCAAACATTAACCATTGATAACAAGAATGATATTAAGTAGAGAAATATCAAGTAACTGCACATCAAATAATAATAACTACGAGAGGAAACCTACTGTCTGCGGGTTCTGTGGACAACAAATTTGCAACATGTGCTGCTGCAGCATCCAAACCTTCAATATCATCTGGAGCATCTTCTGAAAGGTCCCCCACATCAAACCCTGATTTAAACCACATAGTGAATTTGGATTATTTTAATTAGGTAATAGAACAATTAAGTTTCTCCTAAAATAGATTTTCTATTTATATGAACTATAAATAAAAATAAAGCAAATTACACATCTCACGATAGTCTAGTTAATTATTTTCTTTTCCAAATGAACTGCCATTACTTACAACCTAAATGTCATTACATGCAGCCGGCACTAACAAACATTATAAGGAATCAAATTTCTTAGATAACTTTAACTTACAAGCTGTGGATGGGAAGCCCCCAAATATACTTATAGGTTGAGTTGGAGCAGTTGGGCATATCCACTTGATCTGCATTACAGTTTTTAATAACTGGAATATAAACAAAAGAATGGCTTGCACAATAAATCCAACTGGCATCTTATTCGGGCTTACTTACATTTGGAAGAGGAAGGGTCTCCAAGAGCTGGGACCAGCTGCCAAAAAGATTAAAAAGAAAAATTTGAGGATTCAATAAACAATGCTAAAATTGTATGAAAATGAGTCTGGCTGCTATGCAGGTAAAATAAACTCAAAGAGAAGAGCACATGATCCAAATGGTTGGAAGAACGTGCCAATAATATATTAGTTGTGATGAAAGTGATATTACCTTGATCCATTATCTCCTAGACCATGTAGCCATATAACGGTAGCTTGGTGTTTACCTTTGGGCCTAACCACATATGTCCTTCCAAACTCCAATGCCCTTCTAGCAGTTTTACCACCTGAAATAATGTTAAAATATGGTTTAATGAAGAAGGAGTACATTTGTGTTTTTATGCATGTATTCATATATAAGCAGCCAGTAATAGATGAAAAATGCGAGTATCATCATTACAACCATTAGATTATTACTTGCCAACCATCAATGAACCATTAGATTAACCGAAGTTAACTTCAGCAATTTAGGGATGGAAGTTGGGTGACCCATTTAAAATTTCTATTGAAATACTTGTATCTAAACCCATTTAAAATTTTAATAAACGTATATGTTCCAAATCCTTTAACTAGTATCCAAACCCATTTATAATTTTAATATACGTACCTGTTCTAAATCCACAGTATCCAAACCCATTTTAAGTGAGTTAAAACAGGTTGGTACTCAGAAAAACCCACCTCATTTAACTACTTGCTCACTACCTAACCAAATCTGCCTAATGTAAAATAAATCTAGTGAAAATCTAAAAAAAATTCAAATAAATTTCAAATTTACAAATAACAAAATTCATAGATAAGCTGAAAAAATCTTTTAAAAAAAAAAACTAAGTCATCTTAACAACATCCACATATAAATTAAAAATTCATCAGCAACTATTTACAAGTAACTCCATAATCTTACAATTCTTCTGACGAGTTAACCCTCCACATCCAAACTTCCATAATCCATCAATAATACAACCTTAAAAAATTAAAACAAATACAATAGATTATAATTCTTTTATGCTTTAATAAATTTTCCAGTTAAAAAATTATATGTAATATGAACACTTATTTTCCTTCTACATCTATAAAAGAAAATTAAAAATGAATTAAATATCATGATTCAAATTAATTTTCCATTTAAAATGTCACATTTTAGTTTTTAAATGGGTTCGAGTACCCGCTGATACCTGAAACCTTAAACCCAACCTCGTGACAGGTAATATTAATACCCATACCAATCTCAAACCGTTTAATTTAACTAATACTCAAAACCAGCCTACTTCCATCCCAATTCAGCATTATAATAGAAGCCTTAATAGCAGTGGATGAGAATAAAAAGTCATAGCAACCTAATCGAGTAGACAGAGACTAATGTACATGTTCATACAGAGTTCCCATTGGAAATATGGCTAAGGTTTTGACGCTCCATGCATGCAAAGAGACAAATGCCGAGCAAATTTACCAGGATAGATGCATTATGTCAAAACCAAATATCTTCTGTTACTAAGCCAGTTATCATAAAATGGAGGAAGTACACTAACCAGAACCCACGGAGGGACCAGTGAAACTCATTTTAGCTTCCTAGAAAGATAGCCCACTGAAACTGCTAATTGCAACAATTGAAAGAATAGAGAACCTGAAATTGAAAGAACAAATTATGCAAGTGGAAAGTCATTAAATTACCAATGTCACAGAACCCAGTAATTCAATTTTCTGCAATTAAAGAAAAAACAATCTTTTGCGTTGGAATTTTTCCACAATGATGGTTCTTGATAGGATATACATACACACAGAGGAAAAATGAAACCAAACAAAATTTCAACGTCAAATGCGACCGAAAAAAAAAAAAGAGCAAACTTTTGCTCGAATTAAAATCCACTAAAAAAGAAAAATGAAAGAATTTAAGAAAAAAAGCAACATTATCGACATTTCAAGATTCAATGCGGAAATCTTTAAAATAGTAAATTTCCCTAATTAAACAAGCAAAAAAAAAAGTCTTATAAATCCGAAAAGTATCTCCACAGATAGAAATGATTAATATTCAATTAACGTTATTAAACTTGAAGATTGAATAATGAAAGGCTATGAACTAACAATTCGATAAATTGAGATGCGCATTTGTAGTATTAGGGTTTAGATATTTACCAGAAGAAGCCTTGACTCTGATATGGAGACTACAAATAGGGGAAAGAAAACAAACTGATGATTACAATACAAAGACATAACAGCCTGAGCTCGCCACTAATTATTTTTTTCTTTTTTTCTTTTTTTCTGTTTTATTTTTGTTGTTCTACGCACCGTTTTATACTGCTTAATTTTACTGGTCGACGTGGAGTTTCCAAGGTGGACTAAATAGCTTTTTCTGTTGTTTGAACTTTGAACTTGTGGTGCTGAATTGCTGGTTGAAGGTAGACCACACATACATTCACATTCACTTCACTTTTGGAACCTTACCGTTTTCTCCTGACATATCGTTTTTATCTAATTAAATTCATAGAATAGAACCACAAGTCATTCTTTCTTTGGTTTCTAATTGCAATTTGTTGATAATAGCACAAGATACAAATTCTAGATTTTTTTTTTTTTTTTTTTTTTTTTATAATAGCACCAGAATCAAATTGCTTAGATTATTTGTTTTTATTCTTTTTTTTTTTTTATCACAGGGTTGTCTCTTTTTTTTTTTTTTTTTTTTTTTTTATCACAGGTGTCCTGAGCATAATAAGATCATGCTCGAGCAGCGTCAGACTCATAAGGGAAAAAAATTTTGCGATTTTCTCTGTAATAAGAACAATTATAAAAGAAAATTTTAGTACACCTCATGGAGATAGAGACATTTTGTTTTATCTTATTAAATTTTTATTTATTGTACTTTTAATTTATTCAATCAAACAATAATAAAAAAAGTTTATTTATCTGAACTAAATCAATAAGTTGATTACTTGAATTTATAAGACAAATTATTTGAATGGAAAAGTTTCTTTTTTTTTTAATTATTCAACAAGTTATACTCTCTCCATTTCATTTTAATAGTAATAATTTATCTGTTTATAAAAATTAAGAAAATGATTAAAACGCATTGATTTTCTAAAAATTCATAGTAGAATATGTAAATTGGCTCTCTTATCTTAAAATTTAAAACTCTCCATTCAATTCTACTATAAATAATGTTAATTTTATCTCATGATAAATATGGGTAAAATTGAAAAAAATTATTATTAATTTACTTTCAAAATCCTAAATGAGCATTTAAATGAAACAATGTAAAATATTCATTCTTTGCTATTAAAGTATAATGGATGCATATATAACTTATTATACAAAAAATAAAATTATTTTTTGTAATTATAAAAACATTATCTATCACTTTTTAATTATTTAAGAATCTTTTCTTAATAGCATTTTTTAAGTGTTGTTCGACAACCACCGTTGGTAAATAGCGTTCAACGTTTTGATATCAATACAAATTATAAAAAGAGTATTGAGTTAATTTGAAATGTAAATTTTATAATATCGATACAAGTTAATCATTTTATTATTCCGCATGAGGAGCTAAAAGTTGATAATTTAAGTGGAACAAAGAGAGTAAACATTTTCAAATGCTTTATATTCAGTAGATAATCAAACAATTATTTTTATTGATGCTTCTGCTATAAACTACTATATAAACATCTGATTATTAACAACTAATATCTAAAGGCGACCAATTATTACAACAAATAATAATTACTATAGTAACTAATATTACCGAACAGATCTTAATTATTCAACTCAATAAATTATTAATTTAGGTCTCTTTTGTTTAGACCGAATTTTAAATATTGAATTTAAATCCACTATTTTATTAAGCTAAATAATTAAAAAGTGTACCAAAAGCTGATTACATAATGCTAAAAAATGGTATATATCTTGTTCTTTTACAATTCTAGGGCAATTTTATTTTTTCATTCAATAAGTTATGTAGTTATTGAATCTACTCTTAAAGTAACTTTTTCATTCAAAGAGGGGCTTACAAATTCACATAAGTAACTATTGGTTCAGTTCAGACAAATAAGTTTATTTTTTATCATCTGAATGAATAAATTAAAAGTTCAGTAAGTTGTCATTAAACCAAAACAGATAGTCTCTTAGATTTATAATTCAGTCCAAACAAATAACCATTAAGTTCATTTGAAAAAAAAAAAAAAAAAAAAAAAAAAACAATAACCATCTAAGTCATTGAAAAAAAAAAAAAAAAAAAAAAAAAAGTAAAAAAAAAAAAAAAAAAAAAAAAAAAAAGTAAAAGTACACTCTGTGCCTTACAGTAATTGCATCTTATTTTTAACTTTTTGACAGATCATATCTTTAAATAAAACTTGAAAATTAAATTGCATTTATGGTTGAAATATAGTTCAATTGCAAAAATATGCAAAATTTAGAATATTTTTTACACCTCAAATGATTAATGCATTTATAATTTTTTAAATATTATTTTCTTTGAATTGAATGAAAATTAGTAAAGAAAGAAGTTTATAATTTTTTTTTTAAAAAAAAATATCATTTATTAACTTGTTCCAAACAAACACAGATTTGAAAATTATTAAAAAGACAATTAAATAAAATAAAGGAAAAAACAAAAAGAATTGCCACCTAAAAAGGTGTCTTATTACTGTCTCATGTGTGTTTTCGTTTATTGAAAAAATTCAATGTGTGGTCTGATTGGTCTTCTGAATTACATGAAGAGTGAGATATCTCAAATTCAAGTTCCCTCAACTATAATTGTTTTCACCAAAGAAAAAGAAAGTACTACCCACTATTATATAATCTGCAGTGTCATTCGGCCATCGAACCTTCTTGTAAATTAAAAAAAAAAAAAGTCGATATATTTTTTCTTCTCCAATTAACTTAATCTGTCGTCGGGCTGCTACCAGCTAGCAAGTCGGTGAGCAACTCATCCCTCTAGCTTTTTTTTTTTTTTTTTTTTTTTTTTTTTTTTTTTTTTTTTTTTTACTTGTATTTTTCCTAGTTTCTTGAGTGATCCGAATCTGTATCCTTTTGATACAGATTTTGAATTAAGGTTCTCAGATATTTATTTTCATAGAAGTTGAATTTGATCCTCATTTATCTGTTTTTTAAGTTTTTGAGTTTCGTTATTCATCTTTCGAAGTTTTATTGTCCTTTTATATTGATAGTTTTATTTTTTTTTTTTTTTTTTTTTTTTTTTTTTTTTTTTTTTTTTAATTACCTTGTATTTTTCCTAGTTTTCTTGAGTGATCCTCGAATCTGTATCCTTTTGATACAGATTTTGAATTAGGTTCTCAGATTTATTTATTTTCATAGAAGTTGAAATTTGATCCTCATTTATCTGTTTTAAGTTTTTGAGTTTCGATTAATCTCTTTCGAAGTTTTATTGTCCTTTTTATGATAGTTTTACTTGTGTTATTTTGTCGAAACGACGTACACATCTCTTTTCGTGAAGAAGTTTAAACATTATTAGATGAATTTGTTGAAAAAATATGGAAATTGCATATAATACAAATTTAATGCAATGTCAACTCAATTGAATACTTCGAAACAAGTTTATATTTTTTTATTTTTTATATTAGTAATTTATAATTAGCATTTTTATGCAAAATATAAAAATCTATAAATCTATATTTCATATTTATATTATGTCTCATTTTAATAAAATTTTCATTTTCCTTTTAAAAAAAATCCAACTGAATGAGATATAAAGCTTGAAATTGTAAAAATAGATTTTCCCCATCTAAATAAATGAAATTTCTGATATATTTAATTACTGATTTTCGCACATTTTATTTTAACCAATAGTGCTATATATCTGGCCCGGACCGGATGGCAAACCAAATCATCAAAATTAAACCGATAATTCAGAAAGGGTCTCGAAGATTTGACCAATCTACTGTTCTCCGTTCTAACACTTTCCCTCTCTCCCTTGACCAAGGCCACAGAGTCAAGAAAGATCAGCCAGCCAGCCACCATTATTGGCTCGATTAGGATTATTGTGTGCGTAAGTATGCATAGCCTTCAACTAGCAAAAAGTTTATTTTAATTATATTTTCAGTGTATAATATATGAAAAATAATACATACATTGGAATTGAAACTTGACCTTGGAGTATAAATTTTAAGGTTGATAAATATATTTTTTTTTTACATTATTACTACTGATTAAATCTTATTGACTCAAACTTAAACCTTCTAAATATTTTTTTGAATTAAATTATTAGAGAAAATGGATAAAATGTTCAGATTATTAACTTTAGGTGGAATGGAGGTTTGACCATTTTTTCTGCATAGATAATATTATGGCTCTGTTCCACAAGAGCTTTGGAGTAGAATTCAGTGTTTTGATTAAATTAAAACACTGTTTTAATTAATTATTGTGTTCCGTAATGTAACATCTATCATGACGTCTAGAGTTTGAAGTCATATTTTATGAAACGTTATCCTCGTTAACGTTTAGTATTTTATAAATTTTTTATTAAATTGATGCTCATCATTTGTCTTTATCTTGTTCTCCATAACCTTATTCTTTTTTGTCTTTTTCATATTAAAGAGTTAATCAAACATTTATTCTTACCGAACACTTTGTATTTTAAACAACTAACTATTAACGGCTAATATGCTACAGCTAAAATGTACTACAACAACTAAAATGTACTGCAGCAGTTAAAATTGCCAAACAGGGCCCACGTGGATGTCAACCTAAATGAGCAAAGCTCTCTCCTTTTCTTTGAAAGACCCATTGGTATGTGAAATTAAGAGAATAATCAAGAACTCTGACTGAAGAAGCAAAACATCAATAAAAAAAATTATTGGTTCTTGGAACCATTAACTAAAAAGAACTTGTGTGCAATTTGCTAGAAAAGAAAAAAGAAAAAAAAATATTGAATTTGAACCTCTTTCCTTTTCCATTAGTGCTTTTTTTGTATGCACAAACATTAGCCAAGATGTAAAATTAGAAATGAAGATACCTTAACTAAAGCTAGAAGAAGCTACCTTGGAGAGATAATGGACATGGTATATGAATAAGATGTGGTAGGAGCAGGATTGGCACTATCTACTGGTTCTGCAGCAAATGCAGCAATGGCTGCTCTTTTATGACCATCTACTGTATCCCCATCAATTGACAATAAATCAACAACAACCATTTGAGTATCAGGTGGTTCCTCTATAGCAACTCTGCCCTCAAGCATTTCCACAACATGAGCCATTGTAGGCCTACGCCTAGCCTTCTCTTGTATACACCAGAAAGCTAAATTAACCAGTCTCTTAATCTCTCTTTCATCAAAATCTCCATTTTCTACTATTCTTTGATCAACAACTTCCATTAACTTCCCTTCTTTCATTTTCTGATTTACAATTTTAGGGAAGTATTGCCATGACCTTTGAGACCTGTCATTCCCTTTTTGTATAAAGGAAACACTTCTTTGCCCTCCAACCAGTTCTAAAAGAACCATTCCATAACTATAAACATCAGATTTCTCTGAAACACCGTTTTCTAACAACCATTCAGGAGCTAAATAACCTCTAGTACCGCGAATGTTAGTAATTACTCTACTCTCATCTTTTCCCATTAATTTTGAAAGACCAAAATCTGCAACAATTGCCCTATAATTCTCATCAAGAAGAATATTCTCTGGTTTTACATCAAGATGCAATACTCTTGATCTACAATCATGATGTAGATAAGAAAGTGCTTTAGCCACATCAATGGCGACTCTATACCTTAATTCCCAAGACAGACAACCTCCAGGAAGATTTCGATTTCCTTTTTTGGGGAAAATCCAATAATCTAAAGATCCATTTGGGATAAAATCATAAACGAGAAATCTAGGTCCTCCTTGTACAATACAATATCCAATTAAACGTACCAGATTCACATGTTGGACACTAGCAATTGCTGCAACTTCAGATCGAAATTCCTTATCTCCACGCTCTTCTTTCTCGAGTCGCTTAACAGCAACTGCAGTTCCGTCGCTTAAAATTCCTTTGAAAACCGAAGCAGAAGCTCCTTGCCCTAACAATGAACGGAAATTGTCGGTGGCTTCTTCTAGCTCTTTGATTCGAAACCTAATAGGAAGTCCTGCAACTTTTCGAAGAAAACTGTACTCAATGCGAAGCTCTCTTCCTTCTGAAACTAATTGCGTCACCAACAGTTTGCTTCTCCGATTATAACGACGCCGTATTATCAAGCAAGCGAAGATGGCAAGAATCACTGCAACATCGGCACCTGTAATTAAGTAGAAAGCATTGGAAAGCTTAAGGGAGACGCGAGAAATGACAATGACGATGATGAGGATGATAATTATTGAAGCAGCAATGATATGAGCTCTTTTGTCCTCCATTAGAGCACTGTTTTTTCTTTTGCAAGTGGAAGGAGGCAGAATTGAATAATCTGAGAATCTGTGTTTTGGTTTACATGTTCTTCTTTTTGCTTTTACGCTTCAGTTTCCCATAAAGAGGGAGTATTGGATTGACTGATCATACAGAAGAAAGATTGAAAACTACAGGGATGAAAGCCATTTCCATCTTTGGATTAGCCAAACGTTGAATTAAGACTGTGATTTGTTTATATTTATGCATTTTTTCTTTTTTTTTGTTTTTTTTTTTTAAGAAAATAGAAAGAAAAACGATGATTCCTTTGGCTTTTCAAAGCTTTCACGTGTTGTACTGGTAACCATTCGTCAATGAATATTTTAATATTTTTCTTTTTTGGTGGAGATTAAATAATTAAGACTGCACATTATAAATACTTTTTTTTTTTAGAAATAAGAAAAGAACAAAATTTAAGAAGATTTAATTTTTGAACATATATTCCAATCTCTGATTACCTACTTTACCATTTAATGGGTAAGAAAATTAAATTTGCATAAAAAATAAAATAAAATATTTAATAAAAAAGACTTATAATTAAATTCGAATTCTAAAACTCTCACTTATCATAATAACAAAAAAATTAACAAGATCAGACCTGATTATTAATTTTTATAATACTCTTGTCTATCTTACTTTTCTCAAAACAATCCCAATCTTGAAAGCTGCTACAAAAACAGCCCCTAATTATATGTCAATTGATGATGACGTCTTGTTTAATGGGTTTTGGGTAATCTCAATTACATGAATCTGATTAGGCCTTCAAACAAGATAAGAGTCATTGCAAGGCAGGCTTTGAAGATTCTCCCAAGAAGAGTAGTTGGCGTAAGAGACCGCCGTTTGAGTCTTGCTTAAATTAATGGAGTAATAAATAGTCTTTTCGTTTTCACAATTGCTTAAATTAAAGTCTTGGTGAAATTTAGAGCCCGGAAGCTCATCTTCATTTATGCATTGTACTATATATTAAAAACCACGAGCATTATGATCAGTGATTCAACACTTTTGATAAGTAAGATTAAGAATTCAATTTTTCATAAATGAAAATATAAATATGCATCGTAACTAATCTTAAAAAATCCACTAATGAACAACTAACTAATGTAGACTTGTTTGTATTCTTAAATGTGAATTCATTAATTGTCAAACCAACTAAAAAAAACTATAAATTATAATTCATTATATATTGTTTGTATTATAATTCATTGATACAAATTTATACAATAAAATAATGATTTGACATTACTCTATTGTAATCCACCACTACCTACTACCATGGGCCACCAGCCACCGGCCAAAATATAACTTGTTTTAAGTATTTTAATGAGTAATAAATGATATTTTTTCAATATTATCCTTGTTTAGATTAGCTATAATAAATACTTTCACGAGCAACTATTGATTTTGAGATAATGGATAATTTGGTCAAAATTACCCTTCATTTTATTATAATTTAGAAGAATTAATTGTTTTGAGATAAATAATAATTTGGTCAAATTACCCTTCAGTTTGTTATAATCTAGAATAATTAATTGTTTCGTTAATACTTGTGCAATAACCTTAAATGACTTGTATTTTGAAAAGAGAGAGTAATACTTTGGTACTGACAGCTAACGCTATAATATGATGAGATGTCTTAAATAAGGGTCGAAGCATTATTAATTTAATTTATTATACAATAAATTAACAAAAAGTCATATTTGGATATTTATGACCAGGTCCTTAATTACAACTTAATCAATATTCAAATGGGGATAAAATAAGTTAATCCTCAAAATGGTGGATCTCACGGATGGAATAGTAATGACTATTGGCTAATGAGAGGCTACAGGCTACGTAAGTTGGAGCAAGCATGATTTCAACCTAAATATTATTTACCATTAAAGTATAATGGATGTAGAAGCATGATTTTAGTGAAGCCAATTGAATTAAAAATCTAAAATTTTTCACATAATATATACTTTTTTTTAATTCTTTTCTTTAATTTAATTGTATTTTATAAATATGTTTTTTCAGTGTTCCATAAAACCCATGAGGATAATTAGTGGGCAAATAATAATTGTAATTTATATTATTTTGCAAAAATAAACAATTAACAGAGTTTGACATTCAAAGCGGAGCTTAGGAGATAGCAGTGAGCATTTTGGTTTTAATTAAAGAAAATTTTAGTCAAATTTGGAGGGAGGAATTCTCAATTTCACGGGTTCCACGTGTAAGCCAATTTAGGACGGCCCACAATATTATTTGGGGATTAAACATGCGGGTTAATGAAAGGTTAAAAACGTCAAAAAAATTATTACTTATATAATGAGAGTGACTTTTTTTTTCCTTCCAGTTTAGTTTTGATTGAAGTTTGGATTTTATAAATAAATTATATAAGTGAATCTTTCATGCTTGATGTACTTAATTTAAAAAATTTAATTAACTGAATTTTATATAATTATATTTGAAATTAATTTATATTAAAAATCATTTTCTAAAAGTACATGATAATAATTTTAATAAAAGGTTAAAAGGATGAATATGTTTACCACAAAATTTTGTATTATTTAATTTTATGAAATTTATTTAGATTTTTATTTATTTTGGTAGAATCTGATTTTTTTTTTTTTAGCATTGGGGAAGGGAATTCGAACCTGGAACTATTGTCAGATTATATATGCACTTACCATTAGGTTGTGTTATGCGGTAGAATCTGATTTGTTATATTCGATTCCATCAATTCAAATTCATAAAATTAAAATCTCCAATTTTTTTATTCCAAATACAAAAACTCAGATTTATAAATGAATTTAAATAAGATATTAGTTATGCAACTGATTATAATATAATTGAACAAAAATTTCTTGGTATGAAAAATTAAAGTGTTATTCACGCCTCAATGAGCCATAAACAATAATTATCATGAAAAGGAAGTGCATTATGATATGCCAAAGAAAAAAGGGGAAAGAAGAATGATCAAGCAATATTTAAGGGTTAAATTACACAATAATGATTTGTCAATTCAAAGCGGTGGAAAATTGGATATGGACATTAAAATTAAAAATTATAATTTTGTTAACCACTCTCCTCCAATACAGGCCTTTTTTAAATGTTAATTGATTGAAAAAAAAGATGAAATTAACTTTGTATAAAAAAAATTTTTGAAATTAAAAAATAAATTCATTCATTTATTATAATTAAACTAATTACGATGTTCATAACTTATAATTTTATTAAGCTTTGATCTATGTGTTTTGAAGGAAAAGACAAATATGTTAATATGAGTCCTAATTAGGATCTTATAATTAGTTTTACAAAATAAAGGTTGTCATAGGTTAATTTAGTTATAATGTAAGGAGCAATTTATTTTTTTTCATTTTTTTTTTAATTTTATGTTCGGTTGCTTCAACGGCGTCGTTCTACGTGGTCCCGCTAAAAGTATAGCAAATTAGGGGCAAAATCTCATGCTCCGCAACTATCAAAAGCATTTTGCAACTTATGAATGAATACTCAAATCGAACCACCAGGACTAGGAGGCTGGACTATGGAGCTGACGTGGCACTCTTTGCCAAACTGGACGTTGAAAGCAAACCCCAAAGAACGACATAACTGTATAATACAGCCGCATTGCCCTAAACCCCTTCGCTCTCTGTCACGGTACGCAGGGAACTCCCGACCCAAGGAGAAGGAGAAAATAAGTATGGGGAGCCATCACAACCGCGACCTTGCTGCCAGTAGCAATGGCGGAGCTGCGGCGGTGGACAAAGGCGTCGATTTTGCTAACTATTTCTGCACCTACGCCTTTCTATATCATCAGAAAGACATGCTTTCCGATCGAGTTCGCATGGACGCTTATTATAACGCCATTTTTGAAAACAAACACCACTTCAATGGAAAGGTACCTGTTTCTTGTTTATATCTTTGCACACACTTATATTTCTTTGCATGTAGCTGGTTCAACTTTAGCTCTGTTACGAATAGATAGAAATGGAAATTGGTGGCTTCGAGCTTTTAATTTTGTTTATTAAGAGTTTGCTTCTTGAAAAGAGCGTGTTGCTTTTCTGGAAACAGATATAAATGAGCAAGAACCGAAATCTTATAAATACTATATAACATTTAGAGAGAGAGAAGTGGAAGGGCGTTTTGTTTTGCTACCTTCGATTGTGCAAGGAAGGATTAATTTATTCATTCACTTAAGTATGCCAAGGCTTTAATAGGAGTAATAATTTCTCTTGTTAGCAATTTTACATATTGATTTTGGGATGTGGACTATTAATTGTTGGGGAGCATAATTAAGTGCAGAATGTGGATGTTAACTTGCCAAGTCACATGATGTTTTAAATTGATTATCACTCAACCTTTTTTCCTACTCTATTTTGATCTTCAGTAGTGTATAAGAGCTAATTTTGGTGAATCTGTGGTGTAGACGGTGTTGGATGTGGGGACGGGGAGTGGCATTCTTGCAATATGGTCAGCACAAGCTGGTGCACGAAAGGTCTATGCAGTGGAAGCGACTAAGATGGCAGAGCATGCTCGTGCACTAGTTAAAGCAAATAATCTTCAAAATGTAATTGAAGTGATTGAGGGTTCCGTGGAAGATATCACTTTGCCAGAGAAAGGTTTGATTGTTTGACGTGTGATTGCCTATTTCATGCAAATTGTTCTCAGTTAATTTATTCATGGTTTCAAATTATGTGTTGCATCTCCTTTTGATCCATGCAGTTGATGTAATCATCTCAGAGTGGATGGGTTACTTCCTTCTCCGTGAATCTATGTTTGATTCAGTGATATGTGCTCGTGACCGCTGGCTCAAGCCAAGTGGAATCATGTAAGCAATTCAATGTGTGCATTTCATAGTATTTAGTTCCTTAAGCTAATGTGGTGTTTGTGTTTCAAATTTCTATTTGATGTTTTATGCCTCCTATGCTGCTAATATTTTGCTACCACTGTCATGCTGTTGCAAATATTAATTGGGTAAATAACTATTTATTTAGTTCCTTAGGTTTGGTCGTAATCCAACTTCGTCCCTCTTATTTGGTAAATACACTAATTGGTTCATGAAGTTTAGCTCTGTTAAATTATTTAGCCATTCAGTATAAAAATACCACTTTGTGGGTTAAATACCTTGCAATTTGACTATTTGGTCATGAATAATTAATATCGTTACTATTTAAGCCCTCATATTTACTATTGAATTACTATTTAGTCCCTCACTTAACAGATGATACTTTTTGGCAGAGAACTAAATATAACGGAGCTAAACCTTAAAGACTAATCAATGTATTTACTAGGCAAGAGGGACAAAGTTGTAATTATGACCAAACCTGAGGACTAAATAATTCTTTATCCTTATTTATATCATAACCGGCTTTCTTCTAGCTATTTTCTTATAGGAATACCTATGCATGCCACTTTAACTATCCTATTGCTATAATATTGCAGGTATCCAAGTCATGCCCGCATGTGGATGGCACCTATTAGGTCTGGTTTGGGAGATCAGAAAAGGAATGATTATGACGGAGCAATGGATGATTGGTATGATTTTGTGGAGGACACCAAAATTCACTATGGTGTTGATATGGATGTTTTAACTAAGCCTTTCAGTGAAGAGCAAAGAAAATACTATCTACAGGTTAGTTCTGGATTATAGTCACGCCTAGAAAGTGCTTCCTTTTTTCTTTCTTTCAAATGGTAAGGCTCACAACAAGAGATCTACCAATGTCACCAATCCTAAAACCCCCACAATACCACTCCCTTGTTTTGAACTTGATACCCTGAAGTTGGAATCCCAAGTTTGAATATTGACATCTGGCCCCTTATACATCCATATCTGAAATCTGAATGTCAATGCTGTTCAAAATTTTAATTATGAACAAACTCATGTAGTTTGTTATCCTAGATAAACTTAACTGTACTGTACAAATTCCTGTTGCTGGAGCCTGAGTCAACATAGCATATTCCCAAATTTGTCAAAGCCATGACTTTGGGGTGGCGTGCTGGCTAGTGGGCTAATTGCAAACTGTCCAGCTTCTCATACTGATATACTCGTGCATCCCAAAGAAAGAAGAATAAAAGGGAAACCCCCTAGTAATTTAGTTTTAAACGGCTACTTTGATAAGTTTTTACAATGATGGTTTGGCTGAATGACCTATCATTAATTTTACTTCTGGGTCCCAGAGCATTGGCTAGTCATAGGTAATGTTTTGATTAAATTTAGATCTAAAAAATAATTTCGTGTGTAGTTTCTCATCCCGTTGGGGGAGCTTAGGTGAACCATATATGCCATTTTGAATCATCAATGAAATCTTTTTATGCTTCCTTGAATCTTATTTTATTTTACTTCTTGGATCTATATACTTTTATCAACTGTATCGTGCTACTTTATATATCTAAGTGTAATATTATTCATTCTTCTTATTGGCGTATTGAAGGAATCTATAATAAAATAATACGTCTTTCACTTTAATATATGTTTTAAGACGACTTTTTATGAATCTTCTGCAGACATCAATGTGGCAAAACCTTCAGCCAAATCAAGTTATAGGTACGGCTGCCATTATAATGGAGATGGATTGTTTAACAGCCACTGTTGATGACATCCTTAAGGTCAGATCAAACTTTCTATCTTCAATCACTATGGAAAACACAAGCCTCTGTGGATTTGGTGGATGGTTTGATGTTCATTTTCGAGTAAGTTGAGCATCACTATTGCTTGTCATTCTGGCATTTTAAGTTCTCAATCACCTGTATGATATATCATTCCTTTTACATTCTTGGACCTTCAGGGAAGAAGGGATGATCCGGCTCAGAAAGAGATTGAGTTGACAACTGCTCCAAACATAAATAGTGGTACACATTGGGGCCAGCAGGTAAGACAAAGAAAAACGTCATGACGATATTCACCTATCAAGTAGGAAAATGTAAATGCCTAATTATTAAGAAAGATTGTGAAATAAGCAATTGCACAAAATTATTGCAACAATTGGTGTGGTGAGCTTTCTCTCTCTTTCTTAGTGGCTAATGTTGCATCTGAATAATGGTTGTTGGGGGGGGGGGGGGGGGGATTGTGAAATAAGGCAATTTGCACAAAAATATATTGCAACAATTGGTGTGGTAGAGCTTTCTTCTCTTTTCTTAGTGGTAATGTTGCATCTGAATAATGGTTGTTGGGGGGGGGGGGGGGGGGGAATACTGCAACGATGGCGGGGGGGGGGGGAATACTGCAACGATGGGTTAACTCCATTATGCTATAATTGCATTCGTGTATTTGATCATGATGTTTCTGTGGCATTAACATTTTGTCTGTGGATGGTCAGTTGCTGCTTCAGCTGCATTAGCTTTCAAATTTAATATTTGTGTTTATTTGACAGGTTTTCCTCCTGCATCCTCCAGTGCGCATCAATGAAGGGGATAGTTTGAGTATATCTTTCACGATGGACCGTTCAAAAGAAAATCATAGATTGATGGTCGTTGAGATTGGCTGTGAGATTAGACAGTCTTCTAGTCAACAAGTTGCATCATTGAGAAATAAGTTCTACATTGAGTGAGAAGGAAATAGCTGACCTTTTGGAAATCCTATCATGAACTGAGGTATATCTTGTAGCTTATTTTTCTTCTAACAATCAGCAAAAAGATATGCTTGCTATGCTGGGCTATGGGATTTTATTATTTTCTTAGATTCAGTTTTGTGAGCTTTGTTGTTGCTCCTCAAGCTTGATTTTGTTCCTACATTTGATGTTAGTACAGCACACACATGCACTGGGAGATGGCATGGGATTGGTGCATTTCAGAACCAGAATGTCAAAATGCCAAAACTATGTGTGAAAATGTTGCAAAAAATGAATTTGTGAAGAGTTTCAGGAGGCTTGGAAAATTTTAGTCATTCAAAGTTAGAAGTTTAATTTGATTGGTAGAGAAGGTACCAAAAACTGATGTCATTGATCATCCCCATTTAGTTATTGAGCAAAATCTGTAGTCAAATTTGTGATTAACTTGGATCAACACAAATCAAAGAGATGAAATGGGGAAATTGAGTTGAATTGGTTAGATGCTTGTTGATGCATAGTGTGGGTGCATGCTTTTCACGTGTATAATTTTGTTTCTTTTCTTCCAATGCTGGTCATATTTGGTTCATTCTAGAATTGATAATGAACGCAATATGATTGTGTATTTTGCTTTGGTTCACAAGGAATCCAAAATTTTTTAAGAATGTTATCTACATTTTAAATATTCTTTACGTAACCAATAATTTTCTTTTTAATTTTTTAGAGATAAAACTCTTGGAATGGGATTTTGAATGTACACAGCCATTCTAATTGCATTTTCAAGATACTTTAAACTGGCTGTGGGTTCCCAATTGCTTTTCAGTATTGGTTTTGAAGGAGGGAGAAAAGGAGGAAGGGTTAAGTTGGGTGAGTGGCAACTCGAGCCTGAGCCTCTCAATTATGCTAAAAGCATGAGCACCTTCCGGGTGAGTTATGCCCATTCCTATAAATATAGAAGCCAAGAAATTACCCGGAACTTCAAGTTACAACTTCAAAATTGACATTGACTGTCAATTACGGAAAATGATTTCAATAATAATTATAGCAAGCCAAACAAGTTGTACATAGCTGGATTTACACAAGAATGCAATCTTAAATTATATATGAAGTATCATATATTTAGCTGGTAGTATCCATATTTTGGTTAATTGGTGTAGGAACAGAAAAAGGATGGCAAAAAAAAAAAAAATATTTAGGAAACTTTATGCAGCTAGCTAATTTGTCTCCAATGCTCTAGGCTAAATATGTAATGGGGGTTTTTTCCTGTCAGGAGTTAACTATTTATATTATATTTGAATTATGTTAACCTTATGAAAATAATTAGTAATAAAAAATCGTTTTTTCTCAAGTTATGTTAACTCAAAAAATAATTATCATATGCATTAGTTGACTATAAAGATTTCCTTGTGTATAAGAAAAATAATATAATAATAATACTAATAAAAGGTTCCTTATATTTAAAACTGAAAACACATGCTTATGCATACTTGCATACCTTTAATTATGTTGAAAGCAGCCTTTAAGTTAAGCTGATGTAGTTTGACATTCAAAACCGTTGAAACTTCTACTCTCAAAATCATTAGTTCACGTCTTCTATATAAACTCTCTGAGTTGAGCTGCTTCTTCCTGTCTCGAGTTTACTGTCTGAAAACTCGTTCCTTTCTTCTTCTAAAGAATGCATAGGTCATCAAGCACTTCCCGCGCGGCGGATGAGCTTTCGGTCAATTTTTCTTCAGATGATAACATTGTTTCTCCTGTGAAAACATTATCTTCAACTGACCTTCCAATTTATAAGTCTAGCTCTGATGCTAGTAAAAAGGAAATAGGTCTTCATCAGAAGTCAGTTGGAGAAAATGCAGTTCATCTTATTCCTCTAATTCTACTTCTCTGTGCTTTAATTCTTTGGCTTTTCTCTTATCCTATTAAAGCCTAATGCAATTTGATATTTTCCTTTTTAGCAATTGTGCTGCTTAAATTTTTTCTCATGTACCATCATTGAGATTTGTTTTTGTTATCCTAATTTCACTAGGCATGAACTAATCCTACTCTTGTCGGATGGGTTCAGTGCTCTTAACGAGTATTTGTTCCATATATGAAGATTCTCTCTCGACTTTGTTTAAAAGAAAAGAGTTGTCAACCACTCAAATATAGAATCTCATTTGAGATGATGTTATTTATGATGGGAAAATAATTACTTAGGTTGATTGTCAATAATTTAAATATAATTATATATGAATCAAACAAATCTAAAATAAAAATAATTTAAAGATGATTTTATCCTAATTTCTTGTTAATATCTTTACTATCATTATTATTATTAATTAAGATGCTGTCGTTGTTATTATCCTCATTATATATAATGGGATCTGATGCTTGAAAGGACCACCTAATTTACATGCACTCTCTTCAATCTTTAGTAACATTAGTGCGCCACCAAACACCACATTAGACAATAGGGAAGCATGAACTGACCCTTGGTGTCTCTCCCCAAAAGGTTCAATAATGCTAAAACGAAAACTAGTAATATTACTTTATTATAATAATATATAATTTTTTTTAAAAAAAGAGCTTTTTTTCCTCACTCTAATAAAATAATTTTACTTCCAATTTCTCCCTATATTTTAGAGTGACATCAAATATATGTCAAGCCTTGAACGCATATATATTAGCTCGTGTACTAGAAAAAAATTATATTTTCAGCAATGAATTACCGTTTCTAAAGTCTAAAAATCGGTTGCTAATTCAGTTTAGAAACAGAAATTATCCCTGCATACTTGGCGCGTTTCTAATTTATTTTAGCAACAGATTTTGGTCGCCGTTTCTTATTAAAATTCACCTCTAATTTTCAACGTCAATGGGAATGAATTTCGTTGCCATCCCGTTTATGTTCTGTCTCTTAATCCATTTCTATACTGTTGCTGAATCCGTTTCTATTTTCATATCTAGACATGATTGTCTGTTCTAATTGTAGTTTCTAATTCCCTTGAATATCAGTTTTTCCATTGCCAAATCTGTTTCTAAAAAAGATCGTTGCTAAATCTGTTTCTAATATCAAATTGTGTCAAAATCTCTTTTTAATTCATTTCTAAATCCGGTTTTAATTCTTTTGATTTATAAATAATCTGCTTATAATTTTATCTTTTTATTTCTTTTGTCATATTTATTTTAAAATTAAATAAACATAATGAATATAAATTATTTTAAAATTAAATAAACATAATGAATATAAAATCGCATAATTCTAATCTTAAATCTATTTAAAGTATTATAATAAAAATTGTTCTTACGAATAAAAACAATTTAATGTCTCAAATAAAATCTATATGTTTCATAAGTACCACATTGCTATCACAAATAAAAATAATCATATGTATCATCATGGCCAACCACAAAGCTCTCGGCAAAGGTTGCTCAGTGTTCTCTTGCATTGACAATCCACATAATTTACATGACATCAATTAAAATAGTTTAGCTATTATAGAAATACAATTAAAACATCATTGTAACTGTTTTTTATTGTTTAAAAAAAATCAAAATTCATCGCCTCAAAATTCCAAATCACCATAGAAAAATAAGTAGATAGCCCTTTCAGAATGTTGGTAATTTATTTTGACATTTAGAAACGGATCACTGATCTGATTCAAATACGTTAATAACCGTTTCTATATGACGCACCCGGATTTCCCGCAAAACATAGCTACAAAAAATTCCATTTCTAGCCATTCCGTTTCTAGTTTGTTTCTAACTTATTTCTAATTTCATGAAAAACTTTTGAGTTTAAGTCCGTTTCTAATCTGTTGCTAATTAACAATGAATCAATCAAAATGAAGAAAGATTTTATTTCAAAAATCAAGAATGCTAACTTTTTGGTACTACCAAGAATATTTTCATCTCTAGTTTTTTAACTCTAATGTTTGGGATTGCTGCAAATTTAATTAACCAGTTCACATTCTACTCTTTTTTTTCCGTTTTTAATCTTTTCTTCACTTTAATAAACTCAAATCTATTTTTCCTATAACATATATCTTTTTATTATTATGATCATGTGGGATGAATTACGCCTAACCACTACACTAAGCTGTGTTGAGTAACATGAAGAATAACTTTAAAGCAAGTTGGTTAGTTAATCCTGCCACTGGATTTTTGTATGGATTGCATGTTTTGGATTCTCCTCCCCTAGGGTTTAGCTATTGGTTGGTTCACGATACATGCAGTGTCCCTTTACGCCTGTGATTTTCTTGTTTATTCTTTTTTCCCCCCCGATTTCTGCTCTCCATTATAGAAGCAAGAGGGCTTAAAAAAAAAAAAAAAGGTTGTTGGGTTCACGATACATGCAGGTCCCTTACGCCTTGATTCTTGTTTATTCTTTTTTCCCCCGATTTCTGCCTCTCCGATTATAGAAAGCAAGTAGGCTTATAAAAAAAAAAAATAAAGGTGATGGATGGACGAAGGCACGATAGTTAGAGATAAATCTTGAAAACGTGGAGTTCTTTGGCCGAATTTTGCTGAAAGCGCAGTTCTTGCTTCCAAGCAAAAACCATAACCCAACAAAGCCCATTCTTAACTTTACATTCCACTTTCTTCTTCTCTAACACATGGTAATTCAGAACTAAGTTTTACTGTCTTTACTAATTAAGAAACTGTGAAAATAACTATTTTAAAAGATTTTATAATTTAAAAAAAAAAAATGCAGAATTCATAATTGATGAGAAGATTAATAGATACAGTTATGTTATGTGTGACAAATGATAAGCCAAAATCTTTAGAGCTTTTATTTATGCGATGATAAACGAAGAAACAAGAATACGCAATGGAAGAAGTTACTTGATCTTCTTAAACTGGCAATTGTAAGAAATTGGGAAAAGTTTCGTACGTTAATAACTATAGATAAATAAATACATTAATTAAAATACATAAATAAGGAAAAATAATCACTCTAGAGATTCCTAAATATCATTCTTAATTAGATAATTTCGTATCTCTATTTTTAAAAATTACCTATAAAGTAATTACAAAAAATTTTTGGATAATATATCTTAATTTTCAATAAGAGGTAAACAAATGTTAGGGATTATGATTAAGTTTTGAATTATCCATATGTAATCAGAAACAAGACCGCAAATTATGGACCAGGCAGCTAACTAGATGTCAAAGAACATAATAACGGTCCTTAATTTTAAAATATCATACAACAAGCCAGCAAAGAGAAGTGTTTAAAGGGAAATATTATAATAAAGAAACTAATACATTTTGTATGAAGTCAAAAATAAATAATAATAAAAAAAAGAAAACGATAGAACTTTGACATCCTTTGTTTCAATTAGGCCAATATTTTATATGTTATTATATATACAATCAGATTTTTACTTTTTCTTGATCAATATAGTTTTCATTCATAAATCTGGTTAGTTTCGTTCAGTTGGCCTTATGAACAAGCTAGCTCACATTGGTGACCATTCTTTGACAATTATTCTTGTTTTTTAAAATTTCTTTAGAATTGGAAGCTTGCATTTGTTTGTGAGACAGAGTTTTGGTTTTCTATTTTTCACGCCTATAAAAAATTATAAACAATAATGGATATTAATAAATCTCTATTTTTGTATATTCTTCTTATACTAACGGACTCTTATGGATCTTCTCATTGAGCAACTTGCCCATGTCAACCAATTTTAAGATCCCGTCAAATTTTTGTTCTTTTCACACTCTCAAAAGCTGACGTCACTCGACTGCCACCCTAAGTCGGATTTGAATGGAATCCATTAATTACAAGTAAAAGAATTCAACAGCAGACTATTGTTATTATAAAAAGTAAAGTATAAATTAACAGTTACGCCTGTCTTTAGTACTTTAAGCCAAATTTAAAGTTAGTTTATAAAATTGAATTAACTAATCTAAAGCAAAAATTAATGCTTGTCCATTTAATATTAAAAGAAGAACTATAGGAATCGGAGTTTGAAACCTGTAAACCCTGTCTTTAGAACAAATCGAATCCATAAAATTTTGCGAATGTAATGGTATTTGTAGAAATAATTTTTCTTGTTGGAACTAAAATCCAAAAATTGTCTAGATTTCTTAATTAAGGAAATTCGATTCTAGGATTTTCAATTATAAAATTTATCACTATATAATATATGGAATTTAAGTAATATTACATATTTATTTAATTCAATAACTAAATACGAAAACTCCATTTAGCAAATGATTTTTAATTAGAATTTATTTATTACCAAACAGAGTATAAAATAATATCTCAAATTTTCACTTTAATCAGTAATAAATTTTTTTCACGGAACACTCTTTTTTATAGAAAATGAAACACATTGATGAATTTAAGTCAATTGAAAATATAAATAACACTTACCACTTTTCAAAAAAAAAAAAAGAAAAACGATTTACCGATCACTCTATAATTAGAAAATATGTAAGAAAACTCTATAGGAACAAAAACATTAAAGATAAAAGAGTTATATGTATAAATTAAATTACAACATTCGTAATAACACTAATAAATTAAGAATAACTGGATAATAACTCAAAATTCTTCGATTTTAATTAGACAAATAACTTACACTGATAAGCTAATGGTGAAATTTTTAATAAAAATTTAAATAATAATGAGTACTTAAACATTAAAAATGATTAATTACAAATACAATTAATTTCATAAATCTATCGTGTAATATAAGTAATTCTTTATTTAAAGTGAATATTTATTTTTTATTTTAGTATGTATATATTAAATTTAAAATGACTACACATAGTAAAAAATATAAAATTTCAAAAACAAATAATTTCTATATAATAGTAATATATATTGTAAGCCTATAGTTTGTCTAAGACGAAAAAAAATCCTCCACTTCTAGTTAGTGCAGGGCTTAACTATTATGATTACATTCGGACAACAGCTTTAGATTTCTGATTTAAATGCTTATTTAAAAAATGTATTCAATGACATAACAGCGTTTGTTGGATTAATTTTAGACGTCGTACTCATAGTAGCGTTCTGTGAAAAGCTAACGCAGTGTAATGTTTAACTTTTTAATGTTTCATCAAAACTATATAAAACTAGTTAGCAAGAACAGTTTAACATGAATCCTAACAGACTAATCAACTATCAAGTTAATTATGTTAATTCTACTGAACAGACTTCTGTAAGATCAAGCTCTTCATGATAAAGTTAGAGGTATAAGTTTAATATAATATAAATGCAAGATGTAGGCTAAGCATCTCTAGAAAAATGTGCAAAAAGTGATCGACAATAATCAAAATTAAATGAGGAATGTTTATCAGTATCAGATTTGATTAATTTAAAAATTTTCAATCTCACACCACGCACATATTTTAGGATTCTAAATATGAAAAATCAATCATCAACACCACTTCATGATATCTATAGTATTAGATATAGTCATGATCAACGATGAATCCCCTATTTCACAATTTATATCTAGTCAAATCAACCACGGAAAACTAGAAAATAAATCACAAAAAACTTGGTCTGAGTGTTATATTCTTGTTATAGTATAGTTCTTCCCCACGCCTTCACCAATTATGAATTGGGTAGTATTGTGTGCGAGTGAAAATGTTAAGTGACAGTAGAAAGTGGGCATAGCCTAGTTAGATAGTGGTTCGTAAAAAAGCTGATTCAGCTTTTGGAAATTATTATCAAAATATGTTGCGAATATAACATTAATAGAAATAATTTGACAGATAAAATGTTAAAAAAATAATTTAAAAAAATTTGCTGATATTAGTAACAGATAAAAGAAATATATTATTTTTCCGAATTTTGAGTAAATATGCATAAGATGATTACTTTTGTGAAGGATAAAGGTAGTTATCCTGAGATGAATGCAAACTGTTTTTTAAACTACACGTACAATATATAGATTGAGGAGTTTTTAAATTTGAAAAAATTCTCTATATATTTTAAATATATATTTTAAAAATTAAAAATAAAAAAAAAGAAAGGACACAACATAACATCCTGAACAGTTAAATCCCACCCCAACAACTCATAGCAGCTTGCATGGAAAACCGCCATACATATTCTTTTTGTTTATTAACCTTTTTTGTTTGTTGTAAATTTATTTATGGACCCTTCTATAATTAACTAATCCATAATCAAAATACCACAAACAAAATTTCTCATTAAACAAAAACACCATACCCACAGACCGAACAATCAATCCTTCTCTCAGAGAGAATCTACCTAAAAGTGACCTGAAATCTCTTTGTTTCCTCCTTTTTGCATTCCAATTATAATAACACTAATTCCAATTCTATAATGTTTGTTCATTCTTTCTGCATTTTGTTTGTTTCTAATTTTTTTTTTTTTTTTTTGGTTTGATTTAGCTTTGCGGTTGAAGACAAGTTTAATTTGTTTTTATTTGTTCTCTGTTCGTGTTCCTTGGTTCAGGTTCATTTTTTTTTTTTGCTTGACGTCTTTTGTTGGATGGCTGAGAAAAACGGTGAGAAAACACGAAAAGGAAGGGAAATAGGATTTATTTCTTGTTTTTTATTTTTATTTTTATTCTTTTTTTTTTTTTTGCCTTTTTTCTTTTAAAAGCTTATCGGTTATTAGCTGCTCTTATTTTTTGGAAGTGAAAATAGAAGATAAAACTCTCAACTCTAGTGAAAATACTCATATAATAGTCCTTTGCTAGATTGGAGTTTTAATTAATTCTGAATTAGTTTTGGTTTTTTGTCTGTTGCTGAAATGATGGATTAAAACTTTAAAGATTTAATTTATATTCTCTTTTATACTTTTTTTTATTTCCTCATTGCTCAGCAACGCAAAACGGACTCTAGAGTTATTTCTGGTCCTTTCATTCATTCTTGATTTTACCTGAATCTTTGCAAGTGATCGCCGTGAGTTTCTCTTGCTTTCTCTTCCGCTCTCGTGGTCTTCTGTTTTCAATTTTTCGGTTATTAAATAGAGATTATATTAAGGCGCTGCCATAATCACTGTTCTGCTTGCTTCCTTTTGATTATCTGTATAAAAGCTAACAACAGGAAAATGGGCTACGAGTATTTTTCTTTCTTTCCTTCTTTACCTGAAAGATGATGGAAATCACGGCCTCTCGTATTACGCTGAACCTAACTATGTTTGCTTCAGTTGTTTTTTCCTCATAGATTTGATTCCGCTCCTTTGCTATTTTACTTTTCCTTAGAACCAACAGGAGGATACAGCGATAGTATATGATGCGATGTTTAGATGCAGTTCCCAGCGTCTTGCCATATATCTATATACATATCACAGCTCTATTATTTTATGCCTTGAACTTCATCATACACCATTAAAATATGTAATTGTGGATCATCGTTACAAGTGCATTCTCTTCCCAATCCCCTCCCGCATCAATTCTTGCTTGAAGATCAGTAGCAAACTATCCTATTGCGCTGTCTGCGTTGTACAGTTGTCCACATTTCAAATACCTAATTATTGACTAATTGTTTCTACTATTAGTTTCTTGGTTCCAGATCCATTTCTCGAATATTAATTGTTCTCCCTTTAAACCAGGCTTGTGATATTGTAAGCACAAATGATATTTTAAGAGAGGAGCCAAAGTTGAAGTCTTTAGCAAAAAGGTTCGCCTTCAGGCTTCTGGCGTTGTGCTCAGACATTATATACCTGGAATGGCCATACTCTACACAAGTCTAGATATACAGGCAAGCCAGACACAAGTTGGTGAACTATGGGCATTGAACAGACCCCCGATATTTAGAATGCAATTTTTTAGGCCTCCTCGCTGCCTGAATGAACCGACGAAGGGGATCCTGGGGATGTATAGAGGTATAGATGGATATGCTGGAAAATCGG
>NW_023590884.1:0-239608 GCF_014843425.1 Jatropha curcas
GCACAAGTGTTTCCCAAACAACTCATAATTTCCTCACTATATTTTCTTCTCTCCCCTAAGTTTTTATAACGAATCCTTCCTAAAACTAAAGATCAAGAAATCTCGCTACTATTTTTTTCTTCTTTCTTATTCTGCATGTGTTGATTACTTGGGCTTTCACAACTCTATATTATAGGAGTTTATAGAAAAGAGAGCCGTGTATACTTCTAAATCACGCTCTCCATTTTGTCAAAAAGAATTGCAATGCCTTGTTAGATCTTTATTTCCCTTTTTCTTATTTTTTTTTATCTTTTCTTCAAAAGAAACAAGTTTCCCTTCTTTTTCTTTCTTTTTCAAAGCATGTGGGGGTCCCACAATTCGGAGGGACCCACAACAAATCCCTCCCCCTCCCGAACGACATGGTTGAGACTCTCCATTCCTGCTGCTTTGACACACAACTTAAACTTCTCGCTTTGCCTCATGTTGACAAAGCAACACACTTCCTGTAAATCTTTACTCCACGACATGGCTCCCTGCAATGTGATTGGATAATCCTGAAAATCCATTTCACTGCAGTCCGATATTCTTCTTGGATTTTGGAAAGAAACCGACTCACTACTCCAACTGAGTGAGCAGTATCTGGCCGTGTACAAACCCATGACATACATAAAGCTTCCAACTGCTTAAGCAATATGGAATGCTTTGTCCAATTTTTCTCTCTCCATCCGTAGAAGGGCACTAATAAAGTGATTTAGTAAAGAGGACAACTAACCGCCTTTAGCATTTCCATTCTAAACCTGTTGCAGTACTTTCTCAATGTATTCTGCTGTGACAACCATATTTCTTGGATCTTCGAATTTCATGCAAGAATTTGCTTTTGGCTTGGTTCCAAGTCTTCTAAAGCAAAAAAGCTTTACATAGCTGTTTCTTCAAGCTAGAATTTTGACCAAACAATCACCATATCAACCACAATGGAGCAAAAACAATGTAGTCATCATAAGAGGAAAGAAACATGCATAGTGATCTAAAGTAGTCTTTTTTGGTAAAGACCATGCTCCCCATAACAGGACTCAAAACTTCTTGTACACTGTCTCAAATGCTTTGCTCTTAAGCACCATATAAGCTCTTCTTCAGTTTGCAAACACAATCTCTCTTTTTTACGAAACCCCTAATGACTGCTCCATGTATAATTTCTTCGTCCAAATCTCCATAGTAAAGGAAGGTAGTCTTTCCATCATTGCTCGATTTCCATATCAAAACTGGCGACCATCGTCCGAGCACTGTCCGAATGGATGTCATTTTCACACTGGTGAAAAGAATCAAATCAAAACCCTTTCTTTGATTGATCCTTTCAACAACCAGTCTAGCTTTGAATCGTGGTTGGGAGCATTGTGTTCTTCCTGCTTGCACTTGAACACCCATTTGTTCTTCAAAGCTTTCTTGCCTTTGGGCAACTTCACCAGCCCAAATGTTTCATCCTCATGCAAGGACTTCATTTCATCTTGCATGGCTTCAATCCAGTTCCCCTTGTGTTCATTTCCATAGCTTCTTCAAAGCTTTCAAGTTCTCCCCCGTCAATCGTTAGTACATACTCATTGATTGGATATCTAGTAGATGCTTGTCAGACTCTATTAGATCTTCTTAATGTTTGAAAACCTTCCGGTGTTGGTGGTTAACATGAACACCATAATCTTCATCTGGTTCATTCTGATTAGGAACTTCTGGATTTTCTAACTCTGGCACTTGTTCTTGTGGAACATTTTCTTCATCTACACTTTTCTTCATCTCCCAATGTTGTCTGCGTTCTACTTGGAGGGACTCTTGTAATATCTATTAAGTCTTCATCCCATCTATATGGCCAACTCTACTTAAATATCTTTCAATAGTCTAATCTTCAACAAATAAACGCAATCCACAATTTCTATATAATCATCTTCCTGGATTGGGTTCATAAACCCATAGCACATTGGTACTTTTGGCCATAAGCCAATGAATACACACCGTCCTATGTCTTGAAATCAAGCTTCGACGTGTAAACATCCCGCTCCGGTCCAACACCGTTAAACCCGAATTGAACCGAGCCGAGACGCTACAATCTGGTTAACTTATATCAAATGTCCATGCTTGATGATCATCCTGTAATGCTAAATTATGAATATAAAACACTCCCAAATTGAAACTTCAACTTTTCAATATCTCCAAACTAATCATCATACACAACACAACTTTATATATATAAGTCATAATGTATAAATCCTCAATAGCATTTAATATCCAGGCAATTAAGTGCATTCATGATCTATATCAAGTCTTCATGACCAATCATACCCAACTATAAGTAACTATTTCATATTCAATCATTTTCCTCCACATACTTACACCACAAATATTAACCAATGCTTCCATTATATTTACCAATCACATAAGCTCCTAACAAGTGTAATAAGTATACATGCCAATAAATCTTAATATAAAGCATCCAAAATATCTTAATTATACAACTCTACAAATCTACTTATGACCAAATTGTCACTTCTCTTGAAAGTACTGATCCTCAAAGTCTTCCAAGTAGTAACACGATTTCACCTAACGCGCGTGATAAGAATCGACGCGCTGAGTATAAAACTCAGTGGTGCTCATAACTCACATACTTAACAAAGTGTGGTGGCAACTAACTTAAGATACAAATGTCATAAAAGCATTGAAAATCTTAGAATTATTGAATTTCAACATAAATGTATCTTTATAGTGAAGAATAAACTTCTAATTCTAAGATAATAATTGAGTTCTAATTATCTCCTAACTCCTTTACATGAACCTTTGATCACACATATCATGATACTATCATGATCTTACTTTCTATTCATTATGCTGTATGAATGAAATCAATAAACATGTAAGAATACATAACAGGATATGTTCATTGTCTTACTTGCACGTCATGATGCTGTATGACTTAGGCACTTTTAGTTACATCATATAAGTTATGATTAAGTTACATCATATAAGTTACATCAGATAAGTTATGATTCCTAACATCTCATGACTGTATGGCTCCTTAAAGATTCAATAAATAAACGTGTAAGCATATATCGCATTATACTTTCATGATCTTACCTGATGTTCTTTATGGATTTAAAAACTCAGTGAATATCATAAATGAATAAAGAAACATTAAGCACATACATATGTAGAAATAAACTGTACTCACAGATGGAATGTAAGCAACACAATATCATGATACTCCAGTTTACCATTGATGATCTTTCTTGCTGTTTAGTAACTGTAATGAATTATGCATGTTATGTCAAGATATCTGTATGGCTCCATAAGGTTATGAGTGAAAACACGAAGTGATTAAGAAAAACTGTATGAAACTGGATGAAAACTGTATGCCTTGGACTGCCTTTATGGCTATAATAATCATATGCCACTGCAACGGCCTGTAAGCCGGAGTACGCAAACTGTATGGGGCGCGATCTGCTATTCTATGTCGCGACATAGCCTATCTACATGGTTTCTACTAACCTCAATGGAGCATAATGTTGGTATGTTCAATAGATAAAACAAATGCCATAGTTAACTGTGTCATAATTTGCAATGCTTGTGTCATGTTATTTTCACTTGCTTGTGTCATAAAATTAACTGGCTTCATCATTTCATAAAATTTTTAACAGATAAAACAAAAGCAAAGTAACTGTGTCCTAACTTGTATGCTTGTGTCATGTTATTTTCACACCATTTGCATGCTTGCATTTTGTGTTTATACATGTATACATGTTGTCTTTTTGTTTTAAAATGGTTGAAGACATACAAGTTGAGAAAGGAATACAATTATATAGAATTCATAACTTCATACACCATTTCACATCATTTCACAATTGCATAGAATATAATTACAAATTGTGTTTACCTCATTTCACATCATTTACATGCTTGCATGTTGCTTTGATACATGATTTAATGTTGTATTTTTGTTGTAAAATGTAGTCTTTTTGTTTTAAAATGATTGGAGCATACAAGTTGGAGCAAAGGAATACAATTGCATTGAAATGAATCCAAAAGAGCATCAGAACACATTCGCCGAGCGCGTTCATGCAAAGTCCGCGGAGAACGAGAAGTGCAAATGAGAGCTCAGAGAGTTTCCAGAACACAATTCGCGAGCGCGCAAATGAAAATTCGCTGAGCGCGCGACGTGTTTTTCCAGCGACGCAGTCTGTACTCTTTTGGTCAATGCTCTCAAATAAAACTCCGGATTTGGGTGATTAAATAAACCCATTAATAAGCTACACATAGAGGAACAAATAACTCTTCTATGACACTTCCTAATTCCATCGTTAAAATGGGTAAAAATCAAGGTAGATATTAACTGGTAATAATTATCCAGCAAAAACTTGTTTCAGCACATGAACTCAATATCATACTTCCATTTAATTCATATTCATCTCATGCTTTTTTCACTCATATTTCAGTCTTCTTACTCAATATTAGCAACATAATCTCCTCATTCAACTTTAAAATTAACAAATTATCATGCAAGGAAATGAAATTAAACCTAAAGGAGATAGCACACCTATCACTTCATACAAGCTTGAATCCTTTTTCTTAAGCTTCCTATCTACCGCTTGAGATCACCTCTCCTATACATAAAGAATTCTTATGAATACTCTAAAAAATATAACCAAATGAATTTCACACAAAGTAGAAATTACCACAGAAGGTTTTTTAACTTTACTGATAGAAATAGGAGTTGAATTAAATGCTTTGAATCCAAATTAAAATCTTCACTACATAAAAAGGGTGATGAGAAAAGGAAAGCATGAGAGAAAAAAGTAGAGAAAGAAGATGAAGATAAAGGATGAGAAATGAAAAATGAAACTCGGAACTCAACAGAGGTAGTCCTAGAATATCATTGATTTTTATGTGAAAATTATCAAATGGTAACCTCCAGTGTCAAAAATGGTACAACTAATACCTCAACTTTATCTTTTTGTGGCAAGTAAGTCCTAATCTTATACTTTGATCTTTGGTTTCCTTCAAGTAGTTTTTTTTTTTTTTTTTTTTTTTTTTTTTTTTTTTTTCCTTTTTTTCCACTTCTCTCCTTAATTTCATTCTAAGCCCACTCTAGACTCTAATGGCTCGAACCGGGTTTTAGATCAGCCCGACTCGACTCTACGCATCAACTCGATTCAATAGAAAATGGGACGTTCGACCGTTCATCCTTCGAGACATGTACGAAGGCTTTGCAACCAAACACCGCAAATGATCATAGGAAACATCATTTCCTAACCATACTCTCTCTGGAGTATCATATTGTAGAGGGAAATAGAGTGAACGACGAACTGCTGTGAGTAACGCTTCACCCCAAATCTTTTAGACAACTTTGCATGTGAGAGTGAACATCTGACTCTCTCCATCAAAGTTCTGTTCATCCTCTCAACCAAACTGTTCAGTTGCGGCGTCTTGGCAGGTGTCGTTTGATGTCGAATGCCATGCTCTTTGCAGAAAGCATCAAATGGCCCATTGTATTCTCCACCATTATCTCTCCTGATACACTTCAGCTTCTTGCATGTCTATCTCTCAACCAGGTTTGGAAGACTTCAATGTGTATACCCAGATCTTCCTAGAATGGTCATCGATAAATATCATAAAATATCGATTTCCACCATATGACATCGTTAATGGTCCACACAAATCTGAATGAATCAGATTTAATACATTCTTCATTCTAGAAGGAGGGATAATCTTGAAAGCTATTCTGTTTTGCTTTCCCGCCATACAATCAGGACACTTGTCTAGGTAAACTTCATCCAATCCAGGTAGTACGTTCTTTCTTGCTAGAGTTTTCTTACTCACTTACTCACGTGGCGTGTGTTTATGGCACATTCACTGTACTATCAAATTTCTGCTACCTCAACTGCTACACTCAAAGTGTCTTGGAAGAGTTTCGCATGCAATCACGTACAGCCTTCGGTTTTAGCTACCACAAATGAACCTTTTGTGAAGCTTCCACTGACCATTCTGAAGGTGTTTACAGAAACCTTCATCATCAAATTTCTACAACGAGAGAATTTTAGATGCATGCTGGAAAGCTCAATGCTGGAAAAGCTCATTCGCTCATCAGTCTTGATCTCCCGGTTTAGTTCAAAACACAGGCAAAATGCAATTTGATTACATAAAGAGATCTCTCATTTCTCTCATATATGGTAATTCCACCATTTAGACTGATCATTTTGGCTTCATTTTGCTTATCCATTTTGACTTGCGCAAAAAATCATCACCAACATAAACCATATACGTGAACAATAGTATATGTGAATAGTGACCATAAATAGTAACAATCTACTCGAATAGTAACTGTATGCGTGAATAGTAACAGTATGTGTGAATAGTACTATGCGTGAATAGTGCTGGGCTTATTTGAAACGGTAACGCCAATAGTACTGGTCACCATCAACTTTGAGTTACTATTTTACTATTCATACTAAGTCGATTCTGCAACGTCTTTTCGAGTAGACAGCACCAATGGACTCGTCGTAATTTTCTCTTCATCGTGATATATTTATTTTTAAAATATATCCACGGATCCAGTACCGCTATCTAACCGGCTGGACCTGCCGAAACTTTCGGCTCTGATACCAATTGTTGGGCATCAATATCCACGGATCCAGTAACCAGGCTATCTAACCGCTGAAACTGCCGAAACTTTCGGCTCCCTGATAACCAATTGTTGTTTGGGTGGTCATCAAGCTCTGATAACAGTTTTTAAGACATCAGCTCTGATACCAGTGTGTTGGTTTCAGGTACCCACTTACCTCAACTCTGATACCACTTTGTTTGGCCCTTTTATCCAATTAAGAAAGAAAATTAACAACATAGAGCGAAAATAATATAAATACGGACACCGCAGAAATTTACGTGGTTACCCTCAACTGTTTAAAGGCTACCATCCACGGGACAAACTCCGAATAATTCTTACCAACTATTAAAACATAGTAAAATCGTACAACAAAAAGAGTAAATACAAAAAATAGTGGCACACAAAGTGGGTTTTCCCAAAAACAACCCGAAATCCAATTTCTTAACTATTTTTTCTCCCGTAGTTTTAGAAAAACCTTTCCTAAACTAGATAACTCTCCTCTACAAACTTTTTTTTTTCTTCTTCTACTTGTGTGTTGCTTGACGGCTTCACTACCCTCTATTTAATCAGGCAGAGTTAACGAGAGAGCACATGTATAACTCATTCCACAGACTCTCACATTTATGTTCAGAAATTGAATGCCCGATTGGTAAACTGGCGTTCCTTAAACCTTTCCTAAAACTAGATAACTCTCTCTACATTTTTTTTTTCTTCTTCTACTGTGTGTTGCTTGAGGCTTCACTACCTCTATTTATAGGAGAGGTTACGAGAGAGCCATGTATAACTCATTCACGACTCTCCATTTTGTCAAAAGAATTGCATGCCTTGGTAAACTTTTCCTTTTCTTTTTTTTTTTTTTCTTTCTTCAAAGAACATGTTTTCCTTCTTTTTTTCTTTTTCAAAGCATGTGGGTCTCACATGTCGGAGAACCCACAACACTTCCATCCCTAACCTTAATCATCAAGCAAATAATGAACTTACTAATTAAAATTTGATCAGTTTCTATATATGTGTAAATGAAGAAATCCAAAATGAATATGAATTAGGTGTTGCTGGATGGTCTATAATTTTGACCAATCCAAATATTGGCATAATTTTATAATTTCAAGGTCCAACTACTAATTACAAGTTAGTCCATCAGCTATTGATTCTTTCACTTGGTGTTTACCAATTTTCACATCCGTTCGATCAACTGAAAGCAACATATGTGCATGTACTTATCATCAAAACTCATACTTCAGCTTCAAACTAAACTACTTAATTACATGAACTAACGTACAAAAATTTCAAAATATTCTATGGACTTGGACTCATAATCAAGAAACACTCACCAAATCAACATTTCTGTATCTAAAGTAGCTTTGACCCAAACAATGGAGCTTTCCCATTTTTGATAGTCCTCCTACATATATATATATAACTGTAAAATCCCATTTTTATCATGAAATTAAAACAAACAGATCAAGATTCTGTAATGGAATTCAAGAATCAAAATCAACAATTCCATGGTAAGAGTGATGGGGATGATAATGATCCGATTTACATGGAAATCGAAAGACAGATTTTGCTTTTAACAGCAGATGATAATGGAGATGATGAAGATTTTCTTTCCCAGAGAAAACTTTCATCCAACTCAAGAAGATTAACGAGTAGTTGTTGTTCTTGCACATTACAGCATGGAAGTAATCATTTCCCTTGGTGGGAAGGAGAGAAAAGTGATTATGATAATTCAACACCTACTTGGCTTTTGAATTTGTGGAGCAGAACTGGGAGCGGAACTGGAGTTTTCATCCCTCATATTGTCAAATCTAGACGAAGATACAGACCTGGAGGTACGTTTCATTTGCTCTTTTATTAGGTTTGGAATCCTTTTTCGTTTTTTTGGTATTTCTACTAATATCTTCATACTCTTTGGATATATAACTCCTCAGAACATTAGAATAATCTCTTTCCAGAATTCATAGCTACCCTCCATACTATTACAGCCATCTCCAAAATGGAAACATTATTTAGAGCCCCATTAATAAAAAAGTTTAGGCATTTAAGTGTTTTATTTTTCAATTATAAAGCAATAACACTTCAATTAGTCTCAAGGGATCCATTATGTCAGAGTTCGAACCCAACTTAAGAGATCCAATGTCTCATCCCACTAGACCAACTGATAATTGGTGACTACTGACTAATTTAAATTATTAGTTAATGTTAATATTGCTGATTTGCAGAGAGGATGAACAATGAGAAGGGTAGTATATACAGAGCAAAAAAGCAATTATGAAATTTGTGAACGGCTCAAGGGAAGAAATATAGGGTGGATAGCATAGAGCACAAAGCAAATTCTTCAATGTTTGTATTGTATGTTTCTAGCATACATAATTCCTGTTGTACAACAATATAAATTTCTATCTTGAATGATTAGCACAATTCTAATTCAGAAAAATATAAAAATCAAGATTCAAACCACTTATCTCCGACATTTTTTCTTAAAGTGGAAAAAAATAATTTCTAATCATATTATAAAAACAATGAATAATATTAAGAGCAGCTTATTTGCTGAATTGCATTAATAGTTTATATCTATTAATCTATAATCATTCTCTTTATTTATAAAATTCCAACCATAGCAGATTAATGATAAAGTGAAACAGAGAATGAGAATTCTTGTACATGACACGTGGAACAATTAAAAATCATCCCATAGGGGTGTTGTTGATCTCTAATTTTGTGCACCCAAACGATGACATGTGTCTAATTCTTAGTGCCTAAATAATCATATGATTGATTAGTTTTTTTAATCAGGGCATACGACTGAGACTAAATCTTCCTAGTGCCAGATCCATTAACTTACAAAAACAGAGACATTCCTCTAAATTCATATTCCATTTGGAGACATTTCACTTAACCAGAATTTATGGACCTTTAATTATCTTCTGCTTCAAACAAAGAAGTTTCCGTGCATATATTTAATCCTACAAATTTCTCAACTTGAAGCAAACCATAAGTTTTCATTTTCCACTCCTAATCTCTATAAGCCAACAATCAAATCATCAGAGACCATTTTCTGGATTTTGAAGGTGTTTTTTATGTAGAGCTTAAAAGACAGGTTTTGCTTCTGACTGCCGAGGTCGATGATTTCTTCAAAATCAAACCAGAACCTGGTCCTAACAGATTAACCGGATGTTTTCTTGCAAAGCTACAACCTGGAAGTTATTTCAACTGGAGAGAAACACGTAATACAGAAATAGTACCAGCTTGGCTTGTGAACTTGTGGAGCAGCAGCAATGGAACAGGAGTGTTCATCCCTCGAACTGTCAAATCTAGGAGATATGTGCATGGTACGTGCTTTAACATGCTAAAAGCGAAGGCCGATATCTCGTTGCGAAGAGTTTTAGCCTTAGTACTGGAATTGTATTCCGGATCGTGAGCTTGTGAATATATACACATAGCTAAATAAGTTTTGCACATTTGCTAAAATTTCTTTGTATAATTTGCAGGTAGTATGAATAACAGAAGCAGACGAGTATACGAGCGAGTGAAGCAGAATTAATCATCAAATAAACTGTAATCACATTGAAAATAAATTGTACTCTAGCTCAAAAACCTTTAGGTAGAACATTTGATGATGAATTGGACTTTAGACTTCTAAAGTCGAATAATTATGAGAAAAATGTAGTTTGAGTGTTTGACAGCATATATAATCAGCATTGAAATAAAATTGTAAACTCTAGCTCAAACAAACCTTTAGGTAGAACTCATTTGAATGATGAATTGGACTTTAGACATTCTAAGTCGAATAATTATGAAGAAAAAAATGTAGGTTTGAGGTTTGACAGCATATATATAAAATATATATACATATATATATATATATATATAGTATATATGCACATTGGTAGATAATATTTTTTTATAATATCAGGCCTTTTACAATACATTAGAATGAAACCCCAGACTTTGAGAACAGCCAAAAAGATTTGATTTAGGTATATGCACATTGGTAGAAATATTTTTAATAATAAGGCCTTTTACAATACATAGAATGATACCCCAGACTTTGAGAACAGCCAAAAAGATTGATTTAGGTGCCTTTTAGTAAACTGTAAAACGAACTCATTAGATTCAGCATATTTTGTCCATCTGTAACTAAGTGGACATGCCTTCATTACATATGTAAGACAACTATCCCCAGCAACCCTCGAGATACTAATCGATGTAAAATATACTATCTGTCATTTCTATAAAATGCAGAACTTCATCTTTGACAATAGGCAAACTAGAAGAAAATTTTGGCCGTCAAAAAACAATACTAATGATGCTTACTCACCTTCACTGTCTCAACAATGTTAAATAGCATAATCATTCATGGAAATCCACGTGAGGATTTGCTCGGAGGGAATTGTCAATCTCTAGGGCGTGCAAGCCATAAAGAGCTGAGTGCTCGGAGACGAGAAGTGTAATCACTGATAACAAGAAGAGCTCGAGCAGCTTGCCGTGTCGTCAAAATCCTATGCATTTGTTGCAGGGTTTGCTGCCTTAAAAGATCAGCCTAGCAAGAGAAACAATAAGTAGCTTAAAACTTTAGTAAATTCAGTGCAAATTAGATTAGACTAAAAGATATATTACTTGGTGAAGGAAGTTTTCTAATGTTGCAAGCTTGCCCATGGCAATTGCCATTTGACCCATGTAGTCAGCAACATTTCCAGAACCAGCAGGACCTAGAGATGTAGAGGAAAGCGTGTCGACAAGCGTTTGTTGTAAAGCCTCCATTCCTTGGGACAAGGCATCTTCAGCCTGTTGAGAGGATTGCTGCAGATTGCATATGCCCATTAACTGTTGATCGGTCAATGGTTCAAGGTGGTTCCCAAGTATCTAAAGTATAAAACCAAAAAAACTTCGAAGCTAAGTCAACCAGAATAGTTCAGACAGAAAAACCAAGAACTATAGACTGAAAAAAGAAATTTATGTGCTTAATTACCTTCAGAAGCTCAGAAGATCTAAAACCACCCAACCACATGAAACATCTCTCTGCAGGTGTCTTCCACATGCCTGAGAGCATATGAAACACATCAGCCTTTGTGCCAATGCTCTTTAGCTGGAATATCTCATCGTAATGTGCCATTACAGCATCAACAACAAGGCGTAATTCATTATCGGCCATATGAGAATTGACGGCCGATCTTAGGTCATTGATCAACCGGTGATGCTCATCAAGCCAACGCGCATATTCCATGTCAAATGCAACAGCTCCTGCAAGTATGATCAATCAGAAAAACCAAAATGATCAGGATATTATCTTTTGGATCATGAAGTTTTCTCAGGTACTCATCTAAAAATGTCCATAAAATAACTATCTCATTTCAAAAATTAACTTTTACACCAAAATTCCTTACCATTTCCGGCTCCATGATCCCCTGAAAATCCAGCTGGAATAAAAATTCCCTGCAGCAGATTGCCAAAGCAAAGGAAAAAGCAAATTTAGTGTTACAATTAAGGATTAAAAATAAAATAATAATAATTCAAATAAAAAAAATGTGACTTCTTACACCTGCTGCCGAGCTCGTTGAAGTTCTTGCTCTAGCTGTGCAAGCCTTAGTCGACTGTTCTCGAGCTGCTGGACATAAGCCTATCCAAAACCAAAACCTATAAATGATCCAAATATGCTTAATTCATTAACTTAAGACATCAAAATGGAATGGGGTAGAAAATGATGCCAATTAATTTAGGCGCAATAAATTTAATTAGCATCACATGAGACAATACATGAATCTGAAGTTTAAAATGTAACAATGGGAAAAGAAGAAAAACTGAACAAAAAACTTTCTTTTACTTCATGATTAAAAGAAAGCAACCACCCAAATATCAACTTCCCAAATGGCAAGAACAACCATTTGTGTAAGATACTAAGGCTAATCAAATGAATTTTTAGTTTTGTTACATACATTACCTCAAATAACAGAAAACCAACATAGGCTATATCATCTATTAGCCACCAAAAAAGAATTGCAAAACCAACTTTTTTTAAAAAAATTACCGGAAAAAGAGAATTCAATAACAAAAATAGTTAATTAACTTGAAAGTAACTAAGGCATAGCAGGCAGAAACACGTTACTTTCTTTCTCAGTCGACTTTTCCTAGCAGCCTCACGATTCTGAGCCAACCTTCGAAGAGTCTACAAAAAGTAAGCATAAATCACCTTAATTTAAGTTTCCAAAAAACCAATAACTACTTAAAACAGAGCATAGCATATCTCAATGACCTTTTGATCGCCAGTCCTTCTCTTGGATTGATCAATGGAATCCACTCCCACGATTGTACCATGCTGCAATCCATGGAACTACATCATCAATCAAAGAAGCCTCAATCACAATTTTTTATCCAAATAGCTTCAGAACTTTTGGTATTAGTGAGAAACCGAACTTTTGGAATTAGCTAAATGGAACAGTTATAATTTCAGTTAAAGTCAGAGCAGCCATTATCCAGCAGATTATTCTTTTAAAACAAGACAAGATATGATGCTAATAAAATGCAAATTAAAAATTACAGTGAGTTCTCAATTCCAAAGGCGACCCGCCATTAGACCAAAAAAAAATTTTTTTCTTAAAAGATTCCCATTAAACAGACAACTTATAACAGAGCATAGCATAGAATATGTAAAAAAATAATAAAAAACAGAGCATATCGCGGAGAAAGAAAGAGAAACCAAAAAAATAAATAGAGCAACCTGGTTTCTGTCATCAGTATCAACATCTGTAGAAGTGTCAGTCTGTTGGCTATTATCTGCCACAGCTGAATCCCCCCAGTTCTCAATACTATGTCCGTTTCCCAATGAGGAGCCGATCGTTGTCCCTTTTTGGTACATGTATTGCCCTGTGTCCAAACACCCTGTTCCTGTCGTCGCTATCTCTGCAGACCCAATACTCTAAACAAACAAGTAAACGATACCCATAAAGCAGAGTCTTATACGTGTAAAAAACAGAGGTTTTGTTTTAAAGAAAGAAAGAAAAAGAAAAATGGATAAACAGGTACCGTATTAAGAGCAGAATCGTAGTGCAAGTTGTTTGACAAAACAGCGACATTGCCCGATTTCAAACTAAACATGGAGCCTACAGAACCCATCAGTAGTTAGAGAAACTTAACTTTCCAATCGCTTAAAAAGAAATAAAATGCTTATACTTCATTTTAAAAAATTATTTTATATTTATATATATGTAGAGAGAGAGCAAGAAAGAAAGATACTTCGGCTTAAATCAACAGCATCGTCATGAGTAAAAGCAGGAGCGGATTGATCAAGCTCTCCAAGATCCGCAAAACGCGTCTGGTTACGGCTATTATCTTCTGCTCTGTTTTAAAGAAAGCAAGAAAGATAGAGCAAGAAAATGAATTAAGAAAATTTCCTTTGCATACACACTTTATAACCAGTAACAGCCACCATTACCAACTACAAAGATTTAAAAAATAAAATAAAATAAAAAAAGCTCAAAAACCAAAGAATAGAGAAATAGAGATTACCGGAGAAAGAAGGATGAGTGGCAGTACATTTCAGGGTTAGAAATGGTGTGAGAAGCGGCTGCTGCTGCTGCTTTGAAGCTTTGCATCTGTATGTTCAAAGTTTCTTCTTTCTTTCTTTCTTTCTTTCTTTCTTTAAGTTTCTCCCTGCAAGCAAGCAGAGGTATAAGGAGAGGGGACTAAAATGGTAGCTGCTACGTTCGAGAAGAAAAGAAAAAGGAAGGAGAGGAGAAAATATAGAGATTAGAGAGAGAAAATCTTGTTGTGATCTTAATGAAGAGGATAGCGTATCAGTACGGCTAGCTTTTAATTTCATTTTCATAGTTATAAAGAACAAAATGGCTATCAGACTTTTTATTATTGCGTTCTGACTTGGGATTTTAGTTTCCCAATATCCCCACACATTTCTATATTTGTCTTCAATTTCCTGTCTAAGTGCGTTTCTTGCACTCTCTATGTCTTATCCTCTCTCTTCTTAATCATGTCTTAACTTCAATAATTTCTTCTTTATAACGATTTGTAATGAGCTATATCCATAAATTTACCTGTATATTTACGTAAAAAATTTGATACTATGACCAGTGAGTGTGAAAAATTTTTTAACTCCTTAAATAAGAGTATCAAATTTTTTAAACCCTTAAATAAGAAGTCATAGCGTTTGATTTCAATAATTGTAGAAATTTTCTTTGAAAGCACTTTTCTTTAAGAATGTGATACAACGAAATAAAATTAAACTTTTCTCACTAGAAGCGCTTTTCCTTTTGAACTTGATGCAGCACGAGGTGATTAGATTTAATCCAATAAGCTAAAAACACCTTAGATCAATTAAATACTCGTAAATAGATTAGAATTAGGCTTTAACTCATCGAATTTAAAAAAACATATATATATATAAAACTTTTCTCACTAGAAGCAAGCTTTTTCCTTTTGAACTGTGATATGCGACACGAAGGTGATTAGATTTAATTCCCAATTAGTACCCTTAGATGGCAAATTAAATACGTGAAAATAGGGATTAGAATAGGACTTTAACTCTTCATATATATATATACTTATATATAACTATATTTTAGGGTAGATCGCTTAACGTTAACGGAGGCCGGTACGAGGAGTATTTAGATGGTATATATAATTTTAGGGTAGATCGGCTTACGTTAACAATGGAGAGGCGTGTGGGAGTATTTAAAGTGCGGTCCCCAAGACATGTATAGTATTTGGATTAGCCATTAGGGCCTCTCTCTCTCCTTGTTTCTGAATAGGGTATACCTCAGAGCTGTTTGATGAAATGATTCTTTGTTTGTTTCTTTCACACTATCACATCATACACAGCAGCGATAGATAATAGAGGTGCATTCTCTAATCTCTATGCCTATGGAATGGATATATAGTCTCTGTTCTAAAGCTAACCCAAAAGTCTTTCTTGATGCCTTGCTCTCTCTACAATTGTTGCCTTTCTCTCTCTAGAATTGTGTACTATGCACGTAGAATCATTAATATAAAACTATATATAAAGCTTGGGAAACTGCGTCCTGTGCCTTAGCTACATGATGTGATGGTGATGAGATATGATGAAATGAGATCTTTAAGAAAAAACAGATTAGAGGAATCCAACAAAAGAAATCTATTACTTTTATTCAATAAATAAATGAAAAGTTTCGTGCATTTTGTTTTTTCCTTTTGTTTTAATTAATGGAATTCCACATAAAATCATATTGTTTTGTTTTTTATTTATATATATTTTCACGCTTCGAAACAAAGTAAAATAATATATCGAGTAATAATATTAGTTATTATTAATTATTCTATTAGTTATCAATTTTTAATTTATGGTTATTTTTTATATAACAATTTAAATTAAAAGTGTTTGATAAAAATAGTTATTTAATTATTATTTAATTTAAAATGATATTAATTATTTAACAAGCTAAATTTAGAGAAAAAAAACAATTCGTATGATTATCAAAAAAATTCAATTAAACACTAAATGCGGAAAGTTAAAAACTAAACATAAGAGTATTTAACGTTTCATAAAAAGTTCCGTTAAGTTTTAAAAATTGATAACTAGAATGTTTGTTTTTCACAAAAATTAAGAAAATAATTAGAATAAATTAATTTTCTAAAACATACATGGTAGAATGTTTGTTTAATTGCCCTTTTTTAAAATTAAAAACTTCCAGTTAACTTTGTTATAAAACACCTAATAAATATGGGTAAAATTGAAAAGAAATAATTGATATACTCTCAAAATTCTAAATGAATACTTAAATGGAAGTGCTCCTTTCTTGCAATTAAAATGAAAATGGAACAAAAAGAACATTATAAAAAATATATTACCGAATACTAAAATTAGTAGAAACATAGTTTTAATTTAATAAAAAATATTAAGATTTAACTCACAAGGTATTACCGAACATTGCCATTATTTAATAATTTCACGAGGCATATTAAACAAAAACAATGCAATCCAAAAAATAATATAAACTCTCGTGTTCATGAGACCCAAAGCTTTATTTAAAAACAAAAATCTATGTAGTCTCAATGAAAGAATATAGGATATTTCGGAAAGAGTGCGAATTTGGTTTTGATACCGTAGACAAAATTAATACACACTTGTAAATTAGTATTCTCATGGAAAAAGACATATTTATACTATTTAATTTGTTAATATCCTAATCTATATTCTTGAATCCATTTACCAAATTAGTTATGAGTTGGAAAAAAGAAAGCATATCTGCCTGCTTTTTATAAATGAGCACTGAAAATTAAAAAAATAATTGAAATTTTGAGCTGAAAAAATAATTAATCGAAGGAATCAATTTGAAAGTTTTCAATATATAATTTTCTTATATAAAATCAATAATTAATTAAGTGATCATTAATTTATTTTTCATAAAAAAAAATTGGAATAAAAAATATAAATATATTATTTTGAATACAATAGTCTTATCTTTTAAATATTAACTTTGAAAAATCAAAAGAGATAACTTTATTTGGAAAAATGGAAACGTATTTTTCTTTTACTTTAATACGTATGTTTAGATTTAGGTATTAAGAATGACATTAAAGTAATTTCTTTTCAATAACATCGGTTTTGATTTTAAATTTGCCAACTAAGTGCGTTATTTTATACTTATTTAAGGAATGAGAGATTTTAAATTTAAGATATTTTGATTTGTAAAAATTTTCACCAATTTAATAAAAAAATAAAATAATTACTCTGTTTTATAGCCCACAATATTTTTTTTTCATTGAACTTCCTAATGCATAAAAAAATAGCAGTATTTAATTTTAAACTCTCAAATTTATAATGAAATTTATTTAGAAATACTATTTATTTTAGCTAGTTCAGCTGTAAATTGTTGGTGAAATAAAAAAAGATGTATCTTCAATTTTAACTACCTAGTTGTCGTTTTACACTTGCATAAGTGAAAAGAGTAAGTCTTTAAATAATTGTTTATTAAAATTTCCACTTTAGGGGCCTAAATGAAAAGTTGATAACAAATAAGGCATTGCTTGAAAGGAACAACTTGGGATTTTGTGAGAAGCTAAGCTGCCAAAGGAAATTTATTTGCTTTTCTATTTGGATTTTGGCCAGCGTGTAGAGCCAGGTCTATACTTATTTATTCATTATAAATTATTTGTTTGACACATCTTATACGGCAACCGTACCATACAGTTGATGACGTGTCACTTTCTATCTGGTCCCTGTCTGGGGTTTATGCTATGTGGGTTTTGGGTTTCGTTTGTTTCTTGGTTTTCTTTTTTTTTTTTTAAAAAAAAAAGGATTTTTATTTCTTCACCGTCTCTGCCTTGTTTCCATTCTTGTGATATATACAGAAAAGAATTTGAAAAGGAAAGGAGAGACAGTAAACCATTTCTTTTATTTTTAAATTTCATTATTTCCTTCCTTTATTGGCTGAGCACAGTGGGTAAGTATAGGTCCGGTTTGAATCAGAACTTTTAATAAACTGATGAAAAACCTCAAAACGAATCAGTTCAGCAATATCGGTCCCGAACTAAACCGATCCCTTGTCCAATTTTTTTGCCACCAGAATTCATCCTAAAATTACTTATTCATGCGGAAAAAAAAAAAAAAAAAAAGATCTTGTCCAATTATTTTTTTTGCACCAGAATTCAATCCTAAAATTACTTATTCATGCATGCGGAAAAAAAAAAAAAAAAAAGACAGAAAGAAAAGCAATTGAGCCCAATGTTTTTCATTTTCTTTATAAAGGATCAAACCAAACTTGATCCTGAACCGAGACTAGAATTGAAATCAAAAAGTCTGTTTAATAAAATTAGTTGTTTTTTTGGTAGGATTTAATTAAAAGCTACTAATTATAGCATTTACCTTACCGAACAGTATAAAAAATATAGCTACTTACAAAGATGATGCCCAAAATCTCAAAATTCCATATTTCAGTCCTGAATTTTAATGAATCGGCCCCTCTTATGGCTTGTCTCTGTTTTTATTCAACGATTAATATTATTAAGCAGTTTTTAATTAAAACGCTAGACGTTATTTTTCATAGTATTTATTAACATAACATTTGAACGAGATTAAAATAATATTTTATAAAAGATATAAAAAATAATTTTACCGAACATGGCTTTAATTAGAGGTTAATCAATGAACTTCAAGAATTTCATACAATGGTGAAATTTATTGTTTAAGTTTAATTGATTATTGTATAACAAATAATTGTTTTTAATATATATTAATGAGATACATAATTCTCCATTAACATTCTACCGCAATTCTAGAATTTTACGTAATGATATCTTTCAAAACCATGAATCATGTTTCTCAACCAAACAATAGAAACATGAAATTCTATTGATTTAATAATTCATAGTTTCTATTTGAAATCTGTATACATTTCATTCAATTCTTATTCCATCCATCCAAGCAATCATTTAGAGACAGTTAATCATGAAATTAAAATTCCAACATGAGTCTTCTTAATGGAAATTTCAAATCTTGATAACTGTGATATTCCTTTTAAAAATACTTAAATATGACTTTTTAAATAAAAATAAAATTTACAACACTGAGGTAATCCGTCATCAACTGCAGAAACATCCACTACCATATAACAGCACCTGAAAGCTTGCAATAGCCTATAGGTTCGCCGTCTAGCGAAATTAGACAATAGTCACCGAGAAAGAACTACTGGACAACATCCAGAAAACCAAAAAATAACACGAATATCATATGGATCCTAAAGTTTGGTAATCAAGACAGCTCAACCAACAACACTATTGCAATCCTCCTTCTGTGATCTAACTTTTTTTCATTTATGTATAAGAGAGTCCCAACATTGTATCCAAAATAAACACAGCATTTAATGTACTTGGATTAATAAATTATGGTTCAGTAAATTGCAGTCATGTGTTTTTGTAAATCAAGATGAGTGTTTTTTCAGACAGGGATAGTTTCTTGAGTGTTAATATCAAAACGATTGTGGGTCAATACTTCCCTTGCTCGAGCACTTCTATGTTGTAGACGCTGGTGCAGCATTTCCGATAATTGGTTGAAGAATTCAGCATCCCATCTGTGAATCAACAAAGGGTCTTCTGCATAGCATATATATATAGATGTAACAGCACTCTCAACCACAACCATGGCTAGTCCAACCTGGGGTAAATATATGCTTTACGGTTAGAATGTCATTCACAACCATACACACAAGATATGGTTTTGGCAGCAGCGGTTGGGTTGTGATTCAGACTAATATCTATTCATTTGATTTCTGGTTATCTAATTCTATGAGTGATTAGTGAAAAGATGAACATTATGAGAAAGAGCAAAAACTTACCAACACCATTCCCATCAACATTGCAGTGGGTCCTACCATAGTTACTCTATCATTCCATTTGAGATGGGCCCAAACACCTGAACAAGTTCCTGTGATTAGCCCACATAAAAGTGTTCCCATCAACAGAACAGCACCTGAACAATCATAAGCCACAAGTGCTTCAACTCCAGTTGATTGGAATAATTCCCAAGCATCCCTTGCTGAATGGTTAAAACTTTTGCCGTAAACAGCTATCTGAAAGGAAAGAGCAAACCATAGTATTGTTAATAATCTGCAGTCAGTTATGGCAATTCAACTATGTCTCAGAAGACCAAAATACTGAACTCCTACAATACTAGCTGGGGAAATATACTCCACCTTGAATATTTCATCTTAAGAGGGTAACTTTATGAAAATCTTGATAAAATAGTTGAGATTCAGATAATTATATATGACTGTTGAGACAAGAAGCTTCCAATGGACAGCAGATCTCAAGAACAAGGTAAAAGGATGTAGACTTTTAATTAGTAAATCACCCTCCTCCAAGGAAATGGTGGAGGAAAAAAATTAGAATGTATCTGCAGCTCATCAAATGCTCCCAAAAGCTTACGGGTCCAAATGTAAAATGGAGAAATATATCATGAAATTAATGCATCAGAACCTCAGAAAAGTAGGAGGTAAGTCTTCTGAATGTTTTGTTACATCATATTGAAATCGCATTAAGCAAAATTCACAATTTCATGATGAATCTTGACAACTAACCAAGTTTTCTCAGTTTCATATTCATCTACATCCAAACATAATGCATTCCCACAAAGCATATTACCAATTCTGAAATTAAGGCAGCCATCGGTAGTGCTACTCAAACGTTTTAATTATATCCCATGAAGCTGTTTGGGATCACATTTTTTACATTAACAAATTTGGTTTGTCCTCTGGCCTTCCATATCAACTGAATAAACCTTTTTGTGCCATAAAATTCATCTTCTTTTCATCATAGCTAACCAAGAATAAATTGCACATCAGACATCAGATTTCTATATTTCAATTTCTTAGTCCACACATTCAAAGACTTTGAAAACCCCATTCCACTCGCTAGACCAATACCATTAAACCTGTTACAAAGTTGCTTAATATTCTGCTCCAAAATCCATTTATGTTCTCAATGTTTCTACAAATAATTTTCTTCCTGTTCTCAGTATTTCCATATAAAAATTCTTTCCCTTAATTGAGGTCAATAAGCTGATAAGGCAATGCCCTGGTACCAAAACATAAACCTAACTAGTCAAAATTAAATTAAACACAGTCCTAGATTATAATTGTCAAAGACATAATGTCAAAAATGTCATTGGGACAAAATATATCTATCAGGTATATTACCTTAACGGTCACCAAACTTTTCATTAAGGTCATATCACTTCAATTTGTTATTCCCTAGTCACTAAACTCTGATTTTTGTTTCAATACAGGGGTCATCCACAAAAATCCAATGACAAGAAGGACCAGCATAGTACAAAAAATAGAACATTTCATTTACAAAATCATAATAAACTAATTTGGGACCTCCTTATTAATCTAGTTAGCAAATGATGTCACCTAAATGAAAAAAGTTAAAAACAGAAAAAGAAAAAGAATTTTCCACTATACTATTTGTATTTTATAACCTTCCTTTTCCTCTCTCCTATATTCTTCTGCAATCAAGGTTTTTTTTTCTTTTTTTTGTGAAATATGTGATTTTTAGTGCATGTTACTATTTCGATTACCAGGATTTCGATGGATGATATTCTTTTGAAGCAAAAAACAAAGTTCAGTAATTAAAAACAACAATTGAAGATATATGATTTTAGTGAAACAATGTGAAAAGTTGGATGATCGTCAATATAATTTACTCGAAATCCATCCCTGAAGAGGAAAGGGGAAATCCTCAAATGGTGTATGTGATTTTTAGTTTGTGTTACCATTCCGATTACCATATTCTGATGGGTGACCTCCTTTTGAAACAAAAATCAAGTTTAGTAACTAAAAACAATGAATTGTAGTTATGGGACTTTAATAAAACTAAATGAAAAGTTGGGGGTGACTATCAGTACAATTTTTGTTCGAAATCTATCCCTGGAGAGTAATAGGGCATTTCTCAAGTCAAAAACCACCATGACATTTTAAGAACCTCTAAGATGCAAGCATTAGATTTAGAAGAAAAGGAATGTTGACAGAAATTACCAGAACATAGGCATACTTGTTAAAGAACCGGACAAGAGTCTCCACGAGATGAAACATAAAATCAACACAGCAAAGCAAGCACTCGTTCTTGCCTATCTTTGACCTCAATCCCCTGATCTAAAATATACTCACAAGTTAAACTAGATGGAGAAAACAGAGAAAAAAAATACAAAAAGAAGGTAGTGAACTGGTTCAGAGAAGAAAATTTTGAATAAGCCTACCTCCCACCGCAATGTCCTAATTGCAGCTGTGAAGAGTGATCCGTAGCAAATGCTGCCAAAAGATGTTGTAACAGCATACCTTATTGACTTCATCACTGGGTTAGGAGGCATTGATGTTGCTTCTCGACCACCATGAATAAGAACGAGGAACACCATCCCAGACACTATAACATGCACAGTGTTACAGAGGACTGCGCCCGTCCAAAACAAGCTTACTGAGAGAATCTGGGGTATGCAATTAACAGCATTAGAAGTGTTCTACAATTTAGACTAAGATAGAACTTTCTCGGTGTTCTCATCCCATAGATAGAAATGGAATAAAGAGCAAAACTTGCCAGCTCACCACAAGAAGCCACCAGCGTCCACCATCCTCCATGCTTGAAGCCACAACACCAGCTACTCCAAAGGACCATATCCCCATCCATAAAAGCATAACTAGCATGAATGCATATGCAACTCTTGTAACTTCAGGAAGACTCCATACCATCTTCACAGCTTTTTGCAGCACCAACATGGTAAATGGAAGTCTATGGAAGAACAGCAACTGTCAGACATAATCTTACTAATCCAAATTTCCAATTCGTCAATCTACAACAGTTGCATGTATGAGAATGAGTGAAAGAGTGGCAAGCAAGAGGCATAGAGAGAGAGAGAGAGAGAGAGAGAGAGAGATTTAGATACAATAGGTAAACTGTTGAACAAACAATCTGGACAAGAAAGTATAAAATTCATTCCAATTATGTTATTAAAAAAAAAAACACTTCACTCCCAAACATTTAAGAACAGCAACTGCCATTGGTTTGTTGCTGATGCATAAAAAATAATTTTTGAAACTACATTATGTTATGAAATGTCACCTTCTCTATCAGATTTAAGTATAAAATTGACGTTAGGCTTGCAGATTAGCATATTGCACAAACTCCATTAAGAGGAAAAAAATATATTAGCTTGTCCATTAAGAGGATAGAGTTCAATTATAATTATAACCTTCAAGCCTAGTTTATTTGAAAACAGGGGGTCACATCAGATGCTACAATTTCCTTTCAACATTTATGTTTAGAAATTTGATTGCAAATCAAAAAATACTAGAGCAGTAAAACTGATGCCATAGACATGTAACACAATTGGACTCATGATATTTATGGAATTATTTTGAAACATACAGGGAGGCATTTTGCCCATTAATTAGTTGCCCCAACTTCAAATTTTGGATAGCAAGACCAAGAGCATCATGTTAATAATCGATACGACTTATAAAAGTAATTATGCTAAATAGATTCCAATGAATTATTTTTGACATCAACGTTAACTCTTCAGATCCTTATAAACATTTTTTGAAGATAAAATAAAAACAGACAAAAAATATCAGAAGTATAAAAACTATTCAAAATATTAATTTTATATTAAGATCAATACCTTCTTAAGTCTTAATATTTAGCATAGACAATACAAAAGAAGTCAAGAACTTTTGGTTTGAGAAGACTTCTATATATGTCAATTCTTTGCTCTTTTTTATTCCCCCTTTTCCTTTAGAACCAATATAATGTTGGACTGAAGAATGAGTATACAGTCCCATGTAAAACTCATGTAATAAAGAAGCTAATCTAACAACACTTGCCCCCAATCATTAATGAGGAAAAAGCATGAAAGAGCTCAAAGGAACACCTAAACATTCTGTGACCTTGTGCATATATGAGTTGCATGTTAGACGACAACATCCATAGTGATGCCAAACCAGTTATATTTCAAAACCACAGTGTTGCAAAGTTCGTACCTGTCTATGACACATATGACATACAAAAACTGCAACGCAGCACCAATTGCAAATGCAACCCCCCAGAAAAACTGCTCACACCAGAAACACAGGACACTGATCACAGCAAGATAAGTAGTCAAAATATGAACCGCTATCTTCATCATCTGATTTGCTCGAGAACCAAGCAACAACAACCAAGTCCACCCAAGTACAGTTCCAACTCCACCAGCAAGAGCATACATTGGCCAATAATCCTCAGTCAATCCCTGGTTATTCCCCTTGGAGCCAGTTGTGAATCTATCAATATTAAACCTATCTGATTTCTTAAACCTATTAAGTCCAAGAACTGCAAGAGCAAGTCCTAATCCGATCAAATGAAATAAGAAGATTCCTAACCAGAAAACATCATGCCATAGCCGTGGTAAGTCAGGAACCAGGATTTGACCACCGCTTCCACTTCTTTGACTCCTCCTTACATTCTAAGACCAACAAGGAAGAACAAAATCAGATAAATAAAACTAATTCAGGAAATTTGACAATTTAAAATACTGTCAAAAACATATAGTCTCCAATACTGACAATTTAGCATTAATGAAGATCATGAAACGTATTTACATTAGACTACAATGAACAAAAAAAATCATAAATTCGATTAAAAGAGAAGTTTAATAGCCTTGTTTAATCATAGAACTCGACAGAATATTTAACTGTTAATTTCAGCATACATAGGCAGAAAGAAGGGAAAAAGAAAACGAAAACAGTAATTATGAAGTGTTTACACTTTATAAGCTATCAAAATTAACTAGCAGAACAGAAAAAAAAAAAAAAAAAAAAAAAAAAAAAATGGCGTATTGATTGATCAAAGCATTGTTGTTTAGAGTAAATTGAGTGAGAAATGAAGAAAAGCAGAAGAAGAAGGAGGAGGGAGATTTGTCAAAGTAAACAGAGAGAAAGCGTGCGGAAACGTGAACAGAGCGACCAAAAAGGAAATGGTCAATGGACGTTGTTAATAGAATAATGAGGAACGTTGTGAGAAATGGAGGGGAAAGGGAAACTGAAACTCAACGGCTAGAGCCAGAGACTAATACGGTTGTGCGTGTTGATTCGCTAATACGGTTGCTTCTTTGGGCTGTCAAAGGGAAAGGAAAGAAAGAGAATGGCGTACTATTGCATTGACACGCGCAATATTTCTTTTTTTTTTGTTTTCTTTTCGTTTTTCGTGTTTTTTTTTTAGCATAAAATTTGGCTTTTGGAACGTCGTAATGATTTTGTTTTAATGTATGTTTTCAAAAGTATACTGGATGTAATTATGTTTGAATTCAAAGTATACTGGATGTAATTATGTTTGAATTCTATAAGAAAGAGCCATTTGCCAAATACATGGAATCATCCTTCCATTTTTTCAAAAAAAAAAAATATTGCATTTCAAAATTTACTCGAAATTTATTATATCTTTAAAGTTAGTGTAATTTTAATAAATGTATATTTTATTTTTATTTTAATAATATCATAATGTGGTTACTAGTTAGGATAATTTTTTAAAACTATAATTTTTATATTTTTAATAATTTTACAAAATATTTAATTGAGCTGATTTTATGAATTAAAAGTGTTAATAGGATGGCTTGAGTTGAAATATTGAATAGTTGTATAATTTTATAAATTAATAATGTTTAATAAGTAAAAGAAAACTTTAAAATGATATACGTTTTTTTCTAAGTAGGACAGGCAATTATTTATTATCATAACATGCGGTTCAAGTATTAAAATATATTTCAGCTTAACAGATTTTTTTTTTATTTAAATAGAATAAATTATAAAGAGAAAGATAATAAGAATCCCAAAATGAAATTTATTGTGTATTAAACAGATTAAATCCAACAAGGTCCAACTTGTAACACGATGACCATATGAATTTACAAATTTTTGATAAAAAAAAACATTTTATTTTCAAATAAAGCCGGCTAATGAAAACCCCATAATAGATTTGGTTGTAGTTATTAACATTTTGTTAATAAAATTTTATCCTTATCCACAATGATTGTCTGTATCAACCCCACCAAGCAAAAAGGTCAATTGTTCAAAAGAGATGGTCACATTACAATATTTAATTTCATGGAACCACATGTAAAGCATTCAGAATTATTTCATTTTTCTTAGCTGAGCTGTCACTGAAAATCTAAAATCAATGGAGTTTATGCAATCTGCACAGTATTTCCTTGCCTTGAGTCATGAGATGGTTGATAATGGCTTCATTTTTCTTTTTTCATATCATATATTTTTTTTATTTTTTTGATAAAGATTTAATGTTTGGGCCAGCTATTTAGTACTTAGCTTCTAATAGGTAATTTAGTATATTTAATTAGGATGATAAATTATGCAGTTTTACAATTCAATGGTGGATAGTTTATAAAATTATATACAAGTGCATAAGTTAAGATTTATTTAATTTAATTTATAAAAAATATATACTCATTTCATCTATATAATATTAAAGGGCCAAAAATATAATTTGGACCATGTACGTTATCAAAAAAAATCTCATGGCCCCTTAGAGACCTATTAGGTTCTTTTATTCACCTTTTTTGTATTTAATAAATACCTCGTCACGCAAAAAGTGGTGCGTTAATATCCAAACAAGTGTGAAGAGAGTGAAAACATGCAATCCATCTGCACTATCCATGACATCAATATTTATAATTATATTTGATCTAGTATCTAGTTTTTCTTGCTCACAAGAAGGGAGCTCAAGATCTATATCCATGAAAAAATCCATCCAAAGGAGAAAATCATATTACTATATACCTAAAACTTGAAAGAAAGTTGGGATAGTAATTACTAAGTCTACAAATGCACTACATTGAAAAGCAAATTTAAGTAGCCACTCAACTATAATAAGGATGCTTGATATAGCCACATATATTGTGTGCTTAGATTAGTTTATAATTTCATGAAGGCTAAGCTCAAAGAGAGGCCCTTGTATGTGTGTCAAATCTATAACGGAGAATTTCTGATATGGACATTGAATTCTTTCTCAGTCATTTTTAAAGATGGCCTCTAAATGCATTTAGCCTTTCATAAAAATAATTCTTATTGACACAATGCTAAAAATGAATTTTGAAAAATAGAGTCCACCGTATAAAGGAAAGAAGATAACTCTAACCAACAAAAAGAAACAAAATTGAATTTGCTTGTAAAACAGAGTCCATGATATGAAGGGAACAAAATAACTCCAACAGACAAAAAGAAATAAAATTGAATTTGAAAGGCAGAAAGAAAAAAAAGGATGTACATAAACAGAGTCCACAGACAGTAACATATATGAAAATAAATCCTGATTTATGATAGGATTAAGGAAGGCGAAACTATCGCGAGTTGTGAGATAGTAAGAGGGAAGAGTAGAAGAGGGAACAGAAGATGTCGATGTGGCCTGTACTGCACTAGACACTTATGACATGTCATTAGCTTTTTTTCCAAGTCATTCTGTTTGCATTGCACGTGCTTAGTTTACCCCAGCGAGGTACTTATTAGATGCAAAAAAAGTAAATAGAGATACCTAATAGATATCCCGCAAAGTATAAGGGGCCACAATGTTTTTTTGAAAAAGTACAAGATTCAAAATATGCATTTGACCAATATTAAAGTATAAGTTTTATTTAGATTAAAATAAGGGATTAATTTGTATTACACTTTGTGTACAACCTACTTGCGATACTACTGCTTATGCACTAGTTCTATGTTTATATAATAAAGTGATATCAGAATAAAGTTCAACCCAATCCCTAGACATAATCATTTAATCCCTAATTTAAAAACGCAAATTTTTAAAATCCTAATAGGTGCCCAAAAAGAAAATCAAGCCATCACTTAATCTTTAATCCTTTGTTTTTAATCCAAATCAATATCTATATACAACTATAACGCAAATTTTTTAAATATCCTAATAGGGCCCAAAAAGAAAATCAAAATAGGTGCCCAAAAAGAAAATCAAGCCATCACTTAATCTTTAATCCTTTGTTTTTAATCCAAATCAATATCTATATACAACTATAATGAAAAATAATAATAAATTATTTTCTATGCTAGGTAAAAGAAATTAAATAAGAAGATAATTTAAATTGATAATGTAAATCACTTTAGCTACAGTGGCAATATTACTACATACCCACAACTTCTTGAAGTCCAAAAGTGACCTAAACAGAAATATATAGTTCTAGTTTTTTCTAGTTTTCTAAACATTATTTTCTTTTAAATCAAACATATTTAGAATATAAGAGAAAAAAGTATCAAGAAAATTAAAAAATGCTTAATCATTAATAAGCCATCTATTTATTGCAAAGGAAATATAAATCTTTTACTAAAAATAACAATAGTTGCATAATAATCAGTAACGAAAAAAAAAATATTATTAAGAATAAAACTCTTTCAAAATTCATGTAATAAAAAAACGTTTCACTGATATAGATATATAAATATATCAATAAAATATTATATATATTTTTTTAAATTAAAATTTTCAAGTGTTTACCATCTCATATTTAATTATATAAATTTTATTTGAAATTTTATTTTTTAAAAAATATATCCAATCAAATCTTATGAACATAAAGAAAAAAAATATTAATAAAATAACAAACTTTTTTCTTCTTTTTTTATCTCTCTCCTAAATAAAATATTATATATATTCTATTTGAAAATTTATTTTTGAAAAAATATATCCAATCAAAGTATACAAATATAAAGAAAAAATAATATTAATAATATTAATAAAAATAATATATTTTTATTTTTATGCTATACCTAAACAGAAATTAATGATTTAATAAATTAAAATATAAAAATTTTAAAATGTCTTCATAATCGTATATATTTAAATTAAAAAATAATGTTTAGTAAAAATAAAAAATAAAAATTTTGAAAAGCTTAATAATATATAATATATATCAATATAAACAATATTTTTTTTATTCTGTATATATATATATATATATATATAACAATATTTTTTTTATTCGTTAGGAGTCCTGATAAGCCAAAATAACACTGTGGCTAAATAACAAAGAATAATCATTCACTCACCAAATTGGTGAAAACACTTATGGTCAAGAAACCTTGAACTCGAGACCTCTCACTCCTCATATAAGTGAGAAAACAATCAGACCAAACATGATTAGCTTAAAAATAATTTTTATAAATATATTCAATCAACTAATAAAATGTAATTTTCCAAATGGCTATAACTAAGGTAATTTTAAGATATCTTAAATTTCATCAAAGACGCTATCGGAAATAGCATTATTCTCCTCCATATTCCTACATTTATATATATTATAGATAAGGGGTTGAATACATATTTTAATCCATAAATTTTGATAAAAAAATCTTGTGATATCCTGAATTCCATTTTCTGACACGAAAAACTAAGGCTGAGCAAACGGTCAGTTCAAACCGATCCGAACTGAGGTCATCAAATACAAATTGAATTTTTTAACAACAAACTGAATTGGCATCTGAATCAAACCGACACAAACTGAACCAATTAGTTCGATCTATTATGGTGATTTTTGCCATTTCAATTCGATTTTAAACCCAATCGATTCAAACCAAAATAATAAATTCGATTCGAACCAAATAAAATAATTAATCAAATCTCTCTTAAACACTTGATCGAACCAAATCGTAATAATCTGTTTGATTTTCATGTTAGTTCCATCGGTAGTTAGCTACAATAGATTTGGAAGTCTAACTAGCTGTTACTGAACTGAATATAACTCAATAATAACAAACAATAAACCCAGATGTCTTCATGTCTTTGAGTTTTTTAACATTTTTCTTTGCCAAATACATAAATTCATAAAAATTTCTGTGAAACCAAAATATATAAGGACCTATCGTACTTCTTAATTTAAGGATTTTAACCATATACTTATAATAAAAACTCGCAGATACAAATCTCTCCTTTTTTTGCCCTTTTCCTACAAACTCTCATAATAATAAAAGAAAAGGTGAAATTTTGGATTGCTGTAATTTTATATTTTTTAATAATACGCTAAAAGCTGACAGTCTTTTGAGTAATTAAGCTTACAATTTTAAAACATTCAACGGATTCGGCTATTAGCAAATTTTAATTATATCTAATGTTTATCGCAATTTGAATAGCTTGCTTTTTAGTTTTTGAACCGTTTATTTTATTAGGAATAAAATTAAATAATTGATTTTTTTATTTTATATTTAAAAAAAATAGAGATTTGCATATATACGTATTGTTAGACTGTATATTCATTTATTATCGTGCTATTCTGGTGGGCCAAAGTATAGACTGGTTCTGGTGGGCAAAAGTCAAAAGACGAGTGGCATTGAAGATTGGGTTTGGGTGAAAAGGGTAATGGACCACATGAACTACCTACAAATAGGCCTGGCCTAGCTTAGCCCAATTAACAAACCCCAGCATTGTGCACGCGACAGCACAAATGTATCGAGTCCATAAGAAATCAATGACCCAATAAGTTTGTTGAGTAAGGGAAAAGAATATACTTTTGGCTTAAACACGAGTCTTCAGGCTTGGATTAAAAGTGAAATTTAAATAAATTTTTTTCAATAATAACAATTTCAGATTTAAAACAAAAATTTAGTTATTTAAATTATTATGTAATCACAATTCCTTGTTCCTCTGTTCAATAGAAAACAAGTTATATAACAGTTGATGAGTTTTAGAATAAAGCATGCAATAGGGATTTTTAGACCTCCCCTCTGAATTTTTATTGCGGATAGTTAAAATACCATAAATACCTTTAGTTTATTATAAATTTGTAACGTACCATATTTACTTTTCTTTGAATATTGTTTATTTGACGAAATAAAATATCAAATGGACCCTTGAATTAAAGTAATAATTTTTTTTAATGTTTTTGTCATTATATTTTCACTCGCATGAATGTTACATTTAAAATATATATATATATATTATGATAAAAATTATAGATTGAGAAATTTTTTTTTTCTCATTATTCCCAAATATTAAAACTAATCATATGATTATCTTAAAAGAAGGGTCTTATATAATAAAATAATTGATTGAATAAATTAATTTATAGTAAATTGATTGATATGAGTATAATGGCCGTTTTACTAATTTAAGTATATTTCTTCCATTAGTATAATTTCAACTCATTCTATTCAATATTTCATTTCGTTTTTTTTTTTTTTTTTTTTTTTTTTTTTTTACGGGAGCGCCATTCTATTCAATATTTTCATTTCGTTTTTTTTTTTTTTTTTTTTTTTTTTTTTTTTATGAACTTACCGGTATCAAAACCCTAGTGTTTTTTATTTTTAGATAAGCTAGGGACTTTTTTTTTTTTTTTTTTTTTTTTTTTTATGAACTACCGGTATCCAAACCCTAGTGCTAGGGACCGACTAAATCTGGCTCGATACTTAATCACAGTACCCTTTCCTATAGATATGTTTAGTTAGGGTCGAATCTGAGAGTTTTTCTAAATATCCGGTCTGTGTTGTCAACTGAGATACAATATATAAATAATATTTCATTTCTTATTTTATATTAAACATACTCGTAATGGGATTTTAGAGGGAGGATAAGAATCCCTATTACTTAACTTATTACATTACTCATTACCATTTCACTGCATGATGACTGCTCAACAAGAGAATGGTGAATTGAAATCTCACCTACATTCGTATTCAGCCAACTAAACATGCCTGAGTATATATATATTTCTTTTCAAGAATTTTCATTTTAAATAATGTCAAGATGTCCAGAGCTACTTAGCCAATCTTTTCTCGCATATCAAGCTTCAAACCTGAATTTTCTGACATAAAAAGACAATACTTGTTAAATTGTTAAGGTCAAAACTTCTTCAGCCAATCCATGAATTGCACGTGACCTATTCCTCAATGCCACCAAAAAAGCTACTTAGTCACCCAATAAAAACTTAAAAAGAAAAATCTCTCCCAAAGTTCCTGCACGAGTGAAGGGTTCCTCACCCCAATTGCAATACCACTTGTGCAATGCAACAACAGAAACAGCGTAACGGTTACATTTCATTGTCGTTTATATATACATCATCACCTATGAAAGTTGCACCTTCTTCCACTCATAAATGGTAGTAAAATATTTTAATTGCTAAGGGTAAAACAGTCACTAAGAATTAAATAATAATAATAAATATTTTTCCATTAACCGTTAGCATTTATTAGGCTCGAATCCAATGCGTGAATTAGCCAGATCGAAACTGACACGTGTCCCTTGTTGCTGTACGTTCCCAATAATTGACAACGCCGAGGCCGTTGGGGCAAATGCAAAGCAAAACGTTCCGTCTGAATCAACCGGTATCAGGTAATTCTTTGCTGGTAACGGTAACACCTTCCCATCCGGGAAGTGAAACGACAACGCTGGGACCTCAACGCTATACTTTGACGACAGATCGTAACACGTGTCAAACAAAGCCACACTGTTCGTTGAAGGCAAACCCTCCGTGCCCTTGACAAATGCGTCGCGTAGAGAGTTGTACACATCTGTTTGTAGCCGAGTTATGGCTGTGCCTGAGTCAACTATTATCCCACCGTTTCCTGACTCGTCGATTTTAAATGCTGACTCAGGAATCGATAACAACTCACCACCTACGCTGAGTCCAGTCATCCCAATATAATAAAACGTATCCAGCTCGTGATTTCGAAGCAATGGAGCAGTAACGGCGCTAGGTAGGATAGGTGAGTTAAACTCGAGAGTCGAAGCCGAGTCAGAGTCACGATCCACTAAACAATAAGAGAAAGAAGTAGCATTAATCTGAGACGGAAAAGAAAGTGAGCCCCCGCCAAGTCCTAGCAAACCGGCGGCTCCAACAAATAAGCCTTCATTATTATGTCCACAGCCGATGGCTACATTTTCAACAGAAGCCGAGCCGAGAGTGATAGTCTCAGTAACATAATCGCCAACAGTGTACGAACCGTCTCCGTAGGACACTTCGTAAAGACAAGAACCGTTGCGACACTCAGACACGTCGAGAGACTTGCACTCTTTAGAATCGCAAGTAAGAGGCGAATACGAAGTCGACGAAGCCGGCTCGAAAATCGGGTCGGCTTGCTGGTAGCAATCGGCGCAGGGTGCACATTGAAGCCAATTGACATCGCTGCCGGTGTCAAGCACTAAATAAACAGAACTCGGCGGTTTTCCGATTCCAACTCGGGAGAAATACTCACCGCTTCCTTGACTGGTCCCAGACACAATAGGACCTTGTAAATCCTCAGCTTTGAACTCCAAATCACTACCAAGCGGTTTAAGATCTGAAGTGGAAAAGCCTTGAATGACAAGATCTAAACGAGTAGTGAGAGATCTGACTCGGGCGGAGTCACGCTGGAGTCGAGCTAAGGTAAGTGATTTGTAGTCAGTATGTGAAGTCTTTTGAATCGAATTTCTAGAATGTAGCTCCATTGTCACCCAAGACGAAGAAGATGAACCTTTCCCTTGTTGATTAAACGGCATAGTCGTTTTAGCATCAGTAGAGAAAATGTCTTTGGTCTTCTGAATCGAAGCTTTGACATCAAGAATTATAGTCGTAGAGCTGTGTGATAAGCTTCGAGAGTAAGCAAAAGGAAAAGTGAGAAGCAGAGAGAAGAGAGAGTAAGAGAGAAGGTCCATTGTAGAGAAATGGTAGGATAGTGTAGTGTCCCTTACGAGTGTTTCGGTTGGGCTTTATATGAAGTGAATCACACTCACGCCAGGCTTGCTGAGGGAAAAATAAAGGGAAGCAGACACGGACGCTTTAAATGAGCAGAAAATGAAACTTTGGTGGGCCTTAAAAGTAATATAAGGATAGATTATTGATTTATAGGTGTTAATTTTTGTAGGTGTTTGGGGACACTCTGCCTTTGCATGTTCGTTTATCTTTCGGCCATTAGTCAAATAAAATAAAAGGAGAGAGAATAGCATGTTGAGAAGAAGAAATTATGGAGTGTATATAGTGTGACAGCCTGTGACTCTCTCTCTATATATATATAGAAAAGAAGTGAGAGGTGTTTCTGGATTTTCAGCACTCTCCCTTATAACAGTTATATTCACTGTATTAAGAGTACCAAAAGTAAAATAGGTGTTTTAGCAGTTGGTAGCTAGTTTATCAGTATCGAGAAACTAGTAGTTGTTTGAGTAGTTTTTTATAAAATATTAAAAATTAAATATTACATACATTGACCTTTTATAAAATATTATTTTAATTTTTAAAAGTTAGTTCAAACGCTATATTATCGAACATTAACAAAATAATGTTTAACATTTGACTGATGGATTCAATTACAAAAGTAAATTAGATTTGTAATCGAATTTTTCAAATACTATGTTATCAAACGCTATGGATTCAAACGCTATATTATCAAATATTAAAAAAATAATGTTTAACATTTGACTGATGGATTCAATTACAAAAGTAAATTAGATTTGTAATCGAATTTTTCAAATACTATGTTATCAAACGCTATGGATTCAAACGCTATATTATCAAATATTAAAAAAATAATGATTCAAACGCTATATTATCAAATATTAAAAAAATAATGTTTAACATTTGACTGATGGATTCAATTATAAAAGTAAATTAGATTTGTAACCGAATTTTTTTTATAAAGTTTGAGATTTGAAGGCTTTATCACTTTGTAAATATTATTTAAGGTTTGAAATATGGAATTGAAGGCTCTACCATTTTTATAAATATTTTTTTAGGTCTTGAGAAAATTCTTTTTAATAAATTTAACGAGTTGAGTTGAGAATAAATATAATACACACTCTTATATCACTAAGGACAAGTCAATTTAAACTCGTGATTTTTGACTTTTCACAGACGGGAGAAGACCCGTTAAACCGCATCTTATTGGTAATTTTTTTATGTTTTGAATTTAAAATTCATTATCTTTCTATAATTTTATGCAGATTATAAGTTATTAGTAAGAGTTTAAATTAGATTATTAGAGTGTAAGTGCAATAGGTCACAAGTATGATTGCCTATTCTTTATTTCTTATATACTACTCTTTTGACTAATAATGGGCTTATTGATTTTGGTCTGTTGGACCCCTCTAAAGACTAAAGAGGAAAAGTGTAATAGCTGGAGTTTGCTGAAAGCAAGACTTATTGGGTCTACTTGTGGGTCAAAAAGCTCATATTCATTTCTTGAAGTTTGTAATAAAATAGTTAATAAATATTGCTACTATTATCATCATTGATAGCAATTGAGAATCCTTTCTAAAAGCAATACCACCACACGATGGTTGAGACTTGAGACAGTGATTCAATTATGTCACCTGCTGGTAATCATTTCTTCAGGCAATGGAGTTGTGATCTGTTTGTGAATGGGATTTTTGGAAATAGGATAAGGTGGGGATATAGTAAACCTATGGCACTGAGATAATTATTGAGTGAATCTAAGCTTCTTGCACTTTATATCTATTTTTCAATAGATTATATTTGTCCCATGTGAAATTAGAAAATACACACATTTCAGACCTCAGTTTGGATTTTTTTTTCTCCACTTTCCGACTAACTTTTTAAATAGTTTTTAGTATTTTAATAAGTTAAAACGGTATTTTTTTTATAGTGTTCAGTAATATAACTTTCGAGGTAACTTTTAAAGATTAAGGTAAATTTTATAAAAAGTTAATTCGTATAACATCTAGTTTTTAACGTTTTATGGAAAGCTACTAGAAAATAGCTACAAGCTACTAAAATAAATGCACACTACTAAAACAGCTAACAACTACCAAAACAATTAATTTATTAAACATATCTTTAGTTTTGCTCGTGCCGCGTAAAGTGCTAAGGGGAAGGGCTTAAGTAGAAATTTTATTTATCCATAAAAATTAAATACTCGATCTTTTATTATGAGTGTTCTTTTACCAAACAATCTCGTAAATGAAGTGATACCTATTTAATAACTTAATATATTTAGAGTTCAAATTGTGGCAATAGTCTTTCATCGACTAAATTTTAATATGTATTACAAAAAATGTGAAAATTATAGTATAATTCATATGACTTTGCGAAATACAATCAATTCGTCTTTGTGTTTTTTTTTTTTTAAATATACCAATTTTTTCCTAAATTTTGCTACATTATACTAGTAGCTTCTTCCATTTATTTTTTTTTTTATCTTTTTCTTTAAATCAACAAGAAAAACAAAAGTCAAATGAGAGCTATTAAAATTTGTATCCTAAAAAAATTATAATACGGTTCTTATGGTTTGAGAAATATAACTAGTTTGCTCATGTGTTTTTATAGATAAAAAGAGTATTTTTGTAATTTCATAAGTCACTTAACAAAAAATATACAAAAAATAGACAAAATAACATAATAATATAACAAAACAAAACACAGGAAAAAAATTAATCTATTTTAAAAAATACAAAAATGAAAGTTATATTTTTCAGAGCACAGGCACGCACCGTATTATAATTTTTCTAAGAAAAAAAAGAGGTTTATATTAGACCTTCCTTAGAAATGTACTAATGAATATATATTTATAAGATTATAATAAATTTATTAATATTTAAAAATATTTTTTTAATTAAAAAAATATTTTCTATTAGCAGATATTCCAGAGCATTCTAAACATTAAACATTGTTTTCTATAAGTAAATTCAGGCTGTATTTTCATTTTTTAGTTATAGATCCTTGTATGAGATTGGTTAGTGGCCTCAAACCCTAATTAATTCAAGGAAGAAAATTTTCCATTTTGATGGATTCAACAAATATCATATTATTTTTTTTTAGAAAAAAAAAAAAAAGACATTTGAGGATTTGGATTGTAGAGAATAAAGATAAGTTGGACTTTACACCTGTTCATTTTCCTATTGCCTTGCAGGCATTGTTGTTATTATTATAATTATTGAGCAAGGCTGGTAGAGTGTGAAAGTGACAAGATGACATTGCATCTAAAATATAAATCAAGTTATATAAAATACAAATCTTATGTTATAAATTAAATTATATTAACATCTTATCTTTGCATTTATGATAATGCAAGAAGAATAATCCAAAGCAAAGCTTTATGTTAATAATGATTTAGATTGTTCCTCCAGCATCTAAATATCTTAATAAATAAATACACACATTAACTGTTTTGGCATTTTTGTTTCTTTCTTGATAAATATGATTGTGACTGATTCTCAACTTCCATTTCACAACCTTTTTGTGATAATTTAACATAATTGTTTTTTTTTTTTTAACCCATGAAAATCGAACTATAAGAAAACTAATCACTGGAGACTCGGTTTGTGAGATAAAACTGTCCCATCACATCTAAAATGAATAAAATTAGTTGGATGCAAGATTGAAAGGATCTATTAATCCATTATTTAAACTGATCAATGAATATAATTAAAAACTAAGAACAGTCGAGCGCCGAGATTAAATGACAGAGATCTATTTTCTGTTAATCAGATATTTAAAGTTTTAATCTTGGGTTTGAAATCTCTTTAAACACTCGGGAGTGAGCATTTTGTCTCTCTTGCTAGACATGCCCAGCGCAGTGGAACGAAGAAGTAATTTAAAATTAAACATCCAATCATATATATCCATTAAAACACAAATTCTAAATTAATATATGAACCTATTTTTTTTACCGTAATTTTTTTGATTCAACAATTACAATCTTTAAAATATAATCTTCTTGACATGCATTCCGTTGACTTTTGATCTGTTGGTACCCTTTGATTCTCTCTTTGGCATGATAAAACAACACTTCTACTCATACTTCCACCGCGAACGCAAACAAAGAAAAAGGAAAGAAAGAGAAGGGGAACAAAGTAAGAAAGAAAGTGAGGGTTGGTGAGGCTTTTTTAACCTAATTCTTGCCCTTTAATTAAAAAGGACACATTATTTATTTTATCTTGCTATTGACCGCAGTGAATCACAATTTAAAGAATGGGTTAATTGACCCCTTTTCCCAAAGTTAAGATATAAATTCACAAACAAAATTGAGTTTTGAGCATTTAAAATATTTGATCTAAATTCAAAAATTGGAATGAACTTTTTTTCTTTTCATTAATGGCAAAAATTACAATAAAAAGGGAATTGCTATAACCCATAGATAACACTCCCTTGTCACTTTCACAGTGGCCAGGGTTCAAGTTCTTTCCATAAATAAGACTCTAAGAATTGTTTAAACAATAAATTTTATTACTTAAATCACCATAATTTCATAAATTTATATTAGTAATAAGTCTTTCATAAAATTTTGAGTGTCATAAATCTTGTTAGGAAATCTTTAGAATGGATTTATACATTTTAGGCTTAAATAAGATGCATGCTAGCTTTACAAAAAAAAAATTTGTTGGATAGTTTTGTCTTTTCAATATAGCCTTATCATCACTTGTAAGCCTATTCGATCAAGGAAACTTCTTGCTACGTAATGTCTAATTTGTTTCTTCGCTAAAAAATAAAATTATGTAGAGAAAATTTTTAAATATGAAAGATATCTAACCAGGAAATTATAAAAATAGCTAAATGAAATTTAAATTGAATTGAACTTGATAATAAAAAATAGATATTAAAATTTTTTTATTGTTAATTATAAATTTATGTTCTACATTGGTTTTACGGAAAACAAACAATGTAATAATGTAAAGGTTTTGCTAGAAATTATCTATTTAGCAAATTGTTTGTTATTTTCCATTAATTATGTAGTCTATAAATGAATTTTAAAAAATAAATTAATCAGTGAAATATATAGATAAATGAAAGAATAGTTTTTATTTTTATAAATGCAGGACATGTATATATAGATCTGTAGTTGGATATAAAAAGAGAACTAATAATTATCTAGTTATTTAATAATATGTTATTAATTTTTCATTAATATTAAATAAATTTTAAAAAATTATCCAATTAAAATATATAGATAAATGAAAGACTAATTAACAAACAAGTAACAATTATGTAGATATTTTATATTAATATTGAATAAATTTAAAAAAAAAGATTAAAAAATATATGAATAAATCGATGAATAAACTTTTAATTAAAATAGTTATAGATCATAAATAGATATGCAGTTAGACTTGTAGTTAAATACTAACACAAAAAAGAGAAAGTAATATTTACCTGATTATTTTCTGTTAATATTAAATAATTAAAAAAAATTAATAAACTAGAAAATATAGATTAATCAGGAGATAATATTTATTAGAAGTATATAGTATAAAGCATTAAATGTTGATGGTTCGATTTTTTTCTTTTTCTTTCCTTAAAAATTGCTTGAATGTAGATAGATGTGCAGAATTGTAGTTAGATACTAACATTAAAAAAAGAACTAATAATTATATAGTTATTTTCTATTGATATTAAATAAATTCCAGAAAATAAATTAATCAATTAAAAAATATAGATAAATGGAAAACTAGATTTTAATTTTAATATACAGATAGAGTTTTTATTTTTTTTTCTTCATTAGGATATTTTTATTTCTTAGACTGAATAAGGTTGTCTATAAAAAAATTATGATGGAAACCAATAAAAAATTTACATATAAGAAAAAAATGGGACTAAAACGGGAGTCTAAATAAACATATGAAACTCTTTATTAGAAATTTTTAATATGATTGCATACTTGAAATATTTGAATCTTAGACATTAAATTTGATAAATTCACCATCGTTTCTATTTTATTTTTTTTTTTTTAAAAAAAAAGTTGAGTTTGCACTTTCAAAGCTGACAACCCATTAGTCAACGTCAAGACAACCCATGAAATAGCACAACCGGAAATTATATATATAATTGGCTAAATGAAAAAGAAAAGTCAATTGTAAAAACTTCTACGGGTTGTTGATAGTAATATATACAACTTGGCAAAAAGAAATACCAGCGGCGGAAGGCTGAAGCATGAAGTGGAACAATGAGAAATCTTCGTAAGTTTCTTCCATTCTAGTTCTAGCTGTCATAAACATTCAACAACGACACCGAGATGGCAGCCGAACAATAAAGATACAACTACTAATTTTCTGTCTTAGTGTATGTTGGTTGTTTCAACACCGGAGGTTTCTATACTGCACAGAGGCCTCATCTTGAGCAGCTTTAATTGTCTCCTCCCTTATTGCCTTTCATATATGCATGATATATAAATTAACCAAAAATTGAAAGAGCAACAGATAATAAAATAAAAATATTAAATTATAAAGTAGAAGATAATAAAATAAAGAACTCATAAAAGTACGAAAATAAAAATATTGAATAGTAAAAGTAGAGATAATAAAAGAGAGTAAATACCTTATGAAAATATAGTTGTACGCTTGAATGAATATATATGTTTATATATATATGGATAAGAAAAAATTTTAAAATTTATAAAATTATAATTATCTACATATAAATTTAAAGTTTTAGTTGGATTCGCTTATAAGATTAGATAATTAGGTTAGATTCAAAAGTTATCATTATTAAAAAATAAATTAAATTGGCCAAATCAAAATAAAAAAAATTAAAAATTTTAATATATATATATATATATAATGCTGAACAAAGAGAAGGAATTTATCTCTTTCTTTCAGCTTTTACAAAGAGAAGGAATTGATCTCTTTCTTTCAACTTTTATATAGATATATAGATTTTGAGAGTCATGAATCTTCCAAGGAAATCTTTAGAATGAATTTATATATTTAGGCTTGAATAAGATGCATGGTAGCTTTACAAAAAAAATTTTGTTGGATCGTTTTGTCTTTTCATCATAGCTTTATCATCACTCAAAAGCCTACTCGATCAAGGAAACTTCTTACTACGTAATGTCTAATTTGTTTCTTCACTAGGAAATTTCTATTTCTGGTTTTTACTTTTTGCAGATACTATTGTTGCAATTTGTAATATTACTTAAGCCATTCTATTTATTTTTAATTTAAATTTTGAATTAAAAAAAGGAAATACATAATCCATAAAATAGATAGATTAAGGTGTAAAATAACTAAAACTAGTCTTATCAAAATAATTAAAACTAGTCTCTTTCTACATTTATATATCCTATATGTATTTTTAACTGAATATTTTAATATTTTGTCTCAAGTAGCAAATAAGATTCAATTTATAGTCTGATTGAACTTTTCACTAATACGAGGAGTGAGATTTCAGGGAGGAGTACTCACCATCATAAGAGTTTTTACTAATTAATTTGGTGAGTCAAACCGAGGATTAATCCCTATTATGTAACTTATAAAGTTATTTCAATCTATTGAACTTCTCGATAAATAAAAAAAAGAGAGTAAATGTCATCTTATCACTTCAAATAAACTCAGTATACTTATTTTTTAGAAGTTAATTCATTGATTTGGTATATGTTTTTAAAGTCATCAACATAATGAATGAATGATTGTCAAACTTTTTTAGGAGTTTAAAGTTTGAAGCCGTGAGATGACTTTTAATTTGAATATCACTCTTGCTCCAAATATGAAAACACATGTTCAAATAAAAAAAAAATAAAAGTCGAAATCACCATAGGTGTTATTTTATAAAGCTAAAAATTAAATATTCAAAATTTAAAATTTAAATGGTTAATAATATAAGTGGTATATAAACATAGAAATTGTAAAATTATTAATAAACTCCACGATTTAGTAAATTAAGTACAAATTTTAAGTTAAAACTTCACTTTATCATTTTAATAAATTTATGTAAATTGAAACTTTTAAATGATATATAGATAAACACCAATATAAAAAGAGTTAAAATTATTAAGTACTGAAACTTCTCATTTTTAAATAGTGAATTATGTCATAAATATATACATAAAGATTTTTACTATTTGTTTTTGAATAAACATAATTATTTATATAATTCATGTAATATGACATTGTTTTATTGTCACGGATAAATAATTAATTTGTTTGTTCTATTAAAAAATTTAATTAACTAATAATTATATTGAAGTCTGAAAAAAACATTTTACTATATTGTTTCATAATATTCATCACATTTATAATTTTAAGAATTAATAAATTTTTTTTCTATATTTACCCTTTATATAAATCAATAATTATTACTTTAATATAATAGTTATTTTAAAAAATTAATATTAAATTAAAAATATAATAATTATATTGAAGTCTGGAAAAAAACATTTTTACTGAATTGTTTCATAATATTCATCACATTATATTTTAAGAAATTAATAAAATTTTTTTCTCTATTTACCCTGTATAATAAATCAATATTAATTACTTTAAAATAAAATAGTTATTTTAAAAAATAAAATTAATATTAAATTAAAAATAATATAACTAATTACCTTAATAATTTATTATAATTTAAATAAATTTAATGATTTTCCATCTCACAAGTATTAGTTTTTATATAATCGTTGAGGAATGGGAAAATTCATAACTGCAACCAACAATAATTCTCGTCAACCTTTCGTACACTCAAAAAGTTATTCCATCATCAAAAGTTTTCTGTTTACCAAAACACATAAGATGATGGTCCCCACCATTGGCTCAATTGTTTTTATTTTTTTATTTTTATTTATTTATTTTTTTTTTTTAAAAATTTTCACAAAAGTTTGATTCGATTGATAGCTAATTGGAATCTTACATTTTATACCGATATTTATAAGCTAAATGCTATTAGCCATAAATTATCATCAATGACTATCACTATCAACTAATACGAAGAACTAAACTAAAGAAACCTCTATTCTTCCTTATTCAGTGCTATTAATATTTTATTCAAAAAATTACTTAACTTTTGTTACATTATAATAAAATTATTACTCTATCAATGGTATTTTTCATATAATTAAAAATTAAAACAAATTTCATAAAATAAATGAATAAATTAATTAACAAATTGACACCTAACGTAATTATTATTACAAAATTTCATTTGAAAATTTTGTATTTTTTATTTTTAAAATTTGAAAATGCAATCAAGTCAATATTTACAACAATAGTACCATATTTTTCTATGTGTTTATTTACAAACAATTTTGACAATTAGAAAAAAGGCATATTATTAGATAGCAATTTAAATGTAGTCTGATTAGTTTTTTTATTACGAGGAGTGAGAATTGATCATGAGGATACACGAATTAAAATAATTATTAATAAATTAACTTTAAATCAACAAACCTAAAAAATTAATAGAATTAACAAGATGATTTCTATAAAAAGTACACGTATTTAAGAGATTCAGAATTTGAATTTTACAAATTTGTATAAATTACATAATTAAATAGCTAAATTTACCTAATAAATTAATGAAAGAGAAAATTATAATTGTATGCATATACATTGTTAAAAATAATTATTTTACTTTTGTATTTTTAAAAATACTTTCATACTCTTATATTTTCAGTCGGTCAAACACTGCCCCTTTCCTTCATTTTTACATTTTCAAAAATTAAATTATTATAAACTGACATCAATCCCTTAATTACAAAACAAAATTAACTTTGTCTTAAAACCGATGGTCCCTTTGCCAGCCTCGCTGCTGCCACTCGGAATGGCCGCAAAATCGAATTATCTTAGGATCTTATAACCTAACTATCAAAATTACCAGAACCGTATGAGAAACTCAATTTTTATATCCATTTTCCTTTTTATCACCAATTATAACTGAGATCAAAAAATTCTCAAAACCTCAAATCAATCTTTCGTAAAACTAAAATTTATTGAAGAAAATCGTTCGATTTTCACTCACCTCTTTAATGGATGCTCATGGGAAAAGCTCATTTGTCGGATTGAAATTATCGTTTAACCCAATAGATAGGTCATTTGGAAGGGCTAACAAAATGGGTCGTGCAGATGGATAAGAATCCTAACCGGAATTAGTTATTCCCTCTAACACGCTATCCATGATCGCTCCTCTTATCCATCGAACCTCCACCGCTTCTAGCACCCAATACTGTCATCGCCGGTCAAAGAGTAGAGAGCCACCAACTCTAATCGTCATTTGTGGCGTTTTTCTTGGGTTCTTGACTTGTTTCTCTATATTTTCTACCGTCTCAACCACGAAGAGGGAGAAAGTGACAAAATACCCAACGTCAAGCCAAATTACAGTATTTCTTGCGACTTATTCTTCTGGGCAAGTTTTCAATCCAATGGCCCAAGTGTTTTCCAGATCAAACCCTACCCATCCATTTCGACGACTTCTTCTTCTGGGCAAGGCACTCAGTTTCAAAAAACAACTTTAATCCAATAGCCCGTGTGCTTTCCAAATTAAATCCTAACCATCCATTCTTATCTAATGCTAAAGACTTAGACGGTGGTGGAGATTATAACCTCTTCAAAATATTTTTGACACATATTTAATTTATCTTCCTTTAGACCATTACAATCTACATTAACTTATTCTTTGAAAATGTAAAAAATACCAAATAATACAGCGTAAGACACTGAAGATATGAGAATATGAAAATTTATTTTAAAAAATATAAGAGTAAAATAGTCATAAATATGAGAATATGAAAATTTATTTTAAAAAATATAAGGGTAAAGTAGTTATTTTGGATAACTATCAGGATACGATTATAATTTTCCATAGTCACAGGTCCACTTTGTTCAATATTTAGCTTCTTGCCTCTCTAGTTTCAACGCATCCCAGCCAGGCGCAACTTCGCTCTATTTTGTCTGGTTCCCAATTCCTGTTGAAACTCCAACGACTCGGCCGTGCCGGAGAGACGCCGCAAGTCTCCTCTGTATACAGCGAGGGGTGAAATCTCTGACACCCCTCTCTGTACACAAAAGCCACTGAACTTCTCCTTTCTTTACCGTCAGCTCTAGTTTTTCTTCTCTCAGCAAACATGAACTCAGTTGTGCAGGTTGATTTGTTAATTAACTCACAGTCAATTGCTAATTAAGCCTGTGTTTATTTCATTCTAATCTCGATTTGCTTCTGCTAATTACAGTTTTTCTGTTCTTAATTCCTTTTTCTTTTGTTGATTTAAGGGGTTCTCAAAATCTCTCGCCATGACTGTTCTATCCGAGATCGGCGACAAGACCTTTTTCGCCGCAGCTGTTAGTATAAATTCATTTGTTTTCGTTTTCTTCTTTTGCCTAACTTAATTGATTTTAGTGGTGGATTTGAGTTGATTAAATGCTTGACCTGCCATTGTATTCATTTCTTCTTTTATTGTTAGCTGAGGAAGTAATTGTTGAAGTTGAGTTTTGAATTTGTTTATTTATGTATAATTGCTAGTTTGTATATATATGATTGTTTTTTCTTTTCTTCGTTTTTAAATTCAGATGAGACATTGTAAACTTTCTGAGGTTGTGTGTATTTTATATATATGAAAAGTGAATTTTACACGAAACATGATTTTGTTTTCCACTAGAATGGTAGGTTACGCTTTACAGGGTCCACTAGAATAGGTATCAATTCATGTTGCATAGTTTAATATATATTCCCATATCTTTCTTGCTCTAGTGTTGTGATTCTATTATTATGTTATCAATTATCAATAATCTATATATTAGATATTGCTTCCCAGTTACGTTCTGTCTTCTGTGTTCTGCTATGGTCATGTTGTGAGGTCTTGCATTTTTGGCAATCTTTTTTAATGTTTCTTTCAAATTCTGGTTTTCACCAACCTCTGGGGATTAGGGTCAAACATGCATTAAAATTTAATTAATTCTGTACTTGGTCTTCCGGCATCCACTTTCACTTCCTTCCTCACTCAAAATTTTCAACCTTTTAGTTTGTGACTGCTGTTACTGAATAATGGCGGCGGCGGCGGTGGAGGTGGTTGTTTTTTTATTTTTTATTTTTTGGAGTTGCAGTTATACAATTGAGGATGGAAAAAACCATTTTCTAGATTCAGTTAATATATATCCGTAAAAATGATTTAGCGGATCTATAATGGGGGCACTTGCCCCCACTGGTTTTTTACAGTTTAGTTTATAATTTTTTTTTTCCATTTTGGTATATATACTTATGTTAATTTATACTTATTCCACTGAATTTTTATATTTTGCCTCCACTAAATTACTACTTTTATGCATTACCCCCACTAATTTGATTTTCTGGATCCGCCCCTGGGAATGGCTGTTGTTCTGCATAATGAAAAATCTTTACGTGCAATGCAGCATGAACATTCAATTTCTTTCCATAACAGCCTTTGTAGCCGATATTTTGTAGCAGATATTACTGAGCGCTCCAAGGCTAATGCTTTAATTGATTTAGTCCAGCAGTATAAGAAATAGAAGGACTAGAGGCCAAAGATCTTATAGTCTTGATGTTGTTCCACAGCAGCAATGGGAATAAAAAATATGAACAGAGTTACCCAATAAAAAGGATTTTGAGATATTGTCTAAATTTTTCCAATGAAACACTTGATATGAGTGAGAGTAAGCAGATTCTTTTGGGTTTTATTGCTAAAATTCCTTACACAGTGTTAAGAATAACAAGCATAGAATTCTTTTGATTTTCAAATGAATTTCATAAAAAAAGTCATTTGTAAATGAATTCTCATTCTGGAATAAGTATTCTATGAGGACTTCATTTTAAATTTGTAGTTTTACTAGATTGTGTGGCTTTACCAGTGCTAAGTCTGGAATCATTTGCAAATTCTATCAATTTCAATAGAAATTGGGTCAAGCACACCAAATTTTATAGAATTAAAAATATGTTTTTGCAAGTGAAATCAATAAATTGTATGGAATTCATTTATACCAAACAAACTCGATAATTTCGTAGTTCTCTAGTTGTTTGGCGCTGGGCTTTTTAGTTACTCAATTTATATGTTCATATTAAAAGTTAGTGGTACCAGGTTAAAGGTTTCACTCAATTTCCATTTATGTCTTTTTCTTAATAATTGAAACTTGCGCTACATTTTTTTTTTCACTGGATAGTGTAAAAAAATAGTTTGATGTGCTTGTCTGACATAAGTTTCTTTGTTTCAAGATCTTGGCAATGCGTCACCCAAGAAGACTTGTTTTAGCAGGTTGCCTGTCAGCTTTGATTGTAAGTTTCTGATGCATTTACTTTTGGCGCTTGATTGAATCCCTCGTATCTGTGGCCAAATTATAAAAATGGAACCGCTTGCTGTTTTATAGGTGATGACTATCCTTTCTGCTGTTGTTGGCTGGGTGGCTCCAAATCTGGTAAGCTGTCCAATGAATAATGTATTTGTGCGGATAATTGTATGATTATACCCATTGCACGATATTGAAAATGGAGCCATCCAAAACCTATTCAAACCCTAGGCATCCAGCATGTGGAATGTCACTTCTTGCCCTTTCAACCATTGTCTCTCATGATTATTAATTTTATTAGTAATTGAGCCAATTTCATGTTCGTATATAATTTTATGATCCATTTAGTTTGGGCTCCTAGAAAATTGTTTGGCAGCGCATAATAGGTATGAAAAATTAATCAATAGCCGTTACCTATTTCTCATTATTGAATGCATTTTATTTTTTGCAAAATTAGTGCACCTTTATCTTTTTTGTTTTTGGTGAATTTGGAGCGGTATGAATCCTTTTAAGGGTCTATAGGTTTTATTCATTTCAGGTACGTGAAATTTATCAGAAGAACAAATAAATAAAATTGCAAGTACTTTTGATGAATGCCTTATCTGTGTACCTGCTAATTGTGCAGGCATTACATATTTTCTTTTAGGACATTTTTTCCTCTCTTAATCATCATTGGTGATTGAGAAGGTGAATTAGCCATGCATTATGGGCCCAAGACTGTTTATGCATATGCACTTGGTTATCCTATGTTAACTGAATCTTTGGTGATGTTAAATGATGCAGCTCTCTCGTACATGGACTCATCACATAACAACTATATTGTTTTTTGGATTTGGAATTTGGTCCTTGTGGGATGGATTTACTGATGGAGGGTACTTTTTTTTTTTTCTTTTTAAACTTCATTTTGCACTCATTTCAGGCTTTAGAATATGTTTTCACTAGAGGGTAATTCTATTTTATCCAACAGGGAGGCTGAGGAATTTGCTGAAGTTGAAGCAAAATTGGTATGTTTATCCCCTATACTGACACTAAAATTCAGGTGGAATCCTATTTTACATTGCCTTGGTTTTGTTGCTAGGATGCTGATTGGAAAGCTAATGGCGAAACAGCCAAAGGGGAAGCCAAGGTAGAGCACAATGCTAATGATGCCTACATGCTTATTTGATAGTTAATTGGAAGAATGTGAACTGTTTTGTTAATTAGTCTAATTTTGCGAACTTTTTTTTTCTTTTTCTATGCTATGTGTTTTTCAAATTTTAAACTTTTTTCCCAGGCTGATGATGAATTGAAGAAGCAGAGACGGCCATTTCTCTCTCAGTTCTTCTCACCTATATTCTTGAAGGTAAATATTGTTTGAAAACTATAAGATTAAACTTTTGTGATACTATTGAATTTCATCATTGCTGCTGTGCAGGCATTTTCTATTACGTTCTTTGGTGAATGGGGTGACAAGAGCCAGGTAAGAGTCAGCAAGACCTGCCTTTGAATATGTATAATAACATCCACTTCTATGTAACTCTTTTTTGCACAATGCATTCCTGTCATTTCAGATAGCTACCATTGGTTTGGCTGCAGATGAGAACCCATTTGGTGTTGTCCTAGGTGGAATTCTGTAAGTATAATGTTGATTTCTCTATTTAGCTTAGGAATTTTAGGTGCCTATAGTTATTGCATTTCCTTATTCTTTTCAGAGGACAAGCATTGTGTACTACCGCTGCTGTTGTTGGAGGAAAGAGTTTGGCATCTCAGATATCTGAGAAAATAGTAATAGAAATGCTTTCATTTTATTTTTTGCCATGTTAAAATCCTAAATATTTAGTTAATATTTGAGGAGAAAAAAAAATGATTTGCCATCTTGGTTTACATTTTATTTTGTCACGTTCAATATAAATTTTGTGGTGTAGGTTGCTCTGGCAGGTGGAGTTCTTTTTATTATTTTTGGGCTTCAGTCCTTCCTTTCAACGGTCGAGTCATGAGGCTCCTGATTTTCTAATGGTTAGTATTTCCACAACAATCAAAGACCATTCTTCAGAGTCACTGGCTAACTGATAGCGTTGAGGGGAAACCCTTTTCAGTTTTCACTAATTTATGTTTGAAAGTCAGAAATAACAACGCCGCCAAAACCCCAATTGAATATTCTGAGAATTGGTTTAGTAATATACTTTTGCTGTTGTGGTATAGCTCCTAATGATTGATATTTGTGTTTGCATTTGTTCAGGATTGATATCTCGTTTCATGAATTGACAAAAATTGAGCCATTGAGAATATTGCAAATAGAGTCTGCAGCTTTATTGAATATTTGAGAATTGAGTGCAATTGTACGATCAGGAACCAGCTGATTCGAAGTACTAATTTAAATGTTTGATTTATAAAGATGAAGCACTCTGTTATACTATTTTCATTTTGGTAATGGCTCTTCCTTTGTCGCTTTTCATCTAGTGTATGCTCTCCTTAAATAAGGATATTGTTAGATAATGAAATTTCATACAAGATGAATCAATTTGAGGCCTATGAACCATGGACATGAGCATTGGGCATGACGTTGATCTGACGTTCTATTATTCTTAGAGACTAATAACATCGTTATACCTGTCTAATTGAACGAGGCAAGTGTTTTTGATTGCCCCATTTCAAGTATTATATAATAATCGAGTAATTTTGGAGTCTAATTAATTATTTCAATTTTTTTCAACTTATTTATTTCACATTATATATAATTTTTAAATAAATAACAATTTACTAATTTGATATTAAATTTATGCTCGTTTGACTTTATTAATAATAATATGAATAAATAAATTTATTTACCATTTTAATGATGATTTAGCTCGATTTGAACTTGAGTCTAAAAGTATTCTGCTCGAGTTTTAAGTAGAGGCTCAAGTTCAACTTGAAAACTTTTAAACTCGGATTTGGTTTGAAACTCATAAGTCTAAAAAAAATATTATATATATATAAGCTAGATAAGGCTCGATGAATTTTTAAGCTAAATATTATTAGATTTGAACTTGATTGGAGCCCGAACTTTTTTTGAGCTCGGCTCAATTCATTCACACTCCTCGTAAGAAGCATTGACGCAAGACAGAGTTAACTAGGGCACCACATCCATAATCTATTCCACTACATTTAATGATCTGTTTAAGGATCTGTTTAGAGTTAGCCCTCCTTGTCATGGATGAACTAACAATGCATAAAACATATTCAAGAGAATTTCATCTTGACTCGTACCATTTGTTCATGGATGTAATTTTCATAGGCAAGATCGATCCGACTCAAACCGAGTAAAGGGGCAACTTGGAACCTTGCAGTTTCTAGATTCAATTGGAAGTCATTAACACCTTGCAATCTACGTAATAGCTGCGAGGCATGTCTCTTTTATTCAAAATTACCAACATCCCCTGTTTTCAATTGTGCATGGATGACTAAAGATTCATACATACACTGAAACTGCTAAACTTATATACACCATCTAATACTTTGACGAGATGATTAAGGTACTTTATCAAGAAACCATCGGGATCCTGTTTTTAGCTCCATCTTCAGCACCCACCACTCGAAGGCTCAATCGAACTCAAGAGCCCATTACCCCTCAGCTGCATGCAATGCTCTTCTGCATCAGCCTGAGTGCAAATAATAACCACTGACAAGCCGTTGTAATGTGCTTCTTGCATTATATTAACTGCATTATCAACTGTCATTCCCGGGATAACTTTCATAAGTACTTGAACAACATATTCCCTTTTATTGTAATTGTCATTGTGTAGTATCACACGATAAGGTGGTGCCATTTTCCTTTTTTTCCTGGGAAAGAAATGCAAAGAATAATAAAATTAGAAACTCACAAGTCATTTTATGCAGTGAACGGAGAAAATCAAAATACATTATAAAACAAGAAGCCAATTGCATTTGCATGGGTATCAGTTAGTTTACTAGGTGAACTCACTTTGTTAATTCAAGTGGCAGGTTGAATTTATTCCATTGGAGTTGCCAAGTCATTATATTAGCAGAAAAGGCTGAAACTAGAAATGTTGCATTCAAGAAGAAAAATATTTTTCAGAGAACAAGAAAAGTACTGATTTATTGTTTCACTTGAGATGATTTGTGGAGACGCAAATCACCTGAAAGGTAAAACCCTACAAGCTTTCTTTTTCTGTTTTTAATCCTAAATTTGGCTCTAAAAGCAAAATTTCATCCTCATTTCTTATTATCAGATGCCCAATTATCATCTCCTCATATTTACACAACACTGTCTCCTTAAAATAGATCTCAAAAACATAATATAGGATCAATAGATTTATGAAAATAATGTAGTCCCGTCCCCTCCTTAAAAAAAAAAAAAAAAAAGCAGACAAAATAATGTAGTCCCGTCCCCTCTTAAAAAAAAAAAAAAAAAAAAGCAGACAGTGTCCTCTTTAAAAAAAAAAAAAAAAAGCAGACAGTTGGAGATATTCTAATACTTGGAAATGCACATTGAACATGAGGAAAGGTAAGATGCAAAAAGAGTTGTCTTCGTACCTCAGATCAAACTCAGATTCACGACCAGGAGTGGTTTTCTCTATAATTGGTCTCTCCAACAGCCCGCCTCCTTTACCTGATCCTGTTGCTGATAGAGCCATGAGAATCCCACGGTTGATCCATGTTCCTCTACAAAGAGAATGTTTGTCTCCTGAAGCAATAGTCAGCAAACTATAAGCACAACCAAAATCATCGAAGAGAATATGTAAGCCCCTGTTTGGATTATATTACACATAAGAATTCTATCATTAATTGAATTGGACTCTTTTAATATTTTTTCCCACAGACCCTACATGGAATTTATACTAGAACCTGCACAGAATTGACCACCCACCAAATGACTCTCTACAGGTTCTCAACACATAATTACGAACTAGAAGCCAGTCAAAGGTACCATAGTCCATATATATAACACATAAAACATAAAGCACAAAAAAGAATCAAAGCATTATTCATCAAAGTAGAAAAAGAAAGGAAAAGAAAGAAGAGATTCCATTTTATTATATTTATTTAACGTTCAAAGATAATTTGGATAAATATAAAAACTAACGCAAAAACAAACCAACAACAGAGAAAAAATACACAGAATTTAAGGAATTGGTTCCTAAAAAAATTTATTTGCCTTCAACTTAAAAACTGCAAATTAATAAACTTTTGCATAAACCCATAATTATTTCAGGATTTTAGGAGTGAGAGACAAAGGAGGAAAATTTGAAATGCCAGAGAATTAAAATTGCAACAAGTTCAACATGGTTAGTAAAACGAAATACCAAATTACAACAATCGGAGCTTAGAATCGGAAATATTTAGCTGATTAATTACTGTATACAAGTCCAAAAATGGAAGTTATTAAGGTTCGAAAGGAGGTTATAATCGAATTACAGTAGGGAGAAACGAATTAGAGGGAAAAAAAAAAATCAAATTCTGCAAATTAAATGAAGTAAGTAGTGAAATAAAGGGATAACTAAAGGGAAAAGGAGTACCCGATTTAGGGCTAAAGACTTGATTAGGTGAGAGAGCTATTCTCCCACAAATCGCAGTGTCCATGTCTCCCTCTGTTTCTCCCTTCTTTCTCTGTCTCAAATGAGAAAGAGAAATGGCTATTGTTATTATTTATTGATTAATTATTTTTTTTCCAAATATTTGGGTTAAATTATTTTATTTTTTCATTTTTTAAAGGGCAATAAAAAAATGGTGGTTTGAGTGGTGCTGGTGGAGTGGTGGAGAGACGGTGAAGCAAAAAGGACGTCGTTTTTCAACCTCGCAAATGAAAATATCTTAAAACGACACGTTTTACGAATTGGTGGCTGTTAACTTGTATGATTAGCAAGAGCTGAAAAGGCCAAATTTGGGTTTTATAGAAATTTATTTTCGTCTGCGTCTCTCTTTCTGCTACATTCTTCCATAATCATTAATCATGTTTTATTTTTTTTTTTTGGGAAAATTCATTAATCATGTTGTAGATAATGTACATAGCAATTTCATCGGATTTTCTTTTCTATTAAGGCTCTCATTTATGATTTCAACTACTTCCTCTAATCTTTTTATTTTCTCTCCATTCATTTTCTCTTTAAGCAAATTATATATTTTTCAATTATATCCAAAGAGTTAAATAGAAAATTTCATTCCATAATATTGTTATTGTTTCCATTATTAACCTTTCTAAAATTTGATATCAAAGTTTTTACTATATGTAAATCGATGTTAGAGAATATTTTAGTATTATAAATTGAAATTTAAACATGATAAGTTGAATTACGATGAATAAAATTAAGTCTTCATAGAGAAACTGAGAATATATTATTAATAGTAAAAAAATGTTAATTAAACTCATTTTCAAAGTTAAAAGGGTTCAATAGTATAAAAATTGTGGAATTATTTATTTATTTTCAATTAATTTTACACTCCTTTTACGTAAAATCCTCATTACATAGACTAATATATAGATTTTTTGTTATGAATATTATTCTCAACTATACAAAATACTCCAAGATCTTACCAAATGGCAAAGAAGAAAGAGGAAAGGATCAAATGCACTTCATTAAAATAAGCATAACATAAACATTTTTAAGAAAATAAAAGAGTCTTGCAACTCAATCACATTAACTAATTATTTATGTATAGAATTTATAAGTAGACGCATCAGTCACAATATTCCGTAACCCACCAATGGTAGATGCCATCATAATGAAAACTCCAATAAATATGGAACCCTGACCATATAAAAAATAAATAAATAAATAGATAAAAATTAAAATTGCCATTAATATTTTAAAAAATTTTAAAATAAACATAGATTTGCAATGTATATTGTTACCCAATTGATAAACCATTTGGTGCTGAATCTCTTAGGTTTCTTGATTATTAGCCACATGATGCTAGGAAGCTGCAATACATACAGAATATTAATATTAATATTAATTCCTTCAACACTTAATTATATTTTATATGAACTAAAGTTAGAAAGAAAGAGAGGATTACAAAATAAGAAGTGGGAGCAAAACCAAATCCGCCAAAGAAACCAAGAAGATCTCCAAAAAATGGGAAGGTGACTCCAATGAATAGTGTAAATGCTGCAATATTTCAATGGCATAGAAATCAAAATAAGTTTATATTTTCTTATTTCTTGTTTTGTTATTAAAATTTTGCATGACATCCATCTCGCAATAAAAGAGAAGATAACTATATTAAGCATAGCAGCAAAGCAAGTCAGCAACTAGCAGACGACTCACCTACATAAGCAGATCGAGTGATGAGTCTAAGTACTAGTCCTGGTGGGAAGTTTAATCTTTTAATCATCATATTCTCCAGCAATGCAAAAACAGGCATAGCAAATACCTGCAAATACTTCTTGTCATGTCTAGCAGCAAGTGTGGTTATTAAATATAGGGAAATTTAATTGAATATATATATATATATATATATATTCTTAGCAGCAAGTGTGGTTATTAAATATAGGGAAATTTATTGAATATTATATATATTATATATATATATAATATATATATATATATATATATATATAATGACGTAATGCATAAATTTGACTCTAAACTTTAGCCAATTATCATTGTGGTCTTTTAAATTTTGCGAGCTAGAGTTCAATCATAATCCTATACTTTCACATTTCAATAATAATTACGTCTTTTGTCAAAATAAAATATCTTTGCAGTGGTTCAATTATAACTTACACTTCCGCGTTTTTTTATTTTAGCAAATAATATAATTATTATTGAAATGTGAAAATGCAGGGTCATGATAGATTCTCTGTAAAGTTTAGGGCGCTACAAAGATAACTGCAGAAATTATAAGGCCAAATTTATGCATCAGTCCATATATAAATACCTGGTAGCTACCAATGACATGAACAACCACCATTAAATTAGCAGAAGCAATGAGCCAAGCAGGTCTTTTAAGTGCCATAAGCACATTATCATCAACATCTTGTCCAAAAGCCCAGTAGCCAATAAGAGCAACAGGGAAATAGCAAATAGCATTTATAAAATAACCACCAATTGCACCTTTCCACATGGGTATTTTTGAAGGTTTTTCAGGAGTTGATGGCATTGTAGCCTGAATTTCTAGCACCACTGCATGCCCAGCAAATGCAAATGAAATCTGACCCAATGCGTTGAACACTCTGAACATGTAGTCTGCTTGGCTCGTGTGTTTATATGCATAGCTCACATTATCTATCTGACCATGAGCCAAGGATCCTGCCCATGCTATGGTTGAATAACTGCATATGACCATTTCAATTAACTGGTTATTAATTCGCAATTAACTAGTAAAAACGCTAAATGCTAACTTTTTATAATTTCGGTAACACGACGTTTGAACTAGTTTTTAGAGGCTATAGCATTTTATAACAAGTTAACTTCTGTAATGTTTAGTTTTATGCTATTGACTACTAAAACAGCTAATTTTGCTGAATAGATCCTACATAAATGAATTCTGAAACGCGTTCCTCGACACTCAGGTGAGTCACTTCAAAAAAAATCAAAATATAATCATACAGAATTAAAATTTTTTCCATACCAACACAATAGTAGAAAATATAAAAAAATAAAATACTATTTATATAATCAGACCAATTAGGAATTAAGAAATTCATAAGAAGAAATTTCTTTTTGATTTGAACTCGGAGAAATTGAATCTTGATTGATAAAATTAAGAAGAAACTCAAGTCAATTTTTCAAGTCAGAGTGACAGTAGCTTTTGTTCATACTCATAATAAATAACAACAATCTAGTACTTTTAATAAGATCAACTTGTATGTGAACTGTGAAGCATAATTCAAAATTGAAAATAACAATAAGAATAATTTAAGTACCTGAGTGACATGATTGCAGCTGCTAATGAAACACCAGCAACAGAATTGAAATTAGGAAGCTGAGACAAGAAGAAATGGATGCCACCAAACATCAAAATCCAATAAGATTGTCTAATAGGTGTGCAAGTAGTGCAGGCCATTTCCATGAACTTCTTTAGACATTTCCCTCCAGTGACCATGTAAACAATATCACACCCAACTTGAACAATCAATTGCTGAGGCAGAACAATCCATGGACCTAGTTTTGGTCCAAAAGCATGTCTTCCAAGGTCCAGATAGCGATCAAAACGAGTCCCAGGAACACATTCATGGAGCTGTGTCATTTCCCACATTGTGTTCAAGGTCATGGCCCATGATAACGCTAGAACAAATATCCCTGGACCCCTGTAAAAAATAAAACAAGGCATAGTTAGTTGCTATTGCTATATCAAACAAACATTTTTTCGTATATATGGCATTTGTCTAAAGTTGAGCTGCAGAGTAAGATTTACATACCAGCCCAAGTAAGCCATGGCATAGGGCAGGCTTAGAACACCTGCACCTATCATGGCTGTGACAATATGGAAAGTTGAATACCACCATTTGGCTCTGCGAGAGGGATCGTCCTCCCTCCATTTCTCAGTTGACTGATCTTCCTGTTTGAGTGTTAAAAAAAGAAAGATAGAAAAAGAACAATAGTTCAGACATTTTGTCAAAGAAAAAGAAAAATTACTGTACAATTGTCATTTGATTACTAGTCTCAGAAGTCCACGAAGTTAAACTGATAATTCTCTTTAAAAATTTTTACCTTGCATAAAAAAAAAAGAACCATTTTTGATGGGTATTAGTTAGGGGAACTAAACAGAGGATATATGATCATAGACTCACCTTGGAAGGGGGAGGAGAAGTTGAAACCATTTTTAGTAACCAAAGATGTAGTAGTTAATAGTACTCTTTGTCTCTTGCAGAGCTTCTCAATGTTGTAGCTGAGTGATGATCATGATATTAAGTAGTATACAAACTATAAAGTTATAAAGATAAGAAGAGGAGTTTACTTAGGTTTCAGTCTTGATGCTCCCTCTATATCTTTTTGGTCCTAGCTTAGAAAAGGGAGAGAGGCAATTTGAAACGGAGAATTTCTTTTGCATAATTAATGGGTTTCTGGCATTCAATATTAACAAACAGTTAATATTTTCTTTGTTTAAAATATCGATGATAAAAATCAGTAGTAAACAAACAGAATTACCCTAATTAGTCAAATGAGAATATTTTCTTTGTTTAAAACAATGATCTATTTATTGTGTTATTTAAATATTCTTGATTAATGGTTAATAGTACAATTGCTAAATGGATGGAAATTCATCCGAAGGCTTCTCTTGACATTCGTTAAGATTAAGATTTCTCGTTAGACGATTTTAAATTTTTTCATATTAGCATGAGACATTCAAAAATATTATTTCTAATAACTCTAAAATGTTTTCCGAACAAAACTAAACTCTGATCATCCAAAGCCAAGAATTTCTGTACTCATTAACAGAATAAACCTCATTAGATATTCATTTTTGACTTCTTAATTAAGCATTTATAGAGAATTGTGTTATGAATACAGGTTAATGGGTAAAAATGAAAGTTTTCCTTCCTCATCAATAACATTATAGCATCATTAAGCTGAGAATATATCCTTTAACTTTCCTAGAGAAAAAAATAATAATTAATCTCTATGCATTTAAGTTGACCAAAAAATAATAATTAATCATAATAATGATCAAGAAAGAGAGTTATGAATATAGACCAATTATAAGAATGTATTCATGGGAATTTCCTCTTTGAATAAAAAGAACCCATTCTTTCTTTTCTTTTCATCGATCAAGAACAGAAATTCGAGATATAAGACCAATTATAAGAAATTGTATTCATGGGAATTTTCCTCTATTGAATAAAAGAAGAACCCATTCTTTCTTTTCTTTTTCTTTTTTTCTTATCTTTTGAACCGAAAAAAGAACACCATTCCTGTGTTATAACCATACACGAATTAGGTATTGCAGGCATGGAATTAGAGGACATTCCTGTACGTTTTGATTTCGACCTCATGGAATTTGTATTGTATGCGGAATAAATGTGTTTGTGATCATAGGTGTCAACAGAGTTGAGTTACGTTGATTATGAGAAAGATCTTATCAATTTTGTACATGATCTTTAAAGCTATAATATGCTATAGCTTATGATGTATACCGCGAATGTCACAGAACCATTGATTAAAGATCAAAGATGGTATATCGTGATAATATCAATTCTAAGAAGTTTTGAAAAGTGCCATAAGTCAAACCTAACCTTTCTCCTGTGCAAATTTGGTCAATTTAACCCTTGAGAATATACATATCATAAATAAGCTCTGGTATCCCCACTAACACAGTTCTCATTGATTGAGGGTCGCGAAAGACTAGAACTGAGTTAGCACTTGTACTACCACATTCCACTCTGTATTGACGCGATTTCGCTCTAAGGAAATAAGATTGACACCATTTCTTGTGATTTCATATTTAATAAGACAACTTTTATAAAATGGTTCATTATGGGCGACGCAAATTACTAATCCAATTGTGATGATTAATTTACTTCCATCAAAATATCATAATATATAGTTTTGGATTTCTGTATCACTGGAAGTAGTATCGGTTTATTCGCCAATCTAAATAGCATTGAGATAAGTTGTTTCTCTGGATAACTTCTTTAATCAGACGAGTTTCTTATAATATGAACCATAACTTGTAAATGGACTTTACTAGTCCCTCCATAGATAGAATAATAATATTCGCTATCAGACACTTTAATGTCTTCTCTTAATAGCACAACTTCGATCTGGATTAAGTTGACCAAAAAATAATAATTAATCATAATAATGATCAAGAAAGAGAGTTATGAATATAGACCAATTATAAGAATGTATTCATGGGAATTTCCTCTTTGAATAAAAAGAACCCATTCTTTCTTTTCTTTTCTTTTTTTTTTTCTTTGAACCGAAAAAAAGAACACATTCTTATTCGTAGGATTGCGGAAATTGTAGAATTGTAGCCAATGATGGGAAGTTTTTGTTGGTTGGTACCGATTTGAATCATTACACTGATAACATTAGCTTTATGAAGTGCCAGACCATGATTAAAGACAAATGGTTCGTATCATTCTAAAGTGAAGTGCAAGTCATATTCCTCTCCTGTGTGTTATGATCATCAAAGCGTCCCCATCAACTTTGGAGGCCGAAAGATGACTGATTAGCACTTTCTACCACTCCACTATACCATTTCCAAGGAAAAAGATACACCATTTCTGTTTTCTTTAAAATTTAATAATGTCAATGGCACCTAATTTACTTCCATGTATAAATTACTTCCATAATATCATTATATTTGATATCATTAGAAGTATCGTTTCAATCTAATGCATTGAGATGAGTTGTTCGATACTTTTTATCTTATATGAAATCGATGATTTAATCCTCATAGATAGAATAAATATTCGCTACAGACACTTTATGCTTTAATAGACCGATCTAGTGCGAATATAATTTAGTTTAAATCTAATTGACTGAACTCTTTTTTCTTTTGTTAGATGGAAAAATCTCATTCATTAATTGGATGAACAACCCTTAAGTAGTTCTTTATATTTAGATTTCAAACTCATTATATATAAAATTCACTTCGAAATATATATCACTAATCTAACCATCTTTATTTGAAAAATTTTTATTTATAATAAATCTTATATCTTACATTCATTTATATTCTATTGATCATCAATATGAAAATAGAGAGTTTGAATAAACGAATCTTTAATGAATTTAATCGGTTTGTGAGATTTATCTAATGTTTAACATTTCTTTTGTTAGTTTTGATTTTGAACGTTTAAAATTAATTTTGAAGGTCAAAGATGATTCCAATACAACTAAGCCAAATCTTAGTTGCGTAAGAATCATATTTTAACATTAGTTATTATCACTTAAGCATAATTAGTTAGGGGATTGAAAGTTTAAAACTGTAACCTGGTGGGCATTCATAGGAATCATGTGTAAACAGGGTCCACCTTTGTACTCCAACCTAGAAACTCCCATTTATTTATTTTTTTTCTTGCAGCAGCCTTAATTATGATGTCATGATGATGATTGTCTTTTACAGGAGCTTTGGAGTCACTATCCCAACAAATTCTTGCAACTTAGAATCATAGCTGATAGACTAGAGGTGTTACTTTGTTGGAGTAGAATGAAAATGATTTTTCATCTTCCAAACCTCTAAATGCAAATGCTTTTAGAAAACCATAAAGGATAAAAGTTCTCATATATCTGCTTCGCCCTGTTCTGCAATTTAATTGATATAATAACTATTACTGACTAATTATTTAAGTAGCGATTAAGAATAAAAATATTCGGTAAAAATAACTGTTTAATATAAAGCGACAAAAAATAACATGAATATATATTATAACAGTGAAAAACAAAGTAAAGACAAGTAATCTGCATAAACATCATCATACAAAATTTATAAAACACTATACGTTAGGAGGATAATATTTCGTAAACACTGCCTCAAATTTTAAACGTTATAATAAATGTTATATTACCGAATGTCATAATTAATTAAATCATCCACACAAAATGCCAAACGTTGTTGCCGAACATGACATTCACAAGGAAAAAACCTTTAATTTAAGTTAAACCCTATCTCTCGTCAGCTACAACATCTGCTGGTGATGCTGTTGTTGCATTTGTTGCTGTTGCTGCTGCTGACTGGGTATTTGAGGCTTAAAACACTACCATATCCTGGATTTATGCAAACATTCAGGTTAATTAAAATGGCTGATTCACTGACTGGATGTTTTACAGGCTCAAAAACTTGCTTATAATAAAGATGAAACGCATTGAAAAAGGTAAAACTGAGACAAAAAAATTCCTACGGTGCATAAATTGAGCGAAGTGAAGAAAATTTTACCCCAGGAAAAAGCATCCCTATCAAGCGGCAAGCGTTGTCCGAAACAGAAAGCAGCAATGTCTGTGATGGCAACTGGATGACTGCACACTAGGGAAATTACAAATGATGTTCAAAGTCAGATAAGTCCACCCAATAATATATATAAGTTTAGGATTTTGCAATCAATAGGAAATACTCTTGAAGTAACTAAAACTAGAAACAAAAGAAATTCATGAAACCGCTAGTAGAACTTATTTGAAACTTTACACAAAATTATCAAAGCCAATTATGGCTGCTTCCACAGCGAGTAAAACTCAAGTTGTAACATTGTAGGAACTATAGCAGAAGTTTAATGGTTAACCGTCTGATAGTCAAACTTTGGCTAAAACTGCAGAAACAACTAATTTTGATCACCATTTCCATACTTAGTTGCATCATTATCAAAATCAATAAGACACCCAGAGGGAATTGCCTGCACCTCATAATGGAACTTGTGGCTACAAATAGTTATTCTCAGAGGTTTTGACCAATTGCAATTGTGATGATTAACCTAGATTATTTCAATACTAAATTAATTGCGGAACTAATAGCATATTACAAGAACAAATTAGATCTTCTCATACAACTCTGTTGACTTGATAAGCATATTTACACCAGAGTGATAAAGGAACAGGATGTCTCTACCAGTGTTACCTGATTTGTGGTTCACCATGGTAAATGGTACGGGGCATGGCACTTAGTAAATTCGTTATATGGAGGGATAAACTTAGTCAATACACTATATGGGGCCGCAGTATGGTACAAGACTTAGTTGATTTTGCATTGCATTATATGCATGAGAAATAATATAATTCAAAACAGATATTTTATTAGGTTTAAAGTAACTCAAAATATATATGTAGATTCAAATAAAAAAATAAAAAGAAATAATAATTCTAATTATATGATCTAAATTTTCATAAAAGATTTAAATCCAGTTCACAATCCAAAATTCCAAATTAAAAGCCTACAAAATAAATGCAAGTCCAAGAAAAACATAGAAATTTAAATTGTACGATTCTAACAATTAATTAATCCACTATTTTCAGGTTTTTAAATTTTAATATATTCAGGTACTTTACTATTTACTAAATTTAAAATCCTATTATAGGCTGACCGCTAATAGCTAGAAGACCCTAAGTATCCTATTTGATCAAAACAACTTATTTTTCTCGTTTTGTTCACTTCTTGTCCTTCCCAATGCTGCCGTTCTTCTCCCTTTTCTGTGTTTTATTTGATTTGCAGCTTCTTTCTCCTTTATATAACCGATTGATTGGATTCGTTAACATTGGTGTTTGGAAATGCGTATGTATTGCATTTGGGTACGACATTTGGGAAACATAGAACAAAGGTGTACCCCATGTTTTAGGTAACACTGGTCTTTACACCCCAAAAAGACTTGGTTTGTTCCAAGCATTCTCGCTCAAGTAGAATTTAAAAATCTAATCTGGTTAGAATACCTAGTAAAAATAAGAACAAAATTGTGCAACTATCAGTGGGAGACATCAGACCATGCCTTTGCATAACTACTACTCTTGATCATCCCTAGACATGCACATTGGCTAGCTCAAACTTGGACCCAGGTTTACATAAATCACAGCCAAGCCCTCCAAATAGCCAAGCATAGCTGGGTTAGGCTTGGGCTCCATCTTATTATATACTATAATTTGTTCATGTTGGTATTAAATTGTGCAATTTTTATTTTTATTTTTTAAAAAGATATTTATATAAAAAGGCATTATATATATATTCGACTCCAGGCAAGGTCTAGTTGTGGGAAGTTCATGATACAAAGTCCATACCCAAAGAACAAAATGGTAGGCTTTGAGCAGATTGGCAATTGGAAAAAATTCTTGTCCAAGCCTCATTATTTTGTTAGTCACAGCAGACAAGTTCCTAGAACCATGACCACCACTCTTCATCTCCACATAAGACAATATAAGCCGAAGTACTTATGTGAGTGCTTTCAAAGAGAAATAACAAAGAGGAGAAAAAGAAGGCCGACGAAAGCAGTACAGGTCATTGGAACAGTTGCCTGGGACATGAAATTAAAAAATTTGGATCCCTTCATTGACTGAATATGTGAAATCTAGCAAAGCCTATTCCTCAATGCGATGCTCCACCAATCTACTTAATTGAAACACTTATGATGCACGAAAACTCCTGGCCCTATTCCTCAATGCGATGCTCCACCAATCTACTTATGTTTAACACTTATGATGCACGAAAACTCCTGGCCATGGGTGTTTCTGTATTTTGGAAACATTTTGCATGTCCGTTTCCCGGTATAAAATATTGTTTCCATGTGAAAATTATATTTTAAATGTTGTTTCCCAATATCGTTTTCACATTTCTTCATTTCCGTTTCTGTGCAACATATGTAACACTAATATCACACAAAAAGTACTTATTGTTTGTGATGCTATCCTTCACTAAACTATAAGTGACTTTTGAAGAATTGTAAGAATGTTATATTTGCAAATCCATTCATAAAAATCAAATAGTTAATGATGACCATAGAATGCAAAATTGAATGATGGCATGAAACAATATTTTTTTTGAAAAAATGCAAATATCAGATTCAAAGAAATTAATTACTGCTTAGCTCCAGGAGAGTAACAAGCAATCTAAGCATTTGGGCAACTTACAAGCTTCTTTTCTTGCAGTTGGCCAAGAAATCCATGCTGATCCATTGCCCGAAATACTAGAAAATCTGCCTTCCCAACATACTGCCTATATCAAAATAAAAGCAAATTGGGAAGGATCAGAAATATGACAAACAATAGACATGCCACTGAATAAATAATGCAAGATAGACAAGAATAAATTTTTCCGAACAGTGCTTACTTGTTATTCATGTGGTCCTGAGAAATGAGCCGAACTATTTGCATTGTTGGTGGCCAGTTTGCTGCAAGCCTGAGAAGGGCACGAGAGAACTCATCAACCGTTTGATTTATTCTCGATGCACGGAAATAGTTTGCCTTTTGCATTGAAATAGTTTGCCTTTTGCATTCACTTGCCACAAAGAACCAAAACAGTTTAACCAGAATCCACGTCAAGGGGGACACAAACATAATACAGAAAGAACCTGGCAACTCTTTTTCATTATGGCACTTGGAAAGATGGGTGCATGGTGTACAAGATACATGATACACTTTATTCAGGTCACCGTGTCTAATCATTACAACAATAACAATAAAGGTGATTTTCACCATGTGATCCTTAATGTATCTCCCATCTTCTTCACACCATAGATTTGTGCATCTACCAATCCATATTGGATACAGACTATGTTAATTGTCTCTTGCAGAAGTCATCCTCAGTGGTTGGGTTTCCACCTCCCCACAAGTGCAATATTTTTCCACATACGCATCTTAGCACATTAAATTTCGCCATGCTCATTCCATGGACATGTTTCTTTACAACCCAACATTCATCGTGATGCAACATAACTAATCCAATCATAGTCTTATAGAACTTCCCTTTTCAACTTCAAGGTGAATTTAGTATCATGAAAAACACCCATTGCAGAATTGACAAATTATTAAGGGGGTCCATTAAGCAATGGAATGAAAGAATCATGAAAAACACCCATTGCAGAATTGACAAATTATTAAGGGGGTCCATTAAGCAATGGAATGAAAGATTGTATAAGAATGACATACCAGCAATATACCATCCCAACTTAAGCTACAGAAAATGGATTACGAGAACTCCAATGTTTCTTAACCAGAGAAAATAGTACATCCATTATGTTCCTAGCTATCTGCATAGTTCTACATAATTGACAATAAACAACTAGGAATCATTAATAGGACTATAAAGTTTATACAAATAACTATTGGTAAACAGAAGCTTAATCTAAAAAAGAATTTGATTTTATTTTGTTTACCACATAATTTCATTCTAGCAACATTAATAGATAGAACCTGATCTATTACATTTTAAAAGTCTACATTACAGATGAACCTTGGATTCAGGGTATTTTCAAACCTAAAGCCAGCGAAGGTGCACTCATGCAAACATGATTGCTTGAGACAACACATTCATAAAACCTACATCATCAAGACTCTTCTTTTAATCTTGAATTACTAGTGTCTAAAACTTGCATATGGAAAAGGGAAAGGATGCTGGACACTTCTGAGTCCTAAATGTTACAAAATATTCCCCAAACAGAGTCTGATGCTTGGACAGCTAACCATATTCAGCACCTTGCCTAATGGTCCAAGAAATATAACATAAAACCCAAATTCCACATCAAATAATTTCCCTGCTAATTTCTTAATCCTACAGCTGCTTCAAGTATAGTCCTTTTCACAGTGATAAGACAAATAAGTAGTTCCTAACTCACAAGGGAGCAAATAAGACAAAACAGAATAAAAAACTTTGATATATGTGTTTTTGTAGTCAGTCAAAGATAACTTGTACATATAGATCTCAATTATTAACATTGAAAAATTTGGGCTGTAACAGAATCTTAAGCACAAAATTTCCGCAAAGGTTATTTTCTATAGATGTTATTCTATAATCCTAAAAACTTACGATTCAGAAGCTGAAGCATTCCTATAACCCTGCAACAAATAAATAAGGAGTAAGGTTCATGTGTAGAGAAAAAAAGAATGCCGACGTACATGGAACAGTAATTTTGAGAAGTAGACATGAAGCAGTATGCAATAAGTATAATCATGATGGCATATTTGCATGAATGTTTTCAGGAGTTTAACATACTTCCAATCTGGTGATAAAGACAGGTTGCCCTTGACGTTGCCCAGACCAATTTCCCTGCAGTCATTTTCAATGATCGAAAAGAATTATTTCACAATTACAACGCGTGCAGTAATGAAGAGGTTATTAGTTTTAAACTCTTGACCAACAACTGATGAAAACTTTTAAACAGGAAGTTACAATCGATAATTCCAATGACATCTCATGTAAAAAGGCTATTGACTATTAATCAATAGAAGACAAATCTACCAGATAGTGGATACAGTTTAGACATTCTCAAATTGGCCCACTGCATTTTAGGTCCTTACCTTTTCCTAGCCAAGGGGAATTGTTGAGGCACTACTATCAAGGAAACAGATATTCTGATTAGTTTCCTACTTGGCAAAAATTAATGAGTAACATAACCCATAACAAACTACCAAGTGCCTCTGCAATTAATTGGAGCACACTGGGGAAGGGAAAAGCTAAGGTTGTGTAAGCATGCTCTTAACTTGATGAAGTTATTTTAAGCAGTGCCCTGGCAAACATTTTTCTACTAGCTTTAGGGTATCAAGTTCAAGGGAATTATGCTCATCTTAAACGAGAAGAAGGGAAAAGCTAAGGTTGTGTAAGCATGCTCTTAACTTGATGAAGTTATTTTAAGCAGTGCCCTGGCAAACATTTTTCTACTAGCTTTAGGGTATCAAGTTCAAGGGAATTATGCTCATCTTAAACGACACAATTTGTTCTTTTTGGCTGATATGGGACAAAGGAGGATTGAGGATTCTAAGTTTTTCTCTCCTTATATGGAAAATATATAATTCCTTAGCCATTTTATTAGGTGGTTTGGCGCGTGCACACGATTATATTGAACCTTTAGCTTCCATATTCTTCAAATCCCTCTATATTTCAAGAAGTTATTTCTTTCTAGCAGTAAGGACTTTTGACTTTGAGGATAGAAAGTTAAAACATTGCAATCAGAAGTTCGCAAATCTATCTTAAATCTTTAACAAAACTCTGACTTACTTCCCAGACTTTGACATATTTGGATTGTGCGGATTGCAAAGCCCTCGTTGTTTGCTGTGACAATGGCATATTAGCTGCTGAGTTGTTATTCACACCAAGCGATTGCAGTCCTGTTTCATAAATAAGAAGTGAATATAATAGCATCATTATTTGCAATGCTAGGGCACCGTTTGTCCCCTCCTCTCTTTTCTCCTTTTAACGAGCCCCATTGTTCAGAGGCAGATAAACAATTTAGTTGTTGCTTTCATCTGTATGAGCATCTGTTATCACAGTGCCCCAAAATTATAAAACCTGAATCCTCAAATTTGCAGTCACATTAAATGTTAATCGAGCCAGAAGATATGGATGAACAAAGATAAGTCCAATTGAGATGCTGACAACAGTACAAAGGCTTTGATGTATATTGCAGAGTAAAGATTAACTAAAGAGAAAGATCAAGTAAAATTAGATTCTTAAAGATTAACTAAAGAGAAAGATCAAGTAGAGAAAGATCAAGTAAAATTAGATTCTTAAAGATTAACTAAAGAGAAAGATCAAGTAAAATTAGATTCTTACTGCACTGTAGATTGCTCTCAGTTTCAGAAGCTGTTCTGGACAAATGACAGATAGAGAAACAGAAGACTGCAATGCAAACTAGGGGTTAGCGACCAAATAACAAGCAACGTTCAAGAAAGAGAACAAGGAGATGTCAGTACTAGTAGATCAGCCAGGATTACAATATAAATAATAAAAAATAAAAAATGAAAAAAAATAAAAAAAATAAAAAGAGAAAAGAGGAAAGGGAGAGAGACAATTTGAAATGGAGAATCTTCTTTTGCATAATTAATGGGTTTCTGGCATTTAATATTAACAAACAGTTAATATTTTCTTTGTTTAAAATATCGATGATAAAAATCAGTAGTAACCTAACAGAATTACCCTAATTAGTCATTGTTTAGAACAATGATCTATTTATTGTGTTATTTAAATATTCTTTATTAATGGTTAATAGTTCAATTGCTAAATAGACGGAAATTCATCTGAAAGATTCTCTTGACATGCGTTAAGATTAAGATTTCTTATTGAACGATTTTAAATGTAAAATTTTTTCACATTAATTTGATACATTCAGAAAAATTATTTCTAATAACTCTAAAATATTTTCCAAACAGAACTAATCTCTGATCATCGAAAGCCAATAATTTCTGTCCTCATTAATAGAATAAATCTCCTTAGATGTTCATTTTTGACTTCTTAATTAAGCATGTATAGAGAATTGTGTTATGAATGCAGGTTAATAGGTAAAAATGAAAGTTTTCCTTCCTCATCAATAACATTAGAGCATCATTAAGCTGAGAATATATCCTTCAACTTTCCTAGAGAAAAAAATAATAATTAATCTCTATGCTTTTAAGTTGACCAAAAAATAATAATTAATCATAATAATGATCAAGAAAGAGAGTTATGAATATAGACCAATTATAAGAATGTATTCATGGGAATTTCCTCTTTGAATAAAAAGAACCCATTCTTTCTTTTCTTTTTTTTTTTTTTTTTTTTTTTCTTTGAACCGAAAAAAAAGAACACATTCTTATTCGTAGGATTGCGGAAATTGTAGAATTGAGCCAATGATGGGAAGTTTTTGTTGGTTGGTACTGATTTGAATCATTACACTGATAACATTAGCTTTATGAAGTGCCAGACCATGATTTAGCACTTTCTACTACCACTCCACTATACCATTTCCAAGGAAAAAGATACACCATTTCTATTTTCTCCAAAATTTAATAATGTCAATGGCACCTAATTTACTTCCGGTATGAATCACTTTCATGATATCATTATATTTGATATCGGTAGAAGTATCGTTTTAATCTATCGTATTAAGATGAGTTGTTGGATACTTTTTTTTTTTATATGAAATCGAGGATTTGATCCTCATAAATATAATAAATATTCGCTACAAACACTTTATGCTTTAATAGACCGATCCAGTGCGAATAATTTAGTTTAAATCTAATTGACTAAACTCTTTTTTCTTTTGTTAGACAAAAAAACCTCATTCATTAATTGGATGAACAACCCTTAAGCAGTTCTTTGTATTTAGATTTCAAACTCATTATATATATAAAATTCACTTCGAAATATATATCACTAATCTAACCATCATTATTTGAAAAATTTTTATTTATAATAAATTTTATATCTTAAATTCATTTATATTCTATGGAGCGTCAATATGAAGATAAAGAGTTTGAATAAACGAATCCTTTAATGAATTTAATCGTTTTGTGAGATTTATCTAATGTTCAACATTTCTTTTGTTAGTTTTGATTTTGAACGTTTAAAATTAATTTTGAAGGTCAAAGATGATTCCAATACAACTAAGCCAAATCTTAGTTGCGTAAGAATCATATTTTAACATTAGTTATTATCACTTAAGCATGATTAGTTATGGGATTAAAAGTTTAAAACTGTAACCTGGTGGGCATTCATAGGAATCACGTGTAAATAGGGTCCACCTTTGTACTCCAACCTAGAAACTCCCATTTTTTTTTTTTATAGGTCCACAAGTTTAAAACTGTAACCTGGTGGGCATTCATAGGAATCACGTGTAAATAGGGTCCACCTTTGTACTCCAACCTAGAAACTCCCATTTTTTTTTTTTTCTTGCAGCAGCCTTAATTATGATGTCATGATGATGATTGTCTTTTACAGGAGCTTTGGAGTCACTATCCCAACAAATTCTTGCCACTTAGAATCGTAGCCGATAGACTAGAGGTGTTACTTTGTTGGAGTAGAATGAAAATGATTTTTTATCTTCCAAACCTCTAAATGCAAATGCTTTTAGAAAACCATAAAGGATAAGAGTTCTCGATATCTGCTTCGGCCCTGTTCTGCAATTTAATTGTTATAATTGCTATCTAACTGATGTAAATATTAGCTATTAATGATTAGTTGTTTACATTGCGATTAAGAATAAAAGTGTTCCGTAAAAATACTGTTTAATATAAAACGACAAAAAATAACATAAACATATATTATAACAGCGAAGAACAAGGCAAAGACAAATGATAGGCATAAACATCTACCATACAAAATTTATAAAACACTACACTTTAGGAGGATAATGTTTCATAAACACTGCCTCAAACTTTAAACGTTATAATAAATTTTATACTGCTGAATGTCATAATTAATTAAATCATCCAGACAAAATGTGAAACGTTGTTGCCGAACATGACCTTCACGAGGAAAAAAACTTTAATTTAAGAAAAATCCTATCTCTCGTCGGCTACAATTCGAGTGAAGAATGTAATCATGTTTATCAACTATACATGATGCATAAGAGAGCAACTCCAAATTAAGTTGTAGGTTTCAATAGTATTAGCAGCAAAATGTAAACCACATAACCAAATAATAGGCTCTGAATGACCATGTTCACAAGGCATGTACTGATATATGGTCAAAGGGCTGGCTTAATTCAATAAGATACATATTTTTACATGTAAGCATATTTTAAGCTGCGGATAAAGCTACTAGTCCAAGAGGCCAAAAGGCGATATAATTGCTAATCTAGAATTTCTTTTTTCATCATTGCTATTTGTTTTTTTATTACAGTTGATGCATTCTGGTTCCACTCTAATTTATTGTTCTTACTAACCCATAAAGCCACCTCCGGGCAAGTTTGTCGGACCTTGTGATGAAACATGTCCCTGAGAAACTAACTGTGACCGACCTGGACCTTGAACATAAGCTTGAGCCATCCCTGTCCCGACCATTTGTTGTTGCTGCGGAAGTTGTTGTTGCTGCTGCTGCTGTAGTGGTGGAAGCTGCTGCTGTTGCTGCTGCTGAAGTTGCTGCTGTTGTTGAAGCTGAGAGAGTTGTTGCTGTTGCTGCAACTGACTGGGATGCTGCTGCTGATGTTGCATTTGTGGAAGCTGCTGCTGCTGCTGCAGCTGCGGAAGTTGCTGCTGCTGTTGAAGCTGCGGGTGCTGTTGTTGTTGTAGCTGTTGATGCTGCTGCGATTGCATCTGCTGGTGATGCTGTTGTTGCATTTGTTGCTGTTGCTGCTGTTGTTGCATTTGTTGCTGTTGCTGCTGCTGACTGGGTATTTGAGGCTTAAACACAACCATATCCTGCATTTATGCAAACATTCAGGTTAATTAAAATGGCTGATTCACTGACTGGATGTTTTAAAGGCTCAAAAACTTGCTTATAATAAAGATGAAACGCATTGAAAAAGGTAAAACTGAGACAAAAATAAATTCCTACAGTGCATAAATTGAGCAAAGTGAAGAAAATTTTACCCCAGGAAAAAGCATCCCTATCAAGCGGCAAGCTTTGTCCGAAACAGAAAGCAGCAACGTCTGTGATGGCAACTGGATGACTGCACACTAGGGAAATTACAAATGATGTTCAAAGTCAGATAAGTCCACCCAATAATATATATAAGTTTAGGATTTTGCAATCAATAGGAAATACTCTTGAAATAACTAAAACTAGAAACAAAAGAAATTCATGAAACCGCTAGTAGAACTTATTTGAAACTTCACACAAAATTATCAAAGCCAATTATGGCTGCTTCCACAGCGAGTAAAACTTAAGTTGTAACACTGTAGGGACAATAGCAGAAGTTTAATGGTTAACCGTCTGATAGTCAAACTTTGGCTAAAACTGCAGAAACAACTAATTTTGATCACCATTTCCGTACTTAGTTGCATGATTATCAAAATCAATAAGACACCCAGAGGGAATTGCCTGCACCTCATAATGGAACTTGTGGCTACAAATAGTTATTCTCAGAGGTTTTGACCAAAATTGCAATTGTGATGATTAACCTAAATTATTTCAATAGTAAATTAACTGCGGAACTAATAGCATATTACAAGAACAAATTAGATCTTCTAATACAACTCTGTTGACTAGATAAGCATATTTACACCAGAGTGATAAAGGAACAGGATGTCTCTACCAGTGTTACCTGATTTGTGGTTCACCATGGTAAATGGTACAGGGTATGGCACTTAGTAAATTCGTTATATGGAGGGATAAACTTACTACACTATATGGGGCCGCAGTATGGTACAAGACTTAGTTGATTTTGCATTGCATTATATGCATGAGAAATAATATAATTCAAAGCAGATATTTTATTAGGTTTAAACTAACTCAAAATATATATGTAGATTCAAATAAAAAAATAAAAAGAAATAATAACTCTAATTATATGGTCTAAATTTTCATAAAAGATTTAAACCCAGTTCACAATCCATAATTCCAAATTAAAAGCCTACAAAATAAAAGCAAGTCCAAGAAAAACATAGAAATTTAAATTGTACAATTCTAACAATTAATTAATCCACTATTTTCAGGTTTTTAAATTTTAATATATTAAGGTATTTTACTATTTAGTAAATTTAAAATCCTATTAATAGGCTGACCGCTAATAGCTAGAAGACCCCAAGTATCCTATTTGATTAAAACAACTTATTTGTCTCGTTTTGTTTACTTCTTCTCCTTCCCAATGCTGCCGTTCTTCTCCCTTTTCTGTGTTTTATTTGATTTGCAGCTTCTTTCTCCTTTATATAACCGATTGATTGGATTCGTTAACCTTGGTGTTTGGAAATGCGTATGTATTGCATTTGGTTACGACATTTGGGAAACATAGAACAAAGGTGTACCCCATGTTTTAGGTAACACGGGTCTTCAAACCCCAAAAAGACTTGGTTTGTTCCAAGCAACGTATTGCCATTTGGTTACGACATTTGGGACAACATAGAAACAAAGGTGTACCCCCTTGTTTTAGGTACACGGGTCTTTCAAAACCTCCAAAAAGACTTGGTTGTTCCAAGCATTTCTCGCTCAAGTAGAATTTAAAATCTAATTCTGGTTAGAATACCTATAAATAATAAGAACAAAATTTGTGCAAGCTATCAAGTGTGGAGACATCAGAACCATGCCTTTGCATAACTACTACTCTTGATCATCACTAGACATGGCACATTGGCTAGCTCAAACTGGACCCAGTTTACATAAATCACAGCCAAGCCCTCCAATATAGGCCAAGCAAAGCTGGGGTTAGGCTTGGGCTCCATCCTTATATATACTATAATTTGCTTTATTTTGGTATTAATTTGGTATTAAATTGTGCAATTTTTATTTTTATTTTTTAAAAAGATATTTATATAAAAAAGCATTATATATATATTCGACTCCAGGCAAGGTCTAGTTGTCGGAAGTTCATGATACAAAGTCCATACCCAAAGAACAAAATGGTAGGCTTTGAGCAGATTGGCAATTGGAAAAAATTCTTGTCCAAGCCTCATTATTTTGTTAGTCACAGCAGACAAGTTCCTAGAACCATGACCAGCACTCTTCATCTCCACATAAGAAAATATAAGCCAAAGTACTTATGTGAGTGCTTTCAAAGAGAAATAACAAAGAGGAGAAAAAGAAGGCGGACGAAAGCAGTACAGCTCATTGGAACAGTTGCCTGGGACATGAAATTAAAAAATTTGGATCCCTTCATTGACTGAATATGTGAAATCTAGCAAAGCCTATTCCTCAATGCGATGCTCCACCAATCTACTTATGTTTAACACTTATGATGCACGAAAACTCCTGGCCATGGGTGTTTCTGTATTTTGGAAACATTTTGCATGTCCGTTTCCCGGTATAAAATATTGTTTCCATGTGAAAATTATATTTTAAATGTTGTTTCCCAATATCGTTTTCACATTTCTTCATTTCCGTTTCTGTGCAACATATGTAACACTAATATCACACAAAAAGTACTTATTGTTTGTGATGCTATCCTTCACTAAACTATAAGTGACTTTTGAAGAATTGTAAGAATGTTATATTTGCAAATCCATTCATAAAAATCAAATAGTTAATGATGACCATAGAATGCAAAATTGAATGATGGCATGAAACAATATTTTTTTTGAAAAAATGCAAATATCAGATTCAAAGAAATTAATTACTGCTTAGCTCCAGGAGAGTAACAAGCAATCTAAGCATTTGGGCAACTTACAAGCTTCTTTTCTTGCAGTTGGCCAAGAAATCCACTTGCAGTTGGCCAAGAAATCCATGCTGATTCATTGCCCGAAATACTAGAAAATCTGCCTTCCCAACATACTGCCTATATCAAAATAAAAGAAAATTGGGAAGGATCAGAAATATGACAAATAATAGACATGCCACTGAATAAATAATGCAAGATAGACAAGAATAAATTTTTCCAAACAGTGCTTACTTGTTATTCATGTGGTCCTGAGAAATGAGCCGAACTATCTGCATTGTTGGTGGCCAGTTTGCTGCAAGCCTGACAAGGGCACGAGAGAACTCATCAACCGTTTGATTTATTCTCGATGCACGCCTTTTGCATTCACTTGCCACAAAGAACCAAAACAGTTTAACCAGAATCCACGTCAAGGGGGACACAAACATAATATTTTGCATTCACTTGCCACAAAGAACCAAAACAGTTTAACCAGAATCCACGTCAAGGGGGACACAAACATAATATAGAAAGAACCTGGCAACTCTTTTTCATTATGGCACTTGGAAAGATGAGTGCATGGTGTACAAGGATACATGATACACTTTATTCAGGTCACCGTGTCTAACCATTACAACAATAATAATCAAGGTGATTTTCACCATGTGATCCTAATGTATCTCCCATCTTCTTCACACCGTAGATTTGTGCATCTAGCAATCCATATTGGATACAGACTATGTTAATTATCTCTTGTAGAAGTCATCCTCAATGGCTGGGTTTCCACCTCCCCACAACTGCAATATATTTCCACATACGCATCTTAGCACATTCAATTTCGCCATGCTTATTCCATGGACATGTTTCTTTACAACCCAACATTCATCGTGATACAACATAACTAGTCCAATCAGAGTCTTATAGAACTTCCCTTTTCAACTTCAAGGTGAATTTAGTATCATGAAAAATACCCATTGTAGAATTGACAAATTATTAGGGGGTCCATTAAGCAATGGAATGAAAGATGGTATAAGAATGACATACCAGCAATATACCATCCCAACTTAAGCTACAGAAAATGGATTACGAGAACTCCAATATTTCTGAACCAGAGAAAATAGTACATCCATTAGGTTCCTAGCTATCTGCATAGTTCTACATAATTGACAATAAACAACTGGGAATCATTAATAAGACTATAAAGTTTATACAAATAACTATTGGTAAACAGAAGGTTAATCTAAAAAAGAATTTGATTTTATTTTGTTTACCACATAATTTCATTCTAGCAATATTAATAGATAGAACCTGATCTATTACATTTTAAAAGTCTACATTACAGATGAACCTTGGATTCAGGGTATTTTCAAACCTAAAGCCAGCGAAGGTGCACTCAATTCAGGGGGTATTTTCAAACCTAAAGCCAGCGAAGGTGCATCACCAAACCTAAAGCCAGCGAAGGTGCACTCACGCAAACATGATTGCTTGAGACAACACATTCATAAAACCTACATCACCAAGACTCTTCTTTTAATCTTGAATTACTAGTGTCTGAAACTTGCATATGGAAAAGGGAAAGGATGCTGGACACTTCTGAGTCCTAAATGTTACAAAATATTCCCCAAACAGAGTCTGATGCTTGGACAGCTAACCATATTCAGCACCTTGCCTAATGGTCCAAGAAATATAACATAAAACCCATATTCAACATCAAATAATTTCTCTACTAATTTCTTAATCTTACAGCTGCTTCAAGTATAGTTCTTTTCACAGTGATAAGACAAATAAGTAGTTCCTAACTCACAGGGGAGCAAATAAGACAAAACAGAATAAACAACTTTAATATACGTGTTTTTGTAGTCAATGAAAGATAACTTGCACATATTGATCTCAATTATTAACATTGAAAAATCTGAGCTGTAACAGAATCTTAAGAACAAAATTTCTACAAAGGTTATTTTCTATAGATGTTATTCTATAATCCTAAAAACTTACGATTCAGAAGCTGAAGCATTCCTATAACCCTGCAACAAAGAAATAAGGAGTAAGGTTCATGCATGGAGAAAAAAAGAATGCTGAAGTACATTAATTTTGAGAAGTAGACATGAAGCAGTATGCAATAAGTATAATCATGATGGCATATTTGCATGAATGTTTTCAGGAGTTTAACATACTTCCAATCTGGTGATAAAGACAGGTTGCCCTTGACGTTGTCCAGACAAATTTCCCTGCAGTCATTTTCAATGATCAAAAAGAATTATTTCACAATTACAACGGGTGCAGTAATGAAGAGGTTATTAGTTTTAAACTCTTGACCAACAACTGATGAAAACTTTTAAACAGGAAGTTACAATCGATAATTCCAATGACATCTCATGTAAAAAGGCTATTGACTATTAATCAATAGAAGACAAATCTACCAGATAGTGGATAGACATTCTCAAATTGGCCCACTGCATTTTAGGTCCTTACCTTTTCCTAGCCAAGGGGAATTGTTGAGGCACTACTATCAAGGAAACAGATATTCTGATTAGTTTCCTACTTGGCAAAAATTAATGAGTAATATAACCCATAACAAACTACCAAGTGCATCTGCAATTAATTGGAGCACACTGGGGAAGGGAAAAGCTAAGGTTGTGTAAGCATGGTCTTAACTCGATGAAGTTATTTTAAGCAGTGCCCTGGCAAACATTTTTCTACTAGCTTTAGGGTATCATGTTCAAGGGAATTATGCTCATCTTAAACGACACAATTTGTTCTTTTTGGCTGATATGGGACAAAGGAGGATTGAGGATTCTAAGTTTTTCTCTCCTTATATGGAAAATATATAATTCCTTAGCCATTTTATTAGGTGGTTTGGCGCGTAGCATGTCTCGCTCCTTCTCACTCTCACATATACTATATGAAACCAACTTTATATATTGTGCCAACGTGTGCCAGTGAACCTAGCCCAAGCGCGGTCTCCCGGTGTCGCTTGGCGGCCGGAGGAGCGCGGGACCCTCGATTTTCCATCAACCACAGATTATAGACTTTTAATGCTATGCGTCATTCATTAAGGGAAAAGCTAAGGTTGTGTAAGCATGGTCTTAACTCGATGAAGTTATTTTAAGCAGTGCCCTGGCAAACATTTTTCTACTAGCTTTAGGGTATCATGTTCAAGGGAATTATGCTCATCTTAAACGACACAATTTGTTCTTTTTGGCTGATATGGGACAAAGGAGGATTGAGGATTCTAAGTTTTTCTCTCCTTATATGGAAAATATATAATTCCTTAGCCATTTTATTAGGTGGTTTGGCGCATGCACACAATTATATTGAACTTTTAGCTTGCATATTCTTGAAATCCCTCTATATTTCAAGAAGTTATTTCTTTCTAGCAGTAAGGACTTTTGACTTTGAGGATAGAAAGTTAAAACATTGCAATCTGAAGTTCGCAAATCTATCTTAAATCTTTAACAAAACTCTGACTTACTTCCCAGACTTTGACATATTTGGATTGTGCTGATTGCAAAGCACTCGTTGTTTGCTGTGACAATGGCATATTAGCTGCTGAGTTGTTGTTCACACCAAGCGATTGCATTCCTGTTTGTGCTTGTTGCGGCATTCCGGGAGTTGGAATCATAGTGCTGGTTCCAGAGGAGACACCAGATGGACCAAGACCATTCATCACGTTCTGGTTCATGCCAATTACACTTTGTACCATTTGTCCTCCTGAGAGATTTCCTTGACTCATGCCTGACACAGATTGACCCATGCTAACACCTCCTTGAAGGTTAGCCATTGGCTGTGAAATCCCCAGATTTGAATTTCCAGATATGTTAGAAGTTGAAGAAGCAAATGAACCAAGACCAGAGTTTGGTGCAATTTGCGAAGTTCCTGTAAGAGTGCCTGATCCTGTCATTGAAGTAATACCAGGCTGTCCTGATGAGAAGACAGTTTGAGCAGCAGGCACAGAAGTTGCCATTCCACTGGATATCATATTAGACATGTGCATGGCCACAGGAGTTTGATTCATTGATGGGAGAGCAATCGAAGATCCTCCAGTTAAGGCAGCAGAGTTCATCACTTGGCGTGCTTGAGAGAGATTATTCAGTATGCTAACATTTGCCGCACCAGGAGGCACAGGACGTACAGACTGCGGCATCCCACTGACTGTAGGTTTCAGTTCTGGCACATTTTCACCATTCGTCATCATTTCTTGACTAGTCGTAGGCGGTGAAGAAGTCTGCAGACTTGGAACTGCTTGAGTAGCAGGGCGTGCAGATGGAATATGTGAAAAAACAGGTCCAGGTGCCATAGAAGTTACAGTAGTTGGTTCCTGGACATAAGATTATGAAATTATAACCAAGTCATAATCCATAATAGCAATAAAATTATAAAAGCAACCATTTTTCTCTTAGGACAAGAAAATTAAAAAACTTACAATTTTTACAGTTGCAGTGGGGACATTTCCAACAGAAATTGGTGGTCGGTTCATGATAGATCCATTCACTAAAATTTAAAATGAAAGTATTCAACAAGGCAGAAAATCAAAGCACGTATATAATGTTGGGAGTTATCTCATGAACCTACAACTAGCAATCAAATGTGTTTCATAGGATAGAAGAAATCATGCAGAAAGTCAATCACACTCATAATCAAGAAGAAATTACAACTGCATAAACAACCTGATGATATTGAGGGTGGAGGTGGCCCTGCAACAGAAGGAACTGAAGAAACATCCATTTTCACAGGACTCTGATTAGCAGAAAGATTTGAAACTCCAGGACGAGTTAAAGCAGTACGAGCCTCCATGAAGTTCTCAGAGATTAGAACAAGAAAATGAGGATTTTTAACATTGTCAACTGTCGGATCTGCTACTCTGGTATTGCGCTTTCCCTGCATTAACAAAGTAATGCATGATTAGAATGTCTAGTCACCAATGAGAATAATGCTTGTAAAATTTCATAAATAAGAAGTGAATATAATAGCATCATTATTTGCAATGCTAGGGCACTGTTTGTCCCCTCCTCTCTTTTCTCCTTTTAACGAGCCCCATTGTTCAAAGACAGATAAACAATTTAGTTGTTGCTTTCATCTGTATGAGCATCTGTTATCACAGTGCCCCAAAATTATAAAACCTGAATCCTCAAATTTGCAGTCACATTAAATGTTAATCGAGCCAGAAGATATGGATGAACAAAGATAAGTCCAATTGAGATGTTGACAACAGTACAAAAGCTTTGATGTATATTGCAGAGTAAAGATTAACTAAAGAGAAAGATCAAGTAAAATTAGATTCTTACTGCATTGTAGATTGCTCTGAGTTTCAGAAGCTGTTTTGGACAAATGACAGATAGAGAAACAGAGCACTGCAATGCAAACTTGGGGTTAGCGACCAAATAACAAGCAACATTCAAGAAAGAGAACAAGGAAGATGTCAGTAGTAGTAGATCAGCAAGGATTACAATATAAATAAATAAATAAAAAAGAAGAAAACCTGGGGAAATGATTTAGCAACTGTCTCAGCATCAGATAGACGACTTTCTGTTTGCAGATCAATATTTTCACTCTGCTCCAAATTTTGTATTTGCGGTCGGTAGACTGGTGTTGGCAACGAATGAGGGTTACTTGCAGCAACAAGAACACAATGCCTTTGTGCATCTGTATTCTGTTGAGCTTGGCTTGCATTTGGAGCAAAAGGGAACATCTGAAGGAATCAAAAAATAAAACTGAGAATATCCTCTGCACTTAAATAATCAAGTTATTATATCTAACTCATCGCCTGTAGGTAAATCCTTTGCACCAAGCCCAAAGCAACTTTACAGTCAATAAGTAAAAGCAGCAAGTGCAAAAACCAAATAACTTTAGAGCTCTTTCCTGAACCATGTATCAATTACATTTCATGCAAGAGGCAAGAAAATGACAACCAAGGAGCTCACAAGTTGTTCAAAATATCTTCTCAAATTAATAGATACATCATGTGCGATGCTTCGTGTAGTGGGTCACCCCTTTTTTTAGTAGATATACTGTGATAGATTTTTGTTATATTTGGCTGAAATCCAATAAATTTGTCATACAGACAGAATATAGAAACCTTCAGCAAAAGAATCCTCAATAAAGTTAACAACTGTTCAAATAAAGTTATAAACTTATATAAGTGTCAAGGGAAAACAATAAAGTCTGACACATTAATTAAGAGTGATTCCACTGCTAATCTAGCAGGCAACTTGCAACATCCTCCTTGCAATGTCCAAAACAATGTTTTTTCAAGCTTAAGAAGTGGAACAGAAAAATTGTACTGGAGGCTAATTGCCATTCTATATCACAGAAGAAGATAAAACTATATATTGAACCCAAAAGACAAAGAAGAAGATGTATTGTACGATTGTACTGCCTAAAAAAGAGGAAAGAAAGATGTTCTACACAACACTGCCACTCAAGAAGAAGAAGTCTTTAGAACTAAAGGAACTAAGATTTTTACCTTTTCAACAATTATCTAAGACAATCAAGGTAAAACAGGACCACAGTACAAGTGGGCATCAAAGTTTGAAAATGAGGAAAAGCTGCAAAGTGATGGTTTCAAGGCATATCCCCAACAAATATGTATATCTTGAATAATCTTTTTCTTGTATTCCTAAGAAAACAGAGGTAAATTTTGAAGAATAATCAGTGAAGAAAATTTATGTACAATGACAACGGTAGTAAGAGAAGAGATAGGTAAGAGGAGAGATAAGGTTCAATATGAAAGTTCTACATGGAACAAGTCTAAAACGGGGACTTAAATAATGTAATGGCAGTTTTAAGGGATTTTGGCATGGCATTACATTTCAGGCTGGTTAGATATGGTAAATTTATTGCAATAGTGGGATCAGTTAATACACTAGCACAAGCTGATATAGGTAATTGTCCAGGTCTGGTATAGATGAACAAATGCACGAAAGGAAAATTGAGGACATAACAGGAGTGAAGAAGACGAAGGTTAAATTTCAGGTTGATTTGTGGAAAAATGCTTAAGGAATTAATGGCATTAGACCTTTCTATAGATGCACTTATATACCAAGTGGAAAGAAATTAAACAATTGACATACTCTAGATTGAGATCATAGTTAGTTTAGTAGTAGACTTGACCTTTCAACCTTTAAAGCAAGAGAAAATCAAGCAAAGAAATTGCAAAAGCTTACTGCAATTATCATAGGAAGATAGTTTTTTTTTTTTTTTTTTTTTTTTTTTTTTTTTGACCTTTACAAACCTTTAAAGCAGCACGAAAATTCAAGCAAAGAAATTGCCAAAAGCCTTACTTGCAATTAATCATAGGAAGATAGTTTTTTTTTTTTTTTTTTTTTTTTTTTTTTTTGAAATAAAAAGAGGTAAGAAACTTAAAATTGAAATTTAGGAAACAAACACTACCATTAACTGCTTCAGAAAAAAGCCCTTCTGGCAATTCAGCATCATTGTTTTTTTTTTTTTTTTTTTTTTTTTTTTGAAATAAAAGAGGTAAGAACTTAAAATTGAAAATTTAGAATACAAACACTACCATTAATGCTTCAGAAAGCCCTTCTGCAATTGCAGCATCATTGAAGCCACCACCAGCAAAAGGAATACAAGATAACCATTGTAGAAAGATATCAATGTCCCTTGTCCAGCCACTTCGTTGCACTAGGCAAGCTAGATAAAGAATGATGACAATGAGAATGGTATCTTTGTTAGTTAACCAAGTGTGGTATTGGTATTATAGAGAAGCATCAAGATTAAATTTCACACTAATCTGGAACATAAAGGTAAAATCACAGGTATCCAGCATATTGCAAGCCCAGCGCAATCCAAGTTTACAGTATTGTTAAAATAAGTTCAGGTATCTGTAGATTTTACTTTTGCTATCTAACTTTTCAAAAAACAGATTAAGAGTGTTCAAAATTGTAGTGATTATGTGGAGCATGTATGGGAAAAAATTAAACTAGGAACCAAGCAAGGACAGAACTTAAAGGAAGATGGATTTTACAAACATTAAGCATATGTTGTTATTCAGACATTAAGTTGTTAGAATTCTGATTTCAACTAAAAATCCAAAATCACAAAAAAGAAACCAGTTTCACAAAATCTTTTTAGTACTAAAATTCTAAATGAAGGAAAGGAAATCTTAGTTCAGCAAGCTCTACATAACCTTGAGAGGCCAAACAAATAATTTAAGTGAAGATTGAAAAGGAATGCCAGCAGACATGCATCTTCATATTTTATTCCTCAAAAAATAGTCGTTGATAACAAAAGCAATACAATCATCAACTGATCAATAAATTTGATATGGTGAATGAGAAGATCAAGCAAAAGACGTACCAGAATAAGATCCATGAGCATAAAATGTGACGAGTGAGAGCTCAACAGTAGAAGTTGCAGGCTTCTGTGTTTCATAAAAAGAAAATTATATACACAGACACAAACTATTAAACACATAGGAGCCAATAATAAGCAAGGTAAATGATACAAATTTTGAAAGAAGTTACATAAAAAAAGATGGTTATAAAGTCTCTAATTGACATAAAAGACCATAAAAACATCAACTGTAACAGAAGCTCAAAGGAACTGTTCCATCTAAGTAATTGCACACATCTCGTGATTAACATAAAAAAAACTCTCAAAGTAAATGTTATTTCAATCAAACATGCCTACTGAGAAAGACCAAAGGTTCAAACCAAGTCTTGCTTAAACTAGGAGGATGAAAAACTAGGAAAAGCCAACAAGTTCCCATCTATAATGCTAATTATTTAAGACTCACTGTAAGCCATGAGAAAGCTGGTTCTTATAAAATCTAATGGAAAAGAAATTACTAAATTAGAAAGAATTGCACGAGCTCAAGATTTATATTGCAAACACAACAAGAAAAATGTGCACAGGAATTTGAACAGGCAAAATATAAGCACCAAACTTTAAAATGCAACAAAAGCATCATAAAATATTTGCATTACCACATCATATTATGTAACAAAAGCAGAATACTCTATTTTCAATTCTTGGTACTTCCTTGAACAAAACCATTTGCATTATTGTTAAAGGAAGGCAATGTCGCCCTTAATTTTTAAAAGTTTCCTTAACTACAACTAGAAACGTAGAAACAATGTAGTTTACCAACACACACAAGGCTCTCTCCACAAAAGGTTGTGCTCTCATTTCAAAAGTGAATTTAATAATAGAGATTTCAGTAGGGGTAAGAAAAATTTCAAACCGAACTGACACTATTCAGTTTACTCGCAAAGAAAATCGGTTGTCATTTTAAATGGTTTGAACCAGAACTTCCTTTGGTTCTGGCTCAGTTTTGCAAAAATAATTGGTCAAGCTTAAAATCGAATCGACCCAAAAATACGTTAAAAACCGACTGAACCGACCAAGCCAAGCCGATTCAGTTCAGACATAAACTCCGGATCGAGTCAGTTTCATTTGTAAAACTTTGGTTTGGCTTTTTCCGCGTCAGTTCAGTTTGAAACCAAAACAACCATTTGCTCACTCCTAGATTTAAGAACAATATACTTGCAAAAGGAGATCAGCTTACTTAATCATAGGTACATTAGTTACAACATGAACATCATAGGCAAGTATCATTACAGAGGAGCATATAATAGGTACTTGACATGATGAACAAATTCTTGTGTGGGAAGCAACTGATGATTCAATATGCGTCAATATACAAGCTGCCACTTTAAACATACATCAAAATGCTAAGTGAATCATACTTCACTCCTAATGCTTCATCCTAAGGAATTGCATACAAATTATAATTGTAATTGTTAGTTGAATTCTTAAAGAAAATTAGAAGCAATCTATTGCCTCAAAGCCAATGATGTGAAAAACATAAAAGAAAATTCAAAAAGGAAGTAAAAAAAATTTACCCGTTTAAAGAACATAAATTCTATTCAACATGGTAAGGCCTGCTGAAATTAAAAGCTTGTACTAGTGACACAGATCACATATAACAAAGTGAAGAAAAGTGAAACAACAAGCAGGCAGAAATCATTCAAGGAGCTGGTTCCTCCATGCCTTATCCCTACACAATAGGCTTTTCGAATATAACAAGTGAGCCTAGCTCATGTAAGTTGTTCATTTAGGTTCGTTAGACCTTGTTGCTTTACCTCTCAAAGAAAGTACCTTTAGCATTGGGTCCAAAATCCATGACATAAATGTTTCTAGTACATAAGTAACTGGATATTCAGCAGATGCTACGGCAACAAAAGAAGTTTTAGGGACAAAAAGAAAGCCTGCTTTGAGATGCACAATATTATTAAATCTAATGAAGTATTCCATGGGAAGTGATTTACAATTTGCCATTCATGTCTCCTGTTTGATTCTTTATTAAATTATGATTTCAATCACAAGATTGAGATTGCAATAAATTCATCAAGTTGAAAACAAACTAACCTGCCCAGTCAAGTCACTACCAACAAAAGACCTGCACAAAGTGAGCAAGGATTATAATCTTGCGAGACCTTGGTACAAACCAAGATACAAGATTTCCCAAACACATCTCAAAAAACTTATAATCTTGCGATACAAGATCTTTTCATGTATTATAAATCCATGAATTCAGAATTTTTCAAAATTACGAAAAGAAGAGGAAACTGCATCATGCACTGCACCAATGTTATGCATTATAGATACACAATTTATCATCAATGCATTCGATCTGCTTGATGCCTATTCTAGGACACCTTCATTCCCTCCACTCTTGATCTTACCGTTTTAGAATCATAGAACTTAAATTTCAACTTACTTCTTCATATATATACTTTAAGATAGAGCAGAAGCTACATAATGGAAGCTTAAGCGGCATCAAAGATGTGGGATTTGGCTATTTGGCCAGTTTGTTTGATGCATATTTAAGCCTTTTTCCCCCCTCTCAGTGATTCTTTTCCTTTTTGGTGTTGATTGAAAATGGTAACCAAGAGGGGAGAGATTCAACAATGCACAATTCAAAATTTGACAATTTTAAATTATTTTTACTGCGCCAATAATTTAAAAAGAAATATTAATCCATTTAGTTTCAGCCTTTTAGTCATCTTAGGTAGTGGTTCAGGGATCAAATACCAGCCAAAAACGAGGCAACTAATAATTAACATATCCACAATGTTTGTTAACTACACAAGGAAACGCCAACGCTGAATTGAACAAAATTCAGTAGGTTATTTGAAAAAAACAAGCCCTAATGGCACAAAAAGTAAATAAGAAGTTTTTTTTTTTTTTTAAAACACTATAGCAAACAAGCAAGCAAACAAACAGTACCTGATGATCTTTTCAAGGTAATCAGAAAGGATGCTTTGCCAGAAGGGCCCCATGGCAGCGGAGCCTTCAACGGCAACGATCAGCTGTTTCTCCGTCATAGCGCGCTGAGAAATTTCCCCACCTGGATTTCAAATTAGAATCCACATCGACGAGGGATCTGGTTATTCATTTCCGATTCAACTTTTAGAGAAAAAGCAGGAGTTTTTGACGGAAAAGGAAAATGGTGCGTTTCATGCGCAATTCCTTGCATTGCAACTTGTAAGCTGATCCATCTGCCTCTAGGGGTGAGCAAAACCACCGACCAATTTCGGTTCGGTCAGGTGTCCAAGAGAGATTTGTTGGGTTTGAACTGAATTTGTTACTCGGTATGAGTCGATTATATAAAAATTCATCAATTAGGCTTCAAACTGAATCGAAATGATAAACATGGATAAAAAAAAAAAAAAACTAAACCAACTGGTTTAATTCAGTTGGTTCGATTCATATGTAAATTTTGGTCCGATTCATTGGAAACAAAATTTCAATTTGTTTTTTATGGCCTCCATTCGATTTGAAAAATATTATGTAAGGTATGTATTAGATGTAAAATTGTCCACTTCATTATAATATGATTCAACAGTTTTGAAACCGAAATTATATAATATATATTAAAATAAAATATATAATGTATATATTAAATATAGTAATACACACGTCTTATATGGTAAATAATATATTAATATAATATTGTAATACTATGAACTGGATATTAAATATGGTATATGAGTAAAAATATAATATATTTAAAAATTTTAATTTTATTGGTCGAAAAAAATAAAGATAATTTAATTTTGATTGGTTATATTATGCTATATATTTAATTCAGTTGGGTTCCGATTCATATGTGTTAAATTTTGGTCGATCATTGGAAACCAAGGAATTTCAAATTTGGTTTTTATGCCTCCCATTCGATCTTGAAAAGAATATTTTATGCTTACAGGTAAATATTAGATGTAAATTGTGTACCACTTTCATCCGTAATAATATAGACTTTCAACCAGTTTTGAATACCGGAAAGTATATAATCTATATATTAAAAATAAAAATATATAAGTATATTAAATATAGTAATACACACGTCTTATATGGTAAAATTAGTATGAGATTAATATGAATATTGTAATACATGGATGAACTGGATATTAAATATGGTATATGAGTAAAAAGTATAATATATTTTAAAAATTTTGATTTTATTGGTACGAAAAAAAAAATTAAATATATTTAAAAATTTTAATTTTATTGGTCGAAAAAAATAAAGATAATTTAATTTTGATTGGTTATATTATGCTATATAAAGTACATGTTAAATATGATATTACATGTTTAATTATTGTTTTAATAAATCTTTAATTTGTTTGGTTACAATTATTTTCTACAAGTAACTCATTATAAAAAAATAAATATGTTTTATTATTACTTATTAAGGAATATATTATAAGATTTATTATTTGCAATAAGTAAAAAACTCATTAGAAACATATGTAATTATATATAAAACATTATATTAATAAACCATGTTCTAAAAAAAGCAACCATGAAATTAACTATATACCAGTAGATTTTAGCAAAAAGTAAAATAAATACCAAATTTATAAATGATGCTTTAAAATAAAAATTAATATATTAATTATTATAATATATAAGGGGTATGTGATGAGAGAGATCTCTTCCTCGTTAACTAGAGGTTTCAAACCTGGGTATAGAGTTCTTTTGAACACTGGAGATAGGGCGCTTTACATTAGGTCTATTTGACATTTTAATTTTATGAACTGATAAAATAAAAATAATTTAATTTTGATTGGTTATATTATCCTACATAAGATACACATTAAATATGGTAAAAATATTATATGTTTAGTTATTATTTTTAATAAATCATTAATTTGATTGGTTATGATTATTTTCCACAAATAATATTCGCAAAAAATAGTTTATTATTATTTATTAGAAATATGTTATAAGATTTACCATTTGATATAAAATAGTAAACAAAACTCACTATAAATACATATAAAATATAAAAATGTGATTTAAAACACATTATGTGAAAACCACATGCTATCTATTATATAATACTTGTCATATTTGGAATTTTATATCCTTTAAAAAATCATTAAATTTATCTAAGTCACAATACATTATTGAGTAAATTGACTATGTCACTCTAAATTTAATACTAATTATCTAAGAAAACCCTTAAATTAAAGTAATAATTATTGATCATGAATAAAAAAATCTTTATTACTATTTGAAATCACAAATGCAATGAGTATTGTATAACAGAAATATTTTGTCAAATGTGACAAGTATTATGGAATGGAGATAATAATAAACTGAAAGAATTTATTTCTCGAAAAAAAAAACAACCTTAAACTTTAACAAAAAGAAAAAAAAATATAAATGATGATAAAAAAATTATATTAATCACTATAATAGCTAATACTAATTTTTCATATTTTAATAATATAGACAGATTATGAAATTATATTATATACGAAATTAAATTAATTAAATTTAAATTTTTTTTTAAGAAAATTTAAATTGGTTGATAAGCAATTTTATTTTTTATAAAAATTTAGTTGTGAAATTATAATAATATTTTGTACTAAACATATATTATTTTCTTAACGACTTTTTTTTTTTTTTGATAGTAAACGACTTAAAATTATAATAAATATACTATTTCCCTAACAAGTTATTTAATTATTAAATTATTTATTTATTTTTTATAAAATATTATTTTTCTATTTTATGAATACTCTTAAATTTGATTCATAATATTATAATTTATATGTGAATTAATAATGATAAATCGAGGTAATTCTGACCTGACCCGACCCGTATAAGAAGCTGACTTGAAGAATTCGCGGGAGCCAAGCTCGAGAGGGCCCACACCAGCTATAGTTTTGTTTTCTCCTTAGTTCTTAGCCGCTCCCTGAATGTTGGCTGAGAAGGAAACGAAACCACCAAGAAGTCTGTTTGAAAGCGACAATTTACATTGTGACAGAGTTCAATGAGAATTGAATCTTAGTTGAGTTTTTCTTTAATTTCACGATTCGAGGAAGCCTTTGACTCACAATTGCATAATTGCTCTGTTTCTTGTAGTTTTTTCTTTCCGTGTGAAAGCTAATTTAGTTTTTGGTCCCTGTCTCGGTTCGGATACTTGCTCATTAGTACACTCGAGTGTGGACAAAGATGATGCTCCAGTATCGAGACCTAGCTAAGCTTAAAACGAAGAAGGTAGGCTTTGCTTTACTATTGATTGATTCTTTTATTTGGGTTTTTACTGGATTCGATTTGTTGTGCTGGGGTTTTAGTGGGTTTGGTCGATTTTGATTGTAAGGATCTTGTTTATCGTTTCTATAATAAAGTCGGCCAGACTTAGATAACTATAATGACAAAATGAGACATTGGAAAACTTCAATTCTGTATGGTTTGACACATGTGATCAATGTGAACAGATTGTTTTTGAGGATGTATTTGCTGCTCGTGATTCTGTAACTCTGGAGAATTTGAAAGAGTTGAGTTCCAAACGTAGGGTAATTGAGAACTCCATTAATCAAACAAGCTTTATCACTGAAGCTATTGCGAGAGAAATGTCTGGTGGTTCCACTTCTCGTTGTGAGCAGGTCATCTTTTAATAGCTGAATTCCTTAAGTTTTATTTGTTTTCCCCTTTCTCAAGTATTTGGACAATTTTCTTTTCATGTTGCTTAAAGCTAGTATCTTCTTTTGTGAGTTTGTTGACTACTGGCTGTTAAATTCTCTAGAATCTAATTGTTGTTGATTTCCCTCTGTCTTTGTATCATGCTCTCATCTATACAAGTAACCTTATTGTCATCTAAATCAATCCTAAACGCTGGAATTTGTATGGTAATGTAGAATTCCTTGTTGTCTTTTCCATAGTCTTTTTGAACAATTCAATATAGTTCTAATGCCATATCCAATTAATGAAATTATGGTCGTGACTAAAATTGCTTGATCCAACCTAAGTGATTTAGTTTGCATGTAATTACCAATTTGCTTATTTGCTGCCAGCTTTAAAGAGTGGTTGTTCTGATTTGATATTTTGTTTGAAGTGGCTCAGGAACGTCTTCGACTGGAAAATTATTTGCCATTATTGGAAAATTTCATTTCTCATGCTGATGTGGTCGGCAGAGACAGTCAGATGGTCCGCTGGATTTCACAACTCAAGATACAATGGAGCAGTGTTCTTAGCTCGTCAACTTTCTTTAACCTTACAGGTCCAAAGTTTTTTCAAATTGATAATTTGCAGTTTGAGCTTGGTATGGCCCTCTTCCTTTATGGAGCAATACTTAGGGAGAGGGCTTTGGAGTTTCTGCCATCAGGTGGGTTTTAATGCCAATTTTATGTCACATTGGCATGATTTTGTTGATTGAGCTATTTAATTTCTATTTCTGTCTTTATATTGATGTAGACTTGAAGCAATCAGCTTTCATCTTCAGAGAAGCTGCTGGAGTCTTTCATTATCTGGCTCATGATGTTCTTCCCTCTTTACATCCTACAATTGCTGCAGAAAGGCCATCAGAAGCTAGTTCATCTGTGACTGCTGCTACAAGTCTCATTTGTTTGGCTGAGGCCCAGGTTAGCCCCTTGGCTTTCAACCTTTCAATTCTAATCTTGTGCCACTTGGAAACTAACACCAATCTAATGGTTGAAATTTTGTTACTGATAGAACTTTTGCTGATTTTTCTATATGATAATTGATGATATTATAATGTGTTAGGCTGTATACATAAGAAAGGCTGAAGAAGCAGGAAATATAGGTTTTGGTGTTTTGGCAAAGCTACACTGTGGCGTTGCAGAATTGCTCAGTGAAGCCATTGGAGCTTTAAATTCTGGGATTGGAGAGTACAAGGCCATTTCATCACGCTTTTTGGTATGTGTGGTGGTTCATGGTAGTTGTAAAACTGTATTTGTTCTTATTGCTGGCTGAGAAACTCAAATTTAGAATTTATGTTGCAATCTAGTAACTATTTGTTGGTGGATTGTGTTCTGCACTTTTTAAATACAAGTAGATTTCTGACAAGATAATGAAAATGGCTTAAAGAGGAGGAAGAAACATATCAAAGTCTAAGTAGGACTGGAACCTACGACCAGTTAGTGCCAAAACTGAAAAATTGATATAGTGGCTCCTACACAAAACTGGTATTTGACTGTGTTTGTTGCCTGGTATGCCAGCTAAGATGCATGTATCTGTATAATGAATATGATACTTGTAAGATGGTTAAGTGGCATTTAAGACTACCACAAACTAGGTTCTTTTGAATTGTGGATTTTAAAGTACTTGCTATATATGGCTAAAAGCATAAGATGATTTATTTTCCTTTTCTGGGAACTGGCGTAACTTTTGTTCCACATTTCAAGGCACAATTGAATACAGAAGCTTGTGCTGACTTTTGCTAATATATGATGAAGTTTTTGGTCTTAGACTGAATGAGTAAGAAGATAAATGAATTCAGAATTCTGGAAATTTAGCTCTTTTATTGATTTGTCAAACCGATGTACATTCATATGTATGTATATCTTTATGCATGCGCATGAGCGTGAGAAATGAACTTCAAATATACATAGAGTGGTGCAGAGTGAACATGCATAGCTTTTAGGGGTGAGACTTTCTCCAAAATCATTTTGTGCTTTACCAATTGCATTTTGTTTTGTCTAGTAATCAGAATTGAATGCAACTATTGTATTTATTGTTGGTTGCTTGTATGGCATGTCTACATCTCATGTAGTTGCTACATATTAATTTATTCTTTTCATGTTCTGTGCAGGAATTTATATCCTCTTGCAAAGCTCTACATGAGTTACAAAGTCAGAAATACTTTGCAGCAAGTTTAAAGAATGATGGCCAAGTTGGAGTTGCCATTGGACTTCTTCGTGATGCTTTAACCAATGTGAAGAGGAAAATGCCAGGGGAGGATTCTTGGAAATCTGTCTTTAGGAAAGAAATTGAAAATGCTGCAGATACCCTCAGAAAGTTGGAACATGAGAACGAATTTGTTTGGCAAGAGAAGATTCCTTCTGCAGATGAGTTGCCATTACTTGAGGGTAACAAAATTGTGAAGATAGAACCTTATCGGCCCAAGAAATGGGAGAGAGAACTTGCTTTTAAGATATAGGTAAATATATAGAAAACTCTTGTATAGAATTCCTATCTCCATTTTAAGGAAGCAAGGGCAAACGAGCTTCTAGTTTTCCTTGCCTTTTTATTTAATGTCCAGAAAGTGAGAAGAATACTACTTTTTCTTTCCAGTAGTCTGGCAAAGCCTGGAGGATTTTTTGGTATGTTGATTGGGCTGTATGGACAAAGGTGTTTATATAGCTGTTGATTGATTATAACCTCTTTTTTTTTTTTTTTTTTTTTTTTTTTTTTTTTTTTTTTTTTTTTTTGCTTGATTATAACCTCTTTTTTTTTTTTTTTTTTTTTTTTTTTTTTTTTTTTTTTTTTTTTTTTTTTTTTTTTTTTTTTTTTTTGTGAGAGGTACTATCATATTATAAAGTAATCAGCGTTAGTAATCCTTATTTTATTATCTAATTCTGAAAGAAGGAAAAAAGGTGGCTAATTGGCTATTTCCTTGGCTTAACTCGGTATAATTACAAACGCAAACTTAACATATAAAATGTTTATACCTTCAATTTCTGCATCTCTGTATTAGTTAATTCCATTTTTTTTTTTTTTAAATTCAACTTCTGTAATTTTAATTTATTAGCAACCAAGCAGGAGTTTTCATTTTTATGATACCAAGTATTTTATATGAAAACTAATAAAACCAATTAATTTTTTGTTGAAGTTAGAATTATAATCATTTTCCAAAGCTACAACATTTCAAATAAACCTAAAAAAAGAAAAAAAAAAAATGAAAAGAAGGCTACTAACAGGTGTTAGATGAGACCCTGTCAATCTGCCATAGAGTGTCTACTAGGATTGCTGGCCATGGATGGCAGCAAATTTTCAGGCATTCAAAACTTTCCCTTGCTTGGTAGATCAAACTCGGTTCGACTCACCAGCATCAGCCTCCGAGTTCATCAACTCATAGAGCTAAGCAATGGTACTGGGCTACTGGCCACTGGGTCATGATTTTCCACGTGGCAGAATCATAACCATCTGAGCAAATGAGCGGTTGAGCACACTGACTCGCGGGAAGGAAAATTGTTACACCCGAAAAAATCGAAACTTTAACTGTCAAAGAGGCATTTCCTTCTCTTCTTGTTTCTGTCTCATGGCTCTTCACTGCAATTCTCTTCTCCATAATCCTTTTAGAACCAGACCCCTGTCTCCATTCAAGCTATTCTCAACCAGCCGTCTTTCCACAGATTGTAATGGCCGAATCTGCATCAATTCCAGTACATTGAACCTATCAAGGAACGGAAGGAACAGGTCTCTCTCTTTCACTTTTTATTTCTCGTAAAATATAGTATTTCTTTTGTTATTACTTGAAATTTATGTTTGAAGTCTTAATTTCAGGTTAAATAAGGTTGTTTCTGCAGTAATATCTGAAGAAAGCGCAGTCGGGTCAAGTTCTGCTGGAACTGATGTGTTCAAACTGACCTACTTAGAGGTTCTCTTATAGTTTTCTTGATCTGAGTCTTGGATTAGTTTGATTAATTTACAGTTTTTGTTAAACATTTCATTAATTTGTTTATTAATTAATTTAATTCGTTTTAGGGGAATAGTTGGTTATGGGAAGTGGGTGGAGTCAAGATTTTGGTTGATCCAATCTTAGTGGGTAACTTGGATTTTGGAATTCCTTGGCTATATGATGCTGCCAAGAAGTTCTTAAAGAATTTCCAGGTACTTTCTAATGCTTCAATTGCTATGTTAATCGATGTTGGTAACAGTGATAGCCACATTTTGAAAAGTTTAGGGTCAATTTTCTAATGTAGGTGTCATTAATTATGAAGGGAAAAGTGATTCATAATATCTGGATTGATCAATTAATTTTCTATTAGTTTAATCTTCTTTTACAATTTGTTTTTTCATTTGTTTTTAGTGTATGTTGTGGATGAACAGTTTAATTTAGTACTGCAATTACAATGCAGCTTAGCAATCTTCCCGAAGTGGATTGCTTATTGATTACTCAAAGTCTTGATGATCATTGTCATTTGAAGACCTTAAAGCCTCTATCGGAAATCTTGCCAAACCTTAGAGTTATTGCTACTCCTAATGCTAAGCCATTGCTGGATCCCCGTTTTAGCAATGTGAGTACTTTTCAATTTTGGCTTTTGTCTGCTCTTTTTTGGGATTCAGCTACTCTATGGTTATTGTGCATGCCTATGTTATAAGGACTTGGACACTTTATAATTGCAAGTAGGAATTGAAAGTTTATACAATACTGATTTTACCATATACCTAATTTGTAATGCTATTAGAAGTGCGGCAATCTAGAAGCTGTTTTTGGATAGGATTAGTCATTAGAGTGGTAGAAGAAAAGTAGCCACTGTTTCTAGTAATGGTGTCCAAATGCTTGTGATGTAGGGAACTCTCCTTGAATCTCTCTCCTATTTTTTCCTGCAATTTCTTATGATGGGGAGCAATACACATGCTTGTGCACCTATTCTAGCACTTCTCTTATCACGCTGGCTTTGTTAAACTATTTTTGAACTTATTGAGCTTGTAGTGTGACTTTTATTTGTGGACACGTGGCATCAGAGGTCAGACCTCAAAGCATATGAGACCATCTTAACTATAACATTGCAAGAGTGCCGTTCATGTGCAAGTGAGGACCTGAAGTACATTGTTAAGACCATTCTCCAATAACTTAAATGTTTTAACACAACCCTTGGCAAATAATTAGAAGTGGTTCCAGCATATCTAAAAAACTAAAGATACAAAGGCTATTTCCGGACTTTACATGAGAAATCAGCACCATCTTACCCACGTTATAAGGTCAGTTTCGTCGCCTTTAAATGTAATAACAGTAAGGAGAAAACTATTGACTGCACAGATTAGTGAAAACTATTCGACTAGCAAGAAGGAAAAAGGTCTGGAATTCAAAAGGATACTGTGGTCATTATTCTCATTGAAGAAGTACCTTTGATTTACTATTTTTGAGTTTGTGTTTTTGTGCCTGCTTATATACATCTACCTATTTGTTTGCACATGTGTCGGTGTGCAGCTGCTTATACCTGTGCACTCATTTTTGTTCATCCATGCCTATATGTTGGATAATTTAACCTAATGCACAACCTGTTTTTTTCTTGATGGCCTTTAATCTATTTTTATTCTATTCACACATGTATCATGAGAAACTAGAATTAAATTGCACATAGAGCATCTCTGGGGTTGAGGAGGCCAAAAGTGTGGGCCCCCAAACCAGTAATGAAGCTCACCATGTTGGCTGTACTGCATGCTTAGTTTTGAGGTTTACTGTGACTACAGTCCTACAGCTATAAACTTTCTTTTGTGCACTTAATGTCTTGATGATTTAAGCATTTCCACATTCAAACACAAACATAGATTCAGATTCTTTCAGGTCACTTATTTAGAGCCTGGTCAGAGCTCTGAAATTGAAGCTAGAGATGGTTCCAAAGTCAAAGTTCAAGCAACTGCAGGGCCAGTTCTGGGTCCTCCTTGGCAGCGCCCTGAGAATGGGTAAAACCTTTTGTACTTGGAACTGACAGACCCAGAATTCAAATTTTGGTGGGGGGCAAGAAGAATTTGTTTAAGAATTGGGGTGGGGATCAAAAACATAAATTTTTTCACAATTTTGTAAATTTAAAACAATTTGGACTTAAGGGGGCGATGGCTCCCACCCATACCCAACCCCCCCCCAAGGGGCGATGGCTCCCACCCATACCCACCCCCCCACCCCCCCCCCCCCCCATGTCTGTCAGTTTGGAAGTAGGGTCACCTATTTACATATTTCAGTATAGCGAGTTACAAATGTCTTTCTATTTGCTTCAGGTACCTTGTGAATTCTCCACAAGGACAACTGACACTTTACTATGAACCACACTGTGTATATAACAAGAGTTTTCTGGAGAAGGAACATGCTGACATTGTCATCACACCAGTCATAAAGCAGCTTCTGCCTAAATTTACTTTGGTGTCTGGACAAGAAGATGCCGTTGAACTTGCAAAGTTGCTGCGTGCTAAGTATGCAGCCATCGCAATTTTTTCAATATTTATGTGAACATAATGTTGTTATAGTATTAACAATTTTTTTTTTTTTTTGATTTCTTACACTATTTCCTAATTTCTTTGTTTTTATCTTATTTTCATACATTATTTCCTAGGTTCATTGTCCCAATGAAAAACGGAGACCTTGATGCCAAAGGGTTTCTTGCCAGTATCATCAAGGCAGAGGGAACCATAGAATCATTCAAGGTTTGTATTTTTCATAGAAGTCCTTCACAAGAATAAAATCATGTGAGCAATAGATTCGGATAAAGAAAAAAAAAATAACGTGACATGAGTAATGCATCAAAGACTAGGCCATACTGACTGCCTCAAGGTTCTTAGTAAACCATTACATTAGATGTCTTGAAATGAGTTTGCTGATGCAACATGCTAGTTTGAGGTTACTGTACTACATATTTAAGTGATGGCGATGCATTCGAACTTCTATTCATGTAGGAGCTTTTGGCAAAGGAACTACCAGATGCCCAGGTACTAGAGCCTAAACCTGGTGTACCATTAGAAGTTTATGCACCTTGAAATTTTCCAGTCACGGATTGTATCCTTATACTACTGTTTCAATCAGAATACAGTTTCATTAAATATGTAAATATGCTTAGTTTTTGTTTCTTTAGCTAGTTGAGAACATTGAAATAACTCGTATGCTGGGGAAGATCAAAAAGAAAAAACTAGTGTAAAGGGCAATATGACCATAACTTTGCTCTCTTTTTTTAGCAAAAGATGGCTCTTTTTGGGATTCTTGTTGGGCTACACTGTCCATAAACTTGAATCTAGCAGATGACAGGCTACATTTAGTTTTAGGCCTAACAGGGCCATCTATATCAAACTTTGTGTCTTTTTTTAATTTTATAATTCAGTTTAAAAATGGAATTAAAACGATTAAACATTTATTTTAAACTTTGAGAGCAATTATACACATGTATACTAAATTTGGGAGAGACTTTCACCTCTCTCCTATCTGGCACACACATAAACTTAAAGTGGGCCTCATGTCTTTCCTACCAAGTGTATAAAGACATGTTACATAAATAAGGGTTTTGATGTCTTTTTGCAATAAAAACAATAAGAACAAATGTAATAATAATGCATGATAGTTTTTTTAAATGTCAATTAATAAAAAATGGATGTACAATAACAATGTGTGGAAGGGAGAGGAAGGAAAACACCGGAGGAAGTAAAATAAGAGGGCAAAATAATGAAGTATCATTTTTTTTTTTTCTTTAGTTATTTCTCACTATTGTTCATAGATAGAGTGAAAAAAAAAAAAAAAAGAATTTATATTTCACCTTAAACAATATGTTTTTCTCAATTCAATCATCAATTTTTTTTTTTTTTTTTTTGAATTAGGAGAAATTCTAATTTTGTGAGCATGAGAGGAAAATAGTGCATATTTTTCATTATTTTCATATTTTTATAACCATTTATAAACAAGTTAAAATTCGTTACCTTGATATTTTCCTCACGTTTAATTTCCTAAACAAATATCACGTTTTATTTTTATAGCGTACTGTTACACTAGAAATGTCTTTAATTACATTAGCGTAATGTTACGTTATGGCTCATCAAATATTATTTTTATTATTTTTAGAGTATTAATTAAATTAGATAATGGGTAATTAGTATCCAAGTCTTTTGAATCCAATCTCATAAGTATAAAACTCTTACTAACTTAAAATCAAATTTCTTGCTTGGATTGTTAAAAAAAAAAAAAAGAATTCTTTATTTCTTATGATATTTTTTTTTATTTGAATAGCTGAAATGTAGAAAAAAATTATACTTAAAAATTAATTAATACAAAATTTCAAGATGACCATAACTTTTTTTGATTATTTTAAAAATAAAATTAAGGATGCTTAAAATCTAAACGTTCATTTTCATTTCCATTCTATTCTCAAAATTAACAATTCAGTAAAAGTCATTTTCAGTAGGATGCTTTCAAATGCATATCTATTTGGAATTCTATTGTGTAAATAAAAGGCATCTCCTTTTTTTTTTTTTTTTTTTTAAAAAAAAAAAAAATTCTAATGAAACATGCCTGACTTTTAACCAACCAATGTCTCTCAAAAATTCTCATGAACAAAGCATCTTTTTTTTTTTTTTTTTTTTAAAAAAAAAAAAATTCTAATGAACATGATGACTTTTAACCAACCAATGTCTCTCAAAAATCTCATGAACAAAGCATCAATTTTTAAATTTCATGGTAGAGAGGAAGTGTTTATGTCAAATCGAATAAGCAGTTGACCAAAGTGATAAGCATATGACATTTATATCAGAAATCAATTTGAAGAATGACCTTATTCTGATTTTTGGTTGGGTTGATTGGAATATTCCTATTTCCAATTGTAGTTGAAGTGCTATATTCACCATATCAACCAATAAATCACTTTGTTATCAATTTTATATAACGCAAGAGTCATTTGGCCCTATCTACTCTCAAGAGACACATTTATGTTCTAACTTCTAACCCTTTTTCTCTCCTACTTTTCCAAGTCTGTCTCCATGTTCCATGGATCTATGCCTTTGTACAATCTTCAAATTGAATAATATAACAATGACATTTCTCAAATTAAAATTAAAAGTCATCCATTAAACATTTTACCATCGAAATTTTTATATATTCAGGTTCATATAAATGCCTGACTTTTCTCAATAATAATAAAAATTTTCTTTTTTTAAAACACGATGGTCATTTAATGTTAAACAGCTGTATTTATATTACAAATTGAATACGGAATATCAAAATTCGCATGAAAAGTTTGACTTTTTCTGATTATATTTTAGTTTTTTCTTTTCTGAATTGGAATATAATCATGTAATGTTAAGCTATTAAATATATTACTTATTATCAACAGATAACTTATTTAATATCTACTTGATTGTCACAGCTATCAGTGATTTAAAAATATAATATTTTTTTAAAAGTTAATAATTCGAGTGGAATACATTTATGTTAATGATGATAATGCGTTGCTTCATGTTTTATAAACTTCTATCCTAGCACAAACTATGAGAGTTCCTCTAAATGGTATAATGTACTAGGAGTTGTAAAAAGAAAAGCTCTATGAACAAATCTTACACAATGAGTGTTTGATTACTTGATTTAGAGAAATCAATCTTTTAAATTTACTACTTAAAAAACTTATAATGTATGTGCATGAAATTGATTAAATAAATAAGAGGGAGTTAAAAAAATGCAAAATAATTTTTTTTTTAAAAAAAAGGCTCTCTATGTAATTTCCTCCAATTAATGCCAATATGAAATTTGAAACTTCAAATAACAATATTAAGGGCAGTCCTTATCTAGGACAAAAAATGATGTGGACTTGTGGTCCTATCACTATACCTAATACACAGACACTCTTTATCTTAATTTGATTAAATTAAATATTTTAAAATCTGTTAATTAGTTATTGACATGGAATCTCGGACAAGGTAAGATTCTGAAGGTATCAGAATATCTCTCTCCTGAGTGCACCTTAACAAGAAGATAAGTTAAAGAAACAAAGAATATACTTTGGACAACAAGAAGATAACCTAAAATTGCTATACATTGGCCATTAATTAATATTTGATAATCGATAATATTAACCAATGGACATGAGCAGAATTAAAATATTCCCTAATATTCTGGTATATTCGAAGGTGGACCATGTGTAGAACAGTACATTCACGAGCATATTATTTTGTTTTGTTTATTATCAAGAAATGTGGAATTGTCGTTGTCGTATTGTGCATTTCGTTCCCATGAAATGATAATGTTGTTAAGTTAGTCTCGTCTTACTTAGATTCTCAAGCAATCACGTTTAATTAATGAAAATTATTTATTATTTTTAGATGAATAGATCACCGTCAAGAATCATGATAGTATGATGAAATTGAAAAATCTACCATTTTCTTGTTTTATTATATATTGATTGGCCAAAATTTATTTATTTACTTATTATGGTTCTAATCATTCAATATCCAAAGTCTAATTGCCCGGTTAATCCAGGTTTGAGCAGAGAAGACTCTCAAAAGAGACAGATTTTTTCTCCTAACTATTAAGGGAGAAGAGATTCATAGTATCTCATCTCACTTCTAAAGAGTTATTGATCAGAGTTTATTTCTTTAATTACAGACATCTTTTTATATTTTGGGTTTTTTACAAGTTTTGCTATTATGAAATAAAGATTATATTTTTAAAAAATTCATATTCTCATTTTTGTTTTTTCCTCAATGTTTTTCTTTAATTTGTGTATATATATATATAATTCTTTAAGACCATATTTACAATATGAAACAAAAAGAGTAAAGGAATGCCAATTTCTTCCCCATTCCATTGTTCACCACTTAGTAAGGTGGGAGAATAAAAATAGGAAGAAAATACAGGAAGGTGGAAATAGATGAAGAATAATTATTTAAAAAAAAAAAAATTCAAATATGCACTTATATTAGTCTTTTTCATCCTCCATTCTATTGTCATCATCTCTATAACCAAACACAAGAATAGAATTAGAATTTTTATTCCATTTTGTGTTTTAATTATAGAAATAAAAATTCATATTCTCATTCTTGTTCCATTTCAACTTCAACATATCGAATGTAGTCTAGCAATATTATTCATTGAATTTAATAAAATGTTTTATTATTAAAAAATTACATAAATAAATAATATCATTATCTCTTCTTTTTATATAGTATTAGAAATTACTTGCCTATTCCTATGTATATATATGAGATATTTATATCCAAGCCAATTGATAATAATTATTTCACAAAAAAAAAAATTATTGGACTAAAATTAAATCCTACTCGGCCTACTAAAGGGTAAGTGGTCCCAAATATTTATTACATATATCAATATTGAACCCTCAATTTCACTTAAGGAAAAAAAATATCGAACTACTCATTCTAATACTTGTTGATATACATTTACTCTTTTTATCCATTTTTTTTATCTCAATAAAAGGTTAATAACGTATTCACGTTATATTGATTTGATATATGAGTTAATTATTTGATTAGATCGAGAATGAATTATTTTGAGAGCAGGTGAATTCATTGACTAATTGCATTAAAGAAAATTGACGCTAAGAATTTTTTTGTCATCATATGGTGTACAAAGTAATTAGGCACCATCCATCTCCCTAGCTACATGTGATTCCATCTGAAAATTGCACAGTTTCCAGGTCATAATTGGGGTATGAGCTACCTTTAAGCAACCACACATATATCTATCTAGGCCTAACAATAGAAGATAGTATTTTATTGGATCTTCGGCAACTTGTGATTTACTTATTTTTCTTTTACGGTAAGATTCTTCTTCTTATTGTTATGAATTAAATAAGACACGTATATGAATAATTTAAACAACTCAATAAAGAAATTAAAAATAACATTTTAATTCCATGAAAGGAAGAAAAGGTGTTCGAGTTTCCATTATAATATAGTATTATAAAATTACTGATCACTGCCTACAAAAGGTCTTTCACCAATTCATATTGTCTCAAATGTGTTTGCGTTATATGTATATGGAATGAATATTGCGAGAGTAGTCTTCATTTAAAAAAAAAAAAAAAAAGTAATTGTTAGCTATATTTTCTAAATGCTTTACAAATGTTTCTACATAAATAAAAAGTAACAACCTTTTTCCTATAGCCAGTTGTCGGTCAATATTTTGATATTTTGCTCTTCTAAGACTGTAGACATTACATTTCATTCATCCCTTGGAAATCAAGAAATTTCTGAGAAATTTTGATGTCATTGCTTGCAAACATGACATATATATTTGCTTCTCCATTTCTTTGTTCTTTCATTACCAAACCAGCTGATGCAATTACTTATGCAAAGGCAAGGTATTTTCCTACGATCTTCGAATTAAATTTAAAAAAAGAAAAGAAAAGAAAAGAAATTCGTGATTCTCATTTCCAGAATTAGGCAGCATTTTTTATGAAATACAATACAAGGAGGACCCGATCCATTTTTATTCAAAGCTCACAGTTACTATCTAGTTCTTCTCACGATACAAAATTCTTTAAAAAAAAAAAAAAAAAATTACATACATAAATAGCTAATGTGATATGCTTTTTCTATTATTTGGTAACAAAATTTTACACTATGTTGATCTCATCTTACGAAAAATGATCAAAACAAAGGAGAATTTGTGGTAGTATGTGTGGAGGATGACGTGGCAGGGGAATTAGACCGACCACCACGGCTGTGGACGGGGCTGCCTTCACTACGACTGTCCCTTCCTTCTGATTGTGTATGTTCCAGCTTTTGTACCAAATGTGAAGACGCTGGTGGCCGTGAAGCCACTGGTGCATATAAGCCGTTGGCTGCGGCTATGGTGGCCGTTTCCCCTGATGTTGTTGTTGTTCCGGCTGCCACCGTGGCGTAATCAGCTGGTGGCACCCATATCCCACCGACAACTACAAATTGAGGTGCTTGTGGATTGTTATTATTGTGAATTGTAGGGCTTGGTCTTCTTGTATGCAAACGATATTTCTGAAATAAATCATAGGTAATCGACTTAGGATCAACATTATTTTTGTTTTTGGAGTTAATTAATTGAAATCTGTTATACAATTTTGCTAAAAGTGGATAATCTTATCCATGAAACCAAAATCGGAAATAACTTCTGTAATTAAAGAGATATTTTTGCAAATTAAAGTATTGTATTAATTAAAACTCACCTGTAAATGACTCTTGACTTCATCGTTAGTTAATCCATCCACCTTCATTAGCTCTCTGATTTGTTTTGGAGTTGCAGCTGCAATTCATCAATTAAATTTTTTTTTAAAAAAATTCAATTTTATAAATTAATTTGCTTATTTAAAAAGTCAATTACCATGTGAACCACCAAGTTGTTGAAGAGCATGCAAGAACCGTCTATGCAACTCCGGTGACCAACACCGTCGTTGTTTTCTTTGACTACTTTCTTTCTCATCTTTTTTGCCACTTCCACCACCACCATTTCCACTACCATTACCAGTTCCTCCAGTTTTAGTCTCCTCCGTTGAACTGGTTGCCGAAGCCGGTACTGGAGATGGAGTTTTAGTTATGGTCTGATTATTCTTCCCTACACTTTTCTCTTTCTGAAATGGCTGAAATGCACCTCCATTTCTCTTCACCTCTGACACGGCTATCTTTCTAGGCAAATCCTGAACCAAACACAAAATAATATAACTCTTCGATTTTCTCTCTCCATAAATCTGGAGCCAAGCAGAAAAATATTTAAATGTGTTGGTGTTTACCTCTTTGAGAGGTGGATCTGCTGATTGATTCCATAACTGGACAGATCTAAGCCAATCAGATTTCTTCTTATGATCAGCACTGCTGTTCTTATCCTTGTCCTTGATATTCTTATCGTTTCGCTTATTATGCGAATGGTGTTCTTTATCATCATTTTCATTATCATCATCATCATCTTCTTCTTCTTCTTCTTCATAATCATTATCAGAAGAAGAATGAGTTCTCTTGATCGGAATAAACTCCTCCAACACCGGCGGCCGAGTGGCTATTCCGTCACTAGAAGTTTGTACAGAGCACTCTGATTGACCATGCATATACTCCGTCGTAGTACCGGATAACTCCCTCTTACATGCCTCAATCGCTGCACCCACCACCGTCAAAATTTAATTTAATATTTACCGTTCCCTCAAACGGTAAAAGATTAAAAAAAAAAAAAAAAATCAAATATCACAATTCACAAACCTTGCGTGACAAGCTCTAAACACAACGGAAGCTCGCGCTGAAAGACTTGAATCTTACGCCTTTCTTCCTCCAATGCTTCTACATATTCATGGCATCTCTGTAACTTCTCTGTATAATCCATTTTTTCTTTAAGAAAAAAAAAAGGAGACGGTTAACGCTAATTAATCAGTGATTACGACTAATTAATGACGATGATGGAGATCGAAGAGGGATCAGATTATAAGAAGAAATGAGTTTTGGACTGAGCATAGATAGATCCGGACCAACAAGAAGGAAAGGGAAAGGAGGAAAGAATATGAGATGAGAATAAGGGATCTAAGTAGAATCAGGAAACGGAATAATCCTACTAAAGACGGTCCAAACAAAACAAAAAGAAAACAAAAATCTAGAGAGAGAGAGAGTGAGTGATAATGGTATTTGTTTAATTACAGTGGGAGGGATTAGAGGAAGGAGAAGAGAAATCAACTGATCAAAGAAAGAAAAGAGGGAAAGTATCGAAGTCGGGGCGTCGCGTACAAAAACGAATCTTTGATGCGAGGGTATATATTTTGTTTAGCGACTAGTGAGAGAAAGAAGAGAGAGGAAGATGTTGAATATTCGAGGGTGCGATTCGCTTTTCGTCTCTTCTCTATGGGCTGGCAATGACGTCAGTATTTTTTCTCTTCCATTATAAACCTTCAGATAAGATCAAAGGAAGTTGTCCCCTTCATATCTTTTTTATTTGTTTTTGTTCTTAGAAGTCTGAAGATAAAATTTGTAAAATGAGTGTAGACAAACAGCACCTAAAAATATAAGAACCTATGACCAATAACAAAATTTCCATACATGGATATCAATCTTTAAAATGATTTAATTTTAATAATACAATATAGTTAAATAATTATAAATTTAATGGTTTTTTTTATATACAATTAAAATTTTATTTGTAAAGTAAAATTTTAACAACCGAATTAATATAAATTATAATACTCAGTGTTTATAATTCAAAATTGGCTATTGAATTAATAGAATAGCTAACGATTACATATTAACTTTTAGTCAAAATACTATTTTTATTATTTATGATGTTTGAGTTTATATTAATGTTTAGAGTTTGAGGGAATAGACCTTAAATGTTCAATGAAACACTAGTTAAATAATTAATAATTATTAAAATAACTAATTTTACCGATTCACCCCAAATATAAGTATTTGTGCGGCCACAGCTCCTTCTGTCAAAAACCTTATTTATGTGTAATGAATAAAATTCAAATTGTATTATTGTTTCAATTTAAAAGAGATTGAGGTTGTTTCTTAATTTAAAATCAATCATAAGTTTTTTTTTATTTTTTTATTTCAAGGTCTTATTGTTATAAGAACCAATTTACATGTGAATGGTTTTTTCAATCGTTAGATATTTTGATTGAAATTAATGTTTTAATTCCAGGTAAAATATTTTTGTTATTTCTAACTATTTTATCCAATAAAAATAGCTTTAAATATTTAAATAGAATTTTTAAGAATGTTAGACTAGTTTATATTTTATATTTCTGTGTTTTACTTTGTTCAACGTGAGAAAAGAAAAAAAAAAAAACAATTGATATGAAAAATCAAAAGTTATATTAAATCTATGCTAGCATAATATTTAAAGGTTAATGCTGTGACTATTCTCAAAGATTTTCAGTGACAATTTTCTTTATTCATAAAAAAAAAAATTTATTCTGACTTCTTATTTAAGAAACTTAAATCTTTTTCACTTAAATAAACTTTATGGATAATCTTCCTTTTTCTTTAATAAAAGGAAAATAAGATACGGAAATCTCATCAAGTTTCATATTAATAAGTTCTAATCAAGTTATGATATAATAATTTTTTAAATACATAAAATTTTGTGATTAAAATTCAATAAAAAATCTAATTAATTAAAAAAATTTTCAATTATAGATATTTTGAAGATCTAGATTGGAAGACAATTGATCTTTCAACTTCACGAGTACCATCAATTAATTATATAGATTTAATATGTATGTCAAATAAGATAAGTTACAAAAATCATTGAACAAAAAAGAAAACTCCGAAAAAAATTTTTATTTTTAAAATTATAATTTATAAAATTTGAATATAAACATATTATTGAAAATTTAATACTTGCTAATAATAGGCCGAAATAACGTGATGACTTATATAACAGTAAATAATTCTTTTTTTAATTTATGGAATTGATAAAAATTTACTCTGAGACCTAACTAACATTAGATAAATAAATACAATCATTCTGATTTAAGAAATAATCAATTTTATTATTAATTAATTTGATAATCACGATATAATTAACAAACTTTCTCAATTCTTACACAGCAAAATAAAGCGATTTATAATGTTGTACCATGTGCGGATCTTGACAGGATATTATGTTTTTATTTTATTTTATTTTATTTGTACGTTTAATATTCTATCTGAATGGAATATACCTGTAAGGTAAAACAGAAGAGGAATCTTGTGAGCGTGCATATAGAGCGGCCACGCGGCGTATGATTAGGTCCGGATATCAATACGCGATAAGTATCATTATTATGTGGCTTTTCATGCCTTGTAAGAGCCAACTACCCCTTCTTTGCTTAGCTTAACTACCTTTTTCCCTTGCTGTTTCTGTTTCCTCGATTTACGGTCCTGTAAATCATTGTTCTTACCACTCGCTTAATTGGCGCGTACTACTAGTTTCCTACTTAAAGATAACTACGAGGACGAGCCGACCACGACTGTTTGAACAAAAATTTATAATCAAATAATAAATACTGAACATCGTTACATAATATTTGTTATAAATTTATTTTTTTCATATTTATTTTTTTATATAATTAATAATCATTATTTTAATTTAATGATTTTTTAGAAAATTAGTATTAAATTAATAGTAATATAATCAATTTACTGAATAATTTATTATAACTTAAACAAATTTAATGATTTTTTTAAGAGATGTAAAATTTCAAATGTGATAAAGATTATGAAATAAAAATAATAATATTTTAAAATTTTTTCAAAGTTAAATTGAAATAAATTCGGTTCTTAAAATGATTTATAACAAATAAATTAATTAATTTCAATATAACATCATCGAACTGAATTAGACCGGATGGTATAATTTGCTTTGAAAATGAGTTGAAATAAATAAATAGTCCATATTTTATTTTTTGTTTGTTCCAAAATATAGTTCACTTTCCTTTTTTTACATTATCGTTAATCTTTGAATTGTCTACCATACCCTTATTAAATTTTATCTTATTCTCAATAACCCTCGTTAAGTTTTACTTATTATTTTAATATAATAATTGCTCATGTGTTATTTAAGATGGATATAATAGAAAAATTATATGAATAAAATTATCCTTTAACCATAATAACGTTTAATCTTTGAATTGTCTACCATACCCTTATTAATTTTTTAGTCTTATTCCTCAATAACTCGTTAAGTTTTACTTATTATTTTAATATAATAATTGCTCATGTGTTATTTAAGATGGATATAATAGAAAAATTATATGAATAAAATTATCCTTTAACCATAATAAATCTGTGTGAAAATAAAAAATGAATTATCATTTTAGGAATGAGGGAGTAGCTCGTAACTTTGCATAAGAACTAAAAAAAAAAAAAAATTGAAACCTTAAGTATACCAAAAATAAAAATAATTAATTAAATTACCCTTTAATTAACACTCATTTAATCATGATAAATTTAATGAAAATATTTAACTAAAAGTAAACTTCAAATAAAGTAATTAATATTATATTAATTTTTTAAAGTATCCTTTAAATTATAAAAAGTAAGTTAAGAACTCCCAAATTCAAAAGGATGGAGTAAAATTTAATTTGATTCGATTTATGTATGCTACTTAGATTTTATTCAAACACGTTAGTAAAAATTTTAGTTTTCAAAATTACACTATTTAGTCTTTATTTTATTCAAACACATTCAACTATTAATTTTTTCGTTTTTTCATTAAATGGTAGTGAAATGTAAAAAATAACCCTAAAATAATTACTGTGTAATCTTTATAGTTTGATCATTGATGAAATGCACCAATAAGGATCTCAAATTTTATAATTTACACTATTTGGTCGTTATATAATAATTATTCTTAAGGGTATTTTTTTAATATTTTATAACTACTAAGGTCTATTTGATAATATTAATTATTTTAGTAGCTGTTAGCTGTTGCAATAGCTATTAACCGTTATCTATTAGCTATTAAGTATTGAGTCTATTAAGCAAATTAGCTATCTTGGTAGCATTTAACTATTTAAGTAACTAGTAGCTATTTGAATAGCTTTTTAAGTATACATTAAATGCTATTTTTATAGTGTTCAGTAACATAATATTTGAATGACTTTTAGTTAAGGTAGCTTTTTATAAAAAGTTAACTCGGGTAACAATTAACTTTTAGCATTTTGTAAAAAGTTATTCAAATAACTAAACACTATCAAAATAATTAATTTTGTCATACAGATCCTAAATATTACATCGTTTAGCATTTTTTATAAAATATTAAAAGTTAGCTTAAACATTGATGCCGAACAGGACTTAATAGAAAAACTAATCGTTGGACTTGAGCCAAGAGTATAATAAAATTATACTACAATGACAAAAATAATGTAATTTTGAAAATTGAGATTCTTATTGATGTATTTGATAAAAATTTAGGGACTATATATTAATTATCCCTTTATCTATTTGCCTTGGAAAGTGAATAATGGCACGTGATTATTTAAGTGGGCTTCATATCTTTTGGGGTTGGGCTCAGGTGGGGCCTCGGGGATTTTCCGTACAATATCAATATGAGATCCGATCCAATTGGGTGCACTTGGTCTTGGGTTTATCAATGAATCAACTCGGTTAGCATTGCCATTTAGGGGTATTAAATAACTACATGTTTTTGATAATGTTTGCAAACTTAAATTAAACAGAAAATTTGGTGGTTTAAAATTTAATTGATAAAGGGCAATGTAAACTACTATAAATAAATATATTTCTAGTGAATATTATTAGTATTTTTTATTTACATACGTATTTTCGTGCTCTAAGTGAATTTATTAGTAATGTATTTGATCACATTATAATACAAGGTATATTTGGCAAGATTAGCTCTTTTAATAGCGTTTAACTATTAGCTGTTTGAGTATTTATTTATAAAAAGTTAAAAGCTAAATATTATATGAGTTACCTTTTTTATAAAACATTACATTAACATCTAAAAATTAATTTAAAAACTATATTACCGAATATTATAGAAAATATCATTTAATTAAAATGCTAAAAGTTATTTAAAAGGTTATTATCGAACATAGCCCTAGTCTATTATGACTAACTAAATCAAAACTTGCATCGATTCATGACTCTATGGTTGTGTTCAACAAAATTAGTTGTTTAGTAGCTATTAATTGTTTTAATAGCTTTCAACTATTTATTAGAGTTTCATTAAATATTAAATGGAGTAATGTTTAATAATTAGCTTCCTCAAACTCTAAATATTAATATAAATCTTATACCGCCAAATACTAAACTAGAAATAATGTTTTTTATTTAGTTTAAATATTAAACTCTACATAAAAAAATTATTATTCAACGTGGCTTATATTTTTATTTGTTTTAGACACTAACATATAAATTATTCGAAGAAAATAATTTTGGAAACTATTCTGGAGCATAGATTTTAGAAAGTTCGTTTGTCTACATTTAGGATTAAGAAAAAAAAAATCCAACAATTTAATTAATCCAGCAAAGGGTTAATTAAAATACTTTTTTTATAGTATTTGATTAACTGCTAGTTATTTTAAAATATTACTGGTATTTGAGACCAGCTAGCTAGCTTGCTTTTGCTTAGCCGATTCCGATCCAAAAGTTGTGGGATATGGCAATCTAGCATTGGTTATAGCCTTAGGGTCGTTTATCTGCCATTTAGGACCCATGTTGTTGGGTAACCTTTTTCTGTTGAAAGCAGGTAGGACATATTTGGAGGTATGAAAAGGTACCCTTTATGGGATTGTTGGGCCACTCTTTTGAAGCCAACCACCTTTTTTATTGGCACTCCCAGCCTAGTGCCCTTCGACACGAGATGGGGGCAGGATGGTCTTTTGCCCTCTCACTCTTGTTTTTTATTTGTTGAAATTTTAATAAATTAAAAATAATATTGTGAACTATATAATAAATTAATTCTCTTTTTAATTTATTAAATTAATAAAAATTATTATAATAAGACGACTTAGAACTCAATTTTTAAATTAAGTTCACGCACACATTAAAATATTATAAATATCGTGAAATTAAATTAACTAATATGAAATTAAAATATGTAGATTCAACTTATAAACTTATAAATTGTTGGTTCAATGTTCAAGCACACATTTTTAATAAATGGACGGTATAATTTAATAATTAAATAACATATAATAAATTATTTACTTCTTTACATGTATAATATATTTGTTTTATAAGCCAAAAGAATATATCATTAGATTATTTTTATTTTAATAATTTAAAATTGAATGTTTTAAATTCCATCACTAATGAAAAAATATGAAATTGAAAAAAAATCATATACCCACGAGGTGAGATTTCTCCCTTTTCCAAATTGGTGGAATTGAGGTCATGAAAAAATTGAGAACTTATTGAAAAGCTCTCCAGCTTTTTGTAGCCATCGGTCACAGCAATATCGAAAGTGGTTCAGTGTAGGTTAGATTTTATACGTCTGCTGCACTGGATCTCAAAAATGATGTACCTAGATGCTATAGTTTTGACTATTGAGTAGTGCATACCTCCCTTCTTGTTTGGCCCATTCTTTACTAGTCTTGGGAAAAAGCCCACCAATCTTTTCCTGCAGAAAGGTTGAAAAGCCCACCTATAGCTTCAAAGGATGTGATAAGACAGTTGACATGGAATAGTGTCCTCAAACACACCTTTTTTTCTTTCTTTTTTAATTTTTTATTTCAATTCCTTGGCGTTAAATGTTGGGTTGAACAAACAGTTAGTTCAGTTAAAAAAAAAAAAAAAATTTAAATTAGGAGTGGAAAATATAAATGGAGGGTTTAATTCGAACCAAATCAACTTGAATCGAATTAGTCAATTCGGGTTGTATTTGTCGATTTTTGCCTTATCGATCGGTTTTAAGCCTAATCGACTAATTCCTGTAAAATCGCGTCGATCCAAATAATAATTTTGATCTAAACTAAGTAAACCAACCAACTGAACTCCTCTTGGAGCGGTTGATTGAACCGAACTAAAATTAATTGGTCCAATTTAATCGGATAATTTGCATAATTAGTTAAATAGACTAGAATAAGGTTATATAGTATAGGTAACACTCTTCTTCTAATAATACTCAACAACTTCAAAAAATTAGAACTTAAAAAAAATTAAAAAAGACTAAAAAATAAAGGGAAAAAGGAAGAGAATAAGAATGCAGTTAACAATTGTATTAGTAATTTGGCCTTATAACTCAATTTATATTTATTAAATGTCGGACTACCCACAAATAACAACCTTTTATTATCTTTTTTTTTTAGTCTTCTAATCTTAATTTTAATTTGGGGTTATTATTGTTTATCAGCGTTAGCCCCAACCTTCTAGTTTATATTCTCTCTTTCGCTTCAGTTTATTTTGTTTTTAATCTTCTTTTGCTTTACTAAACTCAGATCATTCATATAACAAGTCTATCTTTTTTGTTTTTGTTATTGTTGGTTTATCTCTATATTTGTAGTTTTTTTATACCTTCTTTGTGAGAATTTATTTAAATAAAATTATGATATTTGACTTTATTTAGTTTGAGACTTTTAGATTTTGATTTACAGGTGTAGATCTTCAATCAATAGAACTTAATAGTGCTATGTTCCTTCTTTAATGCTATTGATACATAGTGGCAGAAACTCCTATGTGCTCGTCATATATTACAAATTATTAGAAAATTAGTTCAGTTATAGAAGATCCAAAGTAATTATTAGTTTAACGTTCAAATTAATTAACAAACCAGTTACTGTTATAAAGATTTATATCTTTTGTTAATATCAACTCTGAAGTTAATCCAATAAGTAATAATTTCGGCAATGATCGGCCTTTGTCACGAAAGAAATCCAAGCTTAATCTACACACTCACCCACTCATGCCCCCATTCATATATATATATATATATATATATATCTTGTTCATCTTCGAACAATATTGATCAGAATTAATCAATTACCTCATTCAAAATTTTGACTCATAAAAAACTTTTAAACTAGTAAGCTCAGCAAAGAAAATTCAAAAAGAATATCATACCTAAAAAATAAAAAAGAAAATTCAGAAAGAATTGGGTAAAACAGGAAAAATAATATATACATAAATGGTTGAAGTGGCAGTGGCACAATATGCGAGGAGGATGACACATCAGGGGGGGACCTAAAGGGTGACAAGGACTCTGTAACCTCTCCACATTTTCCTTTCTCATACAAGACGAAGAAATGGTAATATTTAATTTCACCTTTCCCTCATTCATTTCGCATTTCTACTCTAAATTACAAAGCACACCCATGCGTTTTCAACAGTTCTATTTTTTGTCCTCTCCTCTTCTTCTTCTTCTTCTTCCATATGTCATTCACTGCATCTATCTATTGCTCTTCATTACGATTTATTATGATTCATATTTTCATTCTGATTTCTATTCACATGGTCAATGTTAACTTTTACACTATGATTTTATTTTTAAAATAATTAAAATTTGTCAGGTTCTTCTCCAAAAAAAGAAAATTTGTCTGGTTTAATACATAATATGTAAATTATCCATTGTTAGGGTTGTTCAAAAGAAACGATATAATGTTCAGACAAATTATTTTTGAGAGTAAATGAAATCTTAATCTAATTAAGAAAACTTCAATAAACAATTTGTTAGGCTAGGGCTAAGCCTATTACAATTGAAAATTGTTCTTTTGGTGGACTACGACGGGATCTTCATATTTCATATTATAATTAAACGCCTGTATCGGTGGTTCTACTCGAACGTGGTTCGACTTAATAAAAAAATTCAATGGGCTTCACCTCTCTTCCGATAAATTGTTAACCTAAACTTTTAGGTGTTAAAGAAAAAAAAAAAAAAAACCAAATACTATATTTTGAAGCTGAAAAAGTTAAAAATTACTACATAAAAGAAAATATAAAAGAAAATGCCAAATCTAAATCAAGAAAACTCTTAGAATTATGTTAAATTTAGACTCTAGAAAAAATTAGTCAAATGAAATTCAAAATTTATTTAATAATTAGACTGTTATTACCTTTAATACAAAACGGCTTAATCGTTTTTATCGATTCGCCTTTCTCATTATATGTCATACATTTTTAAACATTGAATTCTACATATATATTCTAACAGTTTAAAGCATAGGATACTAAAAAAATAAATGAAGATTTAAATATATTGCAGGGTGTTGTGCAAAATCAATGTATAGTTATAATAAAGGAAAAAGATAGGTTTTCTCTTTAGAGTATAACAGAATTGTTTTAGAAAGAGAAAAAATGAGATTTTTTTTTTTTTCCCTTTTTCTTTGGTACAGAGAGAGATAGAGAGATTTTACAGGGAGCAAGAATTTGATCCAAGCTAGTGGTGGTTTTATAGAGCTTTTTGCAGAGACAGAGATAGAGGAGTTTTCGTTTTTTTTTTTTTTTTCCAAGGAAGGGAGAGAGGTGAAAAAAAAAATCACATAAAATTATTAGATTAATAAATTATTGGAATTACTTATTTAATTTCTTATAGGTTTGAGTAGAACCAATTATTTTTTACAGAGAATGATTTATCTAAACCTACTATATGATTATATGAGCTCATACGGTTAACAAGCCATCTAATAAAGTTATTTGGTATAAATGAGAATATTATCGTGTTTTCAATGGAAAAAAATAAAATAAAATAGTAAACTAGGTATTAATTTTTCAACCTATACACTGAAATATTTTTCTTTTTCCATAATTAAATTGTTGAATATATGAAATTAGTCTTAGTGCATTTCTCATTGGACTGATAAATAATGTTATGGACTACACGATAGGATATATGTTCCCTTGGTTTTACAAACTAGTTTGAATTTTCTTTTTTTAAAATGTTGTGTATAATATATAGTTGACCTAAAAAATGCAACTTCAATTTGTAGTTGTAGTATAATATATTAGTTATTTTTACCAAATAAGGAAAAAATAATCTATCTATACCATATATAAAAGTGGAAATAAGAGGGGAATAACAATATTTTTTATATTGTCCTGGTAAAAATTTAAGATACTCTAAAATAACTTTAGTCATATTCAATTAAAAAATTTTAACATAAATATATCTATATATATAATATATCTATAATTTGATTGCATGTTTTTTTTAATTTTTTAATAGATAAATACATATATATAATTAAACATTTGAAAATTTAAAATTTTACTATTATTATCGTATTATGTCTAATTATGTTTTATTTCAATGTATTATTATATAAATTATTAATAATAATTTTAATAATTTACTATTATTATTTTGTTATTTTATTTTTATTTACTCTTATTGTAATTTATCTTCAACATTATTATTTTAAATGAATATGTGTAAATATGAGTCATTTAAAATTTTTTATTTTTTTGAATTTATTTTAAATAAATATATCTAGATAAATAAGATTTTGATTTAACAAGGTACTCAATCTATTATTTTTTTATTATTTTTATGTTACTCTTATTGTTAATTTATCTTCAACATTATTATTTTAATGAATAGTGTGTAAATATGAGTATTTTTAAAATTTTTTATTTTTTTGAAGTTTTATTTTAGAATAATATTATTAATTTTAGATAATAAGATTTTGGATTTAACAAGGTATGGTAGATTTCTTTGATTACAAATCTGTACTCTAATTTGAATTGGCCAAAAAATAAGAATAAAAAATTATACATTTTTAAATATCATCAATCTTTGATTAATTATATTGATATTCTTATTTAATTTAAATTCTATTCTTTTCTATTAAGGAAATATAATTTATTAATAAACTTTTTTAAAATAAATTTTATTGATTTTGCTTGGCTTAAAAAAATACAAAATAAAAGATTACCTACTTATTTATAAAATATTTTAATTTGACTTTATTAGATTAATTTTTGTTTATTTCTATGTTAAAGTATCTTATGTACAAAAGAGATTATAGTGGAAGTTATTAACAACAAACATATAAGGTTGCTTATTAAAACGTAAAATAAGAATATATATATGATTTTTATAATTCAATTATAGCAGTACTTAGACAAAAAATAAAAGCAAACTAGCGTATAATAAATAACTATATGGATCAGTATGTTGACAGGAAACTAGCGTATAATAAAAACTATATGAATCAGTATGTTGAAGAGAATATAAATGACATATTTCATATTTAAATTGCTATTTTAAAGTAAGAAACAAATATATCAATTTTTTTTCAATGAGATATTATAGTACAAGATATATAATTAAAAAGAATATTTTACTATATATATAAAGATCATTATATTTATTTTATACTTTAATTATATAAATAAAAAACTAAACGAGTGTAAAAAATGTGAATATAATGAGTATAATTAACGTATATCCATCGCACGTCATAAAAAAAACTAGTATACACTAAAAGCACTAAAAATAAATAAATAATTCCAAAAAAAGGAAATTGCACTTTCTTTTTATTGATTTTTTAATACATACAAATTACACTATTCCAACATTGTAGAAACTGCAAATTAGGGAAACATTCCTCAATTGATAAACAGATCTGGTTCCTAACACTGTTTAGTGTTGTTTCTTGCTGACCACGATGATGATTGTACCATCATTTGCCATATTTTTAAATTTATTTCTCAACAATTAATGGATATAATATTTTCGGGTATCCTATCTTAATCAAAGATACTTGTAGCAGGTTATAAGCTGATTAGGAGATTTTGAAGGTTTTGTTTTCAAAGTTATACATCCTTGCATCATTTTATATTTTCAATCTGCCGTTCATTTCCAAAAGCATTAGAATTTTCAGAAAATTTATATAATCAAATAACTAAATCAATATATAATTCGCATAAAAAAAAAATGCCACGCAATGTCAAAAAAAAAAAAAAAAAAAAAACAGAAAATAAAAAAAAACTGCCACGCTCAATTTCATACTCGTGAATTTATTAAAAATATTTCCGAAAAAAAAAAAAAAAAAAAAAACTGCCACGCTCAATTTCATACTCGTGAATTATTAAAAATATTTCCGTTTGATTCAAAAATTTCTTTTTAATCGGTTTGCTGTATATACATTAGAAGTAAGTAAGTATTTTTCTAGTATTAAAATCCTCAAATTGCATATGTGAATATGAATTATAGGGTAACGAGTTGCTTTATGCATATATGACTTATTAGTTGTTGCAGTAACTCTTCGCAATTAGTTTTTAGTTTGTGTTTGGTAATAGTTTTTTTTAAGTAGTTTTTAGCCTTTATACGCTATTTTTTACGGTATTTATTAACATAGTATTTGAATTAGTTTTTAGAGACTAAGGTAACATTTTATAAAAAGTTAACTCACGTAACATTTAAATTTTAGCATTTTATGAAAAACTACTTAAACAGCTAACGGCTAAAAACTATTAAAACAGCTAACACATATAAAAACAACTAATTTTATCAAACAGACTCTTAGTTGACAAAAAATGACATTAGGTGTTTAATTAACTAAATTCAAGAGAAAAAATAATAGGTATGATTTTAAAAAAAACTTAATTAATCTAAGTGAAACGCTAAACGTTAAATTATATTACCGAACAGTATAATTAACAAAGGTAAAATTTGAATTTAACGAAAACGCTAAAAATTAGTTCAAAAATTACCTTTTAGGGTCAATGTTACCCCGCTGTCTCTATCAATACATCTTTAAATAACAAAAGTGAAGAGAAAAATCAGTGTCACGCCTTCAGTTCTACAGTTAACATTGCTCCATGTCTACATACTCAAACACTCTCTATCTATCAGTCTCATTCTTACTTTTCTACCAAAAGAGAGAGACAGAGAGAGAGAGAGTGCCTTAATAATATGTGCAGTGCAGAAGTGAGGCTTAAAAGACAAGCAGAGAGAGAGAGAGAGAAGGAAGGAAGAGATTAAGAGCTCGAGAATCGAGCATTTCAGTGAAAGATTAGAGGAGGAGTGGTAGTTTTAGTGTTAGTGTTGGCAATGGTACGCTATTCTATGCATCTTTTTTCTCCTCCACCTCTCCTCCTTTGCCGGTTTTTTGTCTCCTCTGTTCTCAAACACGCCAAAATTAACTTATCAACTTCCTTCTTCCACTCCACGTGGTCCTTTTCCCTTCTCCACATCTTCCATTCCAAACAAGTAAACCCTATATAAATCATTTTCTTGTTTCCTAAATTTAATGTCAACTTGAACTCTTTGAAAGTGGTAGTTGAATTGATGGGATGTGAAAACTATAGAATATAAAATCAATGGAATTTTACATTCTATGGTTTTCTTAGTTAAAAGCAGAATCTATGCACTTTTAAGGATATTTTTAATAAAGTTATATAGTTTGAATTCAATTATTATGTGATGTGAAATTTTTCTCTTTTAAATTTAAAATAGAATTTATAATATATATATATATTTTTAATTTCACAGATCGTGACTTATTCTTTCTCAATCAAATTATGGAAATTAATTATTTTGCTCAAAATTCCATCAATTGAGACCACCATCTATTAACGTTTTTTTTTTTTTTTTTTTTTTTTTATCGCTGGACTTATCTCTTCTCAATCAAATTAGGAAAATTAATTATTTCTTGCTAAAATTTCCATTCAATTTGAGACACCATTACTATCTATACGTTTTTTTTTTTTTTTTTTTTTTTTTTGAGACATGCCATTAAAACCACATTTTAATATGTATGGGTTAATTAAAGAGCAAAAATGGTTTTATAAAATTAATAAATTTTAAACTAGGTGATATCTGTTTTTTTTTTTTTTTTTTTTTTTTGAGAATGCCATTAAAACCACATTTTATATGTATGGTTAATTAAGAGAAAAATGGTTTATAAATTAATAAAATTTTAACTTGGTGATATTGTATTTGTCTCAATAATTATGATGTCTTGAATTCAATTCCTTTAGGCAACACTAGATTAAAAAAGAATGAAAAATCATATAATGATGCATACCAAGGTATAACTCAGTGGTAAGATGTATACGATCTGTCAATAGATCTAGATTCGAATCCTAAATCTCATACTTGATACTAAAAAAAAAAAATTCATGTGATGATTGTGCATATGACTCCATATCTAGTTTAATAATGCAGAATTTTAGGTCCTCAAAAGGAACTTTAGTAGTGATTTAGGACTTAAAAATTTCATAAAAATTCATTAATTAATTTCCTCTTTTATTTTCTCATATGGTGATCCCTCGAGCTAGGTCGAGTCCTAACATTTGTCAATGAAGTTTAATTTGAAAGTAGTGAAATTGTTTTCCTTCTTCAAGATTATAAAATTCATATACACCCCAAGGGAATCAAGATGAGTAAAAAATTCATTCTGGTAAGAATTTACTCGTTCCCTTATGCAAAATTAACCTACAACACGAAACCCAAATACCCGCATATATATTAGCCCTTTCTCTCCCCACTTGATCATCTTCTCCACCAAAACCCATAAACCCTATCTCTCGAGCTCAGTCTGTCTGTCTCTCTCTCTCTCTCTCTCTCTCTGTGTTTCATATAATCGTTCACCACCACCATGCAAAATCCCTCTTTCAACTACATATCCTCAAGTGGAAGTGTTTGTATAGAAGCTGATGACCAAGAAGATGAAGATTCCCTCTTTCTTTCCCTTGGACCTCCTGGCCAACACATCTCTAAACATCCCAATTCCTTAAACAAGCCACGAAATACTATTGATAAGCAAAACCCTAATTCTCATGAAAATGCTGTAACTGTCGCTCTCCATATTGGTCCTCCATCAGCTACTACCCAAACTACCTCTTCAAACCCTAATCACGTTTCTTCTCTCGTTGAAGGCCAGTACTGGATTCCTTCTCCTGCTCAAATCCTCGTCGGTCCTACACAGTTCTCTTGCTCTGTCTGTAATAAAACATTCAATAGGTACAATAACATGCAGGTAATTAATTCACTGCAACATATTAATTATTTTAATTACCGTTAAATTAAGTTAAAGCAGTAGTCGAGTATCTGTTTCATAGTATCAAAACACATTTTCCATTTAATTACTGTGTTTTTTCTTATGTTTGTGTCCATGTTTAATTAATTAGATGCATATGTGGGGACATGGATCGCAATATCGAAAAGGGCCTGAGTCTTTAAGAGGAACAAAGGCAGCTTCTTCAATGTTAAGACTTCCTTGTTATTGCTGTGCTGAAGGATGCAAGAACAACATTGACCATCCAAGATCAAGGCCATTGAAGGATTTTAGAACTCTGCAAACACATTACAAGCGAAAACACGGTGCAAAGCCTTTTGGATGCAGAAAATGTGGAAAAACTTTTGCAGTTAGAGGAGATTGGAGAACACACGAGAAGAACTGTGGTAAGCTTTGGTTTTGTATTTGTGGGTCTGACTTTAAACATAAAAGGTCACTTAAAGACCACGTACGTGCTTTTGGAGATGGACATACTCCACATACTGTAAAAATATGCGAGGTAGATGATGAAGAAGAAGATGAAGATGATGATTATGATGATATTGATGATGATAATGGAGATGGTCCATTTATGTTTTAACAAAAAGATGTTCACACCTGGATGTTTAAGTAGTGAATGGGACTATGAAATGGCAGTAACTACTCCTATGTTATGTGTATGTGAGAGAGAGAAAGGGAGAGAGAGGTTGAAGACAAACAAACAGTATAGTGAAAGCCAGGGCTCTATGCATTCAATCTTGGAAGTGCTTGTCTCGATTATTATCTATTAAAGATATTCTTTTTTTTTTGAGGATAGTTTTTTCACCCTTTTCATTTGTAGTAAATGCTTCTTTATTTAAATCAAAAAGACAAATTTAATATAATTAATTACATGCAAAATCGATTAATAATGTCATTTTATTGTTAAACAAATTTTTTAAAAATCAATCTTAAAATTTTATTATTCAGATTACAACCAATACAAATAGCCAATAAAAGATGAAACTCCCCTGAAAATTAAAAGTGTAACAAAGTTAAATATGTGTCCAATCTTCTAAAAAAAATCTAAATCATCATTTACCCCTCAATCCAAGTGAAAAGATTTTTTAAAATTATTTTATCAATAAGTGTTGACTAGGTGACCAATATTGGAATTCTTTGCAAAATTCTAAGATTTCAGCCAGATTAGTGGAAAAAGATTTTTTTTTAATTTTTTTTTCTTTTAGAAATGTAATAAATATAGGAAAGAAAAAGAGAGGGATAATAATTATAGAAGGTGGTCAAGTAAGTCAGCAGTGAGTGCAGATAAGAGCAGACATGAAGACATGAACAGTTGAGTCACAGATTGAACTGTTCACAGCCATAGATAAAACAGAGAGAGAAAGAGAGAGAGAGAGAGAGAGAGAGAGAGAGAGAGAGAGGTAATGTATACATGGACTAAGCTAAGGTCTGAGTGTTTCTGAGTTTCGACTAACACTACTAACACTTTGATCGAGTCTCTTTTGTCAGATGAAGAGGGACCACTGATCATTTTTACTGTTTTTGGGGTTTCACCCAAAGAGCTTCCTTTTTCCTTTTCAGAACAACTACAAACAGATACTACGACATAATTTTTTCAGTCTCTCTGTTACTGCAACTTTTTAACCCTAATAATAATAATAATAATAACAACAACAACAATAATAATAACAATAATAATAATAATTTGGAAATTCATGCTCAGGCTCAGCTAGATCATAGCTATATTCATTTACTTTCTCTCTATATACTGTTATTATTATCCAGCATCGTCATCATCATCAGCCTTTCTTTGTATGGCTTTTGTTATCATCTTTTTCTTTTTATGTCTCAATTATGCCTTTTTCCGTATCTCTTTAAAATCTGTGCTTCCATCTCCATGCATGCATGGATCGATTGTCCAAACCCATTTTCTTTTTTACTTAGCGAAAGAGCTTTACCAGCTGGTAGTACCTGCAATTTATTCTCATGATATTATGTACTTATGGATTATTAGATTTACCAAAGTAATAAAAATGAATTTGATTGTTAGATATTTTTGGTCTAAAATATTTATTTTGTTTAAATTTTGCAAAATTTAAAAGGATAGCAAATTAAGTATAAATTGAATATTTCATTCATCCCATTTATTTATTTCTTGAGCTAGACCAATTCTAAAAATAAGGTTTTTGCTGTATAAATGTCAAATGTAGCTTCAGCTAGCTCCACCTATACACACACACACACACACACACACACAATGGATTATCTTGTATGTGCATACAGTATACACATACATAAACACAAACATTCAAAGGATAGAATACAAGGGATTTATTCTCTTCTAAAAACAATAAATTAGAAATGCTTCTTTCTTCCATTAAATTAAGGATTTTTAAATGGAATTTATGAGGCTAAAGTGAGTCAAAATCCCACTTATTAACGAATCCAACCTACTAGTAACTTTCACAATATATGGACTAAAGTGAGTTCAAAATCCCATTATTAACGTAATCCCCAAACCTCCACTAGTAACTTTCACCCGATATATATATAGATCCCTTGCTATTATATATTAATTAATATATCTAATAGAATATATATAGACATATACATATGCTAGGTTTGCTAAAAATGCACTAACACAGCCACACTGATTGACAAAGCGCAGAGATTTCATGTGTACGTCCAATTGAAGGACCGAAAGATAGGAGCCTGTGAACCCAATGGACCAACACATGTTTTGTTTCTTTCTATTCATCTCCTAGCTGAAAAGCAAAACCCTAATGTTCCCAGAATTTGAACTTGAAGCTTCTCCTGATTATTTATCAACTAAAATGTATTTTCTAGAGTTTTACTGAAAGCCAAATGAATTAGAATAATATCATAAATTATAGCAGAGTAGTAACACTTCCATTTGAATAACACTTACTAATTATTCAATATTTGAAGTAAATAAACATTTTACCCTTGTTGGCGGTATAAAAAAAAAAGAAAAAGTATTCAACAAGGAGCAAGGCGGGTAAAAAGAAAATTACTTCCATGATTGTTCTTGTAACTTGTAACCAATAAAACAGTAAAGAAAAATTATATACTAAATATATATAAATAAATATAATTATATTATATATAATTATATATATATATATATATATAGTATATTATACGATGTTTTCTTATAAAATTATATATTATAGATGTTTCTTATAAATACCAACATTAATCTAATTAAGTTTTATATACAATATGAGTAACCTTCTTTTCATTCACTAAATTGATAAAAATATAAAAATTTCTATGATCGAGAGGTCTCAAACTGCACTATTTGCATAAATGATAATATTAATGAAGCCACACTTAGTTGACATTAAATTACTAGATACTAATTTAATTGTTTACTGCTTCGATTTTTTATTGAGTTTTGGTTTGTTAAGAAGGCTTGTGGAGATGTTTTTGTTAAGAAGGATTGTGTTAGATGGTTTTGTAATCTTATACCAAAGTTTATGTTTCTTAACTCAAAAATTTTTCTTCTTATCAATTCCTTTAGATTTAATGTACTTCAGTCCAGGTTTTTTTAGTTTAACATTATTTGGCTAGATTGGATGTATGGGTCTATTGGTCTGGTTTTAGCTGTTAATGTTTATTAAATTTTTTTCTCGAATTATTATAAAATAAAATAAAAATTTACTGATAACAAAAAAAAAAAAAAAAGAAATAGATATTAATACCAACAAGGTGTTAGGTGTAAGGATATCGAGTGACTTCAATCCCTACAAAAATGAGAATATAAATTTAATTTCCGAAAAGCGTACTTTACTGGAAGGATAAAAAATATTACGTTGTATGGCCCGAGGGGATTAAACTCCTGACTATAAAAAAAAAAGAAAAAATTAGATATTAATAAAGGCATCAAAGAGTGTACTTATAAAGTGAAGACATAAGATAAAAGAGAAGCAGGGAAATGCAAGTACATGGAAACGTGATCCTGCCAATCAAGTCCGCCATAAAGAGAGAGAGAGAAAAAAATAATAATTTGGTCCTCTGCTTTGGGAGCTGGTTTGCAAATTGCTATTTACTTTTTTATAAATTGGCTTGTGCTCCCTTTGTTTTTCATTGCCTGAAAAGATACAATTTTTTCCAATCTATAACTAAGAAGGGATTTTCAAAATAAAATTTCAATGTTTCATTAGTGAGCTTCAAACCATAATATTCAATCATAAATGAATACTTATGTTATATTTGCAATTAAAATTTTCTCTTTTAGACATTTTAAATATAAAAAACATTAAAACATGGATGGTAAAGGGCACAACAAATGGTCAATTCAATCAATTCGGTTTGAATTTTTGTAAACTTAATTGAAATCATCAATGCAAAAAAATTCAAAATTGTCTATATATATATATATATATATTATATTATTATATAGACAATTTTTTACCAAAACTAAATTGGAACTGTTAAATATTAAAAAAGAAATTATTTGAATAAAATTGGGTTCAATTTTGGAATTAAAATTTTCGACGAAACCAAAACATTTCTCCTTAGGTTATTAAACGATGGCTATATGAAGTTTAGCCTTTGATTTATTTTTTATGGAATAATTAAATAAAAAATAAGAAAATTGAAGAAAACCCGATTTTAAATTTAAGAGTTGATTGGACGGAACCGTGAATAAAGTTTTTGAAACCAATTTTAATTTAATAAAGGGTATTTAGAAAATATTTGCTTTTTTGTGGTAAGAGTAACAAAGATAAAAGATACGGCTGTGGGAAGGGATGAGTTGATGATAGAGAAATTGACAGGGGAAGAAAATTGAAGAGAAAGGCACAAAAAAAAAGGGCTTTTTTGGTCCATAGTGAAAGAAATTTTCCCACCCTAAAGTGCTACTTTAAACAACTGGTGTCTGAATATATATATATATATATATATAGACAATTTTTACCAAAACTAAATTGAACTGTAATATTAAAAAAAATTATTTGAATAAAATTGGTTCAATTTGGATTAAATTTCGAGAAACCAAAACATTTGCTCCTAGGTATCTAAAGAGGCTATATGAAGTAGCTGATTTATTTTTATGAATAATTATAAAAATAAGAAATGAGAAAACCCGATTAAATTAAGTTGATTGGACGGAACCGTGATAAAGTTTTGAAACCAATTTAATTAATAAAGGGTCCAGTTTTAAAAATATTGCTTTGTGTAAGAAGTAACAAGATAAAAGATAACGGCTGTGGAAGAGATGAGTGATGATAGAGAATTGACAGGGGAAGAAATGAAGAGAAGGACAAAAAAAGGGCTTGTCATATGAGAATTTCCCACTCAGTGCACTTTAACACTGTGTCTGAATATGAAAACGCTACCAGAATTTATGATTAGTACATGAGGAAAACAGAGACAACCCTAAACTTAAAGAGTTGAGAATAATGATTTGCGGTTTGGTGCCATAAGAAAGTGCTTTCGCATCGGTCAATAAACATACTCACAACTTTCATTAATTAAAGACGAAAAAGAAATGTGAATTTGGATTACTGTAAGAAGCTTTTTGTTGATGCTAATGTGAATAGGCAAGATGCCTTAGCTAAAATAGCTTGTTTTAGGGTTGGTCTAATAGTTTGGAATAGTCTTTCAACTGATATTTGTTCTAATGGAGCTGTGTGATTTTTCCACCATTAGTGGTGAAAGTTTTTGAATGTGAATAGCTCGTAGAACTTATATGATATATTATTGTAGATAATAAATTTCTCCAACACGACCAAAAAGATATGATCAAGTCAAAGTAATTGTTCGTGTCAAATTTTTCATGAACATTAATCAGTACTGCTAAATGTACTTTGGGAATTTTTGAGAAAATTCAAAATAAATGAGAAAAACACAATACTAACAACTCAAAACAAGTTGAAACCCCAATCAAATTAGTAAACCAAACAACATCATTGGGTGAAGTTAAGGATAGTGGCATTAGGTTGAGCAGCCTTGGCAGCCGGGCTCGGTTCAACCTCCGGCGAAGGAGTGACCGGCTTTCCCAGAAGCTCAGCCGGTAAATCAGGAATCCCCTTCAAATAAAAAGTGTAAAAAAGCTTGTAAGGAAAAACAATTTGTTGCAACTTCACTTGACCGTACACTCCTTCAAAAATTCCAGATCCACCGGTCACAGCCAAAAAGGTATCTTGATAGGTTAAATAAGCTCCTTGTACGGATATATGGCCATAATCACCGAAATAGAAGCTGTAGTTTGCTTCATATCTGTCGCCATTCTTTTCCGGTACGTGTTGGATAAGAACACAGAGACCAGCAGTTATACCGAACCGTTTCTGTAAGTCTCCAGAGTAAAGCTTGTTGGTGAAGGGCACTAAATCTCCAAGTGCTAATTCTGGTTTTTTACTTAGTTTTAGGATTGCTGGGCTGTCTCTGTCTCGCTCGTTTATTTCATATACATTAAGTTGTTGAACTTTCCCTGTAGCAAGAAAAAGGGGTAGATTAGTGAATAAAAAAGAAAGGAAATTTAATGGTATATAGTAAATTAATTACCTGCTGGCTTTCTCTTTGGAGATTCTGAGCAGAGCTTGGAGAAGAAAGCTGTGGTGACAATGCTTTTGGGGCTGCATCTTCTTGTCGAGAAATGTTGTGGAATGGAGAATTTGAAGTTTTGAGTTGACAGAGATTGATTTTGTTGGTGGAAAAGACCCTGTTGTTTCAGGGACCGATCAGAAGGCAAGAAGTGGGATGTCGGGTTAGTGAGTTTGAAAGAAGAAATTGCCGTAAGAGAGCTTGTAAATGCCATTGCTATATCTTGGCAGACTGGATCAAATATTGTAAAACGCTTGAATATTCACAACTATCCAGTTGGTGCGCATATTTATATCTATAATTTAACATGTGATTGTTGAAGCAGTTTCTTGAAGAATGAATTGTGTTTTAAAGATTAAGTTGACTTGAAAGTTCAAAGTTGTTCACAGAGAATTGTTTGCATATGTAAAATTTCCAAGGACTCTCGTACTCTTCTAGAAATGCAAATTTGGTGGTATTATCCAATAATTTTTTAAGTAGCTTTTACGATTTTAACTAATTAAAATGTTAAATGTTATTTTTTTTGTGTTCAGTAACCTAACTTTTGAACTAATTTTAGATGTTAAGACAATGGTTTATAATTAAAAGTCATTCAAACAGTTAAGATAGTGGTTTATAATTTAAAAGTCACTCAAACAGTTAACAGCTAAACACTATTAATGGTTTGTTTGGCAAAATTATCTATTTTAGTAGATGCTAATTATTTGAGCAGTATTTAACTATTTGAGTAGTTTTTCATAAAATGCGAAAAACTAAATGTTATATGGATTACTTTTTTTTATAAAAAGTCACTCAAACAATTAACAGCTAAACGCTACTAAAAGTCTGTTTGGTAAAATTATTTGTTTTAATAAATGTTAGTTATTATCTATTTTAATAAATGTTAGATGTTTGAGAAGAATTTAGCTGCTTTAGTAGTTTTTCAAAATCGCTAAAAGCTAAATTATATGATTACTTTTTTTTACAAAATGCTACATTGCTGAACTAATTAAGAGAATCCTATGAATTTCTGATGTAATTTATATATTTTTGGCTTTTTACATTTTGCATCTTAAACTTCTTATTATTGTTACTAGAATATTACATTGCATTATATGATAGGACTACGTTTTCTTATTTATAATCAAATATGTTCAAATATAAAACCGTACTTACAAAATTAGTGTATATTTGTTTTTATTAATACGTACGATATAGAAGAGAGAAATTCATTTGTAAATAATTATATGTTTAAATTGTTATATAATAATATGTTTTTATGTGTACATGTATCATATTTTGTATAATTGATTTTAAAAGTTAAAAAGAAACTTAAATGCCGTGAGAAACACTCATCTGATTTTTATTTTATAAAAATGGTCTGCAAATTCAAACATATTTTATCACTTCAGCAACCCATATTACCATAATATAATCTTACATATTACGTTTTCTATTTTATAACTATTGTGCATGAGTTCCATAAGGCAAGAGTTTTTTCTTTACGAACAACTAACAGATTCGAATAAAATTCTAAAAAAAAATAAAAAAAGGAAAGGAAAAGAAAAAGAGAGATACGAAACGAGAGCAAAGATTAAAGATTAAGACGATATTCAAACGTTAGGAGTTTCATGGAATGTGCTACTGGCCATATTCTGCAAATAACAAATAGGTTGTCACTACCACGTGCTGGATTTGTCTAAATAAATTATGGTATGAGAATTAAATATGCACATCAACATTGCACGAGGAAACCACCAGAGACGAGACTATTCTTATGCCAGAATGAGATATTATTAGACAATGCTAAGCATGGACTTTACAGGCACGATTAAATAATAATAATAATACTAAATAGCCTAACTTATCCTTCCTGTTCAATGTAGTCAATCCCAGAGGCCACAAGAAATATGGATATTTGGACAAAATCAAAACTCTATTTCTATTAATTACAGCGTAGCATTCAGTAAAAATGTAGCTTTAAGAAATTGAAGAAACTTTTTATGAATCGTTTTAGCTTTTAAATTTAATCAAATTTTTTTGGCAATCAGCTAATAGATACCACAACAGTTAAGTTAATGGCTGTTAAAACAACTAAAATTCACCATCAAACCTTTCTTCTGTAGTGTCATAAAACTGCCTAACATGATAGCATATGAAAAACTGAAATGTCATTACTCCGTAGGAAACAATAATAACCTGTAAAGCTACAATTACATGCAATGCAAGGACATGAATAATGACTATTCAGGGAAATATATAACAAAGAGAGAATAAATAGAAACAAGAAAATTCAATTAATGCCCGTCACACACAGTCCACAGAGAATACCTACAGCTTCAGCCGTTTCTACATCAAAGATACAAGTTAGGTAAACGCTGCCCATCTAAGTCTCTAATCACAACACCAGAACTCACACCAGTGACAACATAAACCCGTGTTTACATTAATCTTAAACTAAACCTCCGGGGCTGACCACCGAGTTACAAAAATATTAGTAGCTTCTGTCTTTAATGCTAAAAAACGCCACTAAATAATCTTAACCCCGTTTAATAAGCACAAGGGAGATGGCGACTCTTTACAAAACATTCTGACATTCCTCTGTTTCAAACGCTCCACACTTGGATAAGAAACAGAGCAAAATCAGAATCCTTGTAGTTGTTGGAATACTCTCAAACCATTCACATATATCGGCGTGGCTAATGGAAGAAATTCTTGCATGCTGTGGTCTCCAGAAACCTTGCACCCAATCACAAAGGAGTGAGGAATGCAAACAAGTCTCACATGCCAAAAACCACAGCGATCAACCACAATAGATTGGACTTCAGAATGGATTTCTTCCATTATTGTAAGTATAAACCTGCAAGCCTACCAAGCAATCAGGCTTTCCAAGAGAGATCCGCATAGCTTCATATTAAAAGCATTAGAGGATGTCATACGTGGAGAATCATTCAATAAACCCACAGGTGCACTTTGTACCCAGAGTTTACACGGTACAAATTAACATGTCAGAAAATTATCTATGCATAGGGATACATACTCAGAAATGGATTTCTACCTTTACCAAAAATGCATAATATATATGAAAAGATAATTGAGACAAAAAAAAAAATAGTAATTATGATTTGGTTAATATTTCTGCACCAGTTCTGGTGATTAAAATGGTATGCTCAAACTGTGCAGCAGGGCTGCCATCTGCTGTCAAAGTTGTCCAGTTGTCAGGCCATGTTAGACACTCGGTACTTCCCATTGTAAGAATTGGTTCTGTAGTGAAAAGGTTAAAATGTAATGATCCAGTATAAAAGACAAAATAAAATAATTTAGAGCACTATATAAGATCATCATGTTACCAAAAAGCAAAAGATACAAATATAGTCTACTTTCAGCTGACAAACAACTTTGAAGTGATAATGAAAAGGACAGTCATAATTTGACAGCTGCATTGCTAGTTAATAAATAGGCTAAGATCCTTTGATTGACACAAAACAAAATGGTTCAGCACTAGGAAAGTTTGAATGCCATCTTTAATAATATTTCACACACATCCAGTTGGAGGGTGAAAAAGTGAGAATGGGTAAGTGCAAACCCGAACCAGTACAAATTGTAGTTCTCCAATCTTTCATTTCAATTAACAGATAACAAGAATAACTGTTGCCAGATTATGCACATGTTCTACATGATGTTTTTTTCGTTTGAACTTTCAATCTGGAAATGCTCTAACTTATTAAAAATGTATATTTTGTGGCCTATCCACTAACTACCTCTCAACCTATTAGATTAGATGCTCTAACTTAATATCAGATCTGGAAGCTGTTGCTTGTCCCCCATGTTAGCCTGTTTTTTGTTTGTATTTTTATCAAGAATGTTAGTATTTGTTCCATCAGGACTACACACTAAAAGAGCATATCAGCGGGCAATGCTATGTTAGTTATGAATGAAATGCGCTACGGACTTAAAATGTTGCTGACGCCTTTCCACCTATTAGCTTATACTTTTTAAGTTGAATGCTTTTACAATTTAATGCGATGAACTGCATAATGCATGGAACCCATTCTCTATTAACTTCCAACTTGTGGGTCGGATGCTCTTAGAATAATCTAATTAACGAAACATAATAAGAAATTTTCTGTAGAAGACGCAAAAGAAAAATTAAGAGAAGCTATAAATGAATCCACCACCAGCATTTCCACACCAGGTATGCTAAATGTGATGTGCAAGTTCCATTTTCAATTGCAAAATGCTGACATTCAACACGCTCCATCTTCAGCATGCTCTTTTACCAAGTGGTAAAAAGGAGAGGTATACAAAATATGGATTAATTAAATGTATAACGAATTTTGGACATCATAAGCATATTTTAAGCCAGAGTGGGCAGACAAAACTGATATAGTAGTTGGTAATCTATTTAAAGGAAGAGGAAAAGAAAGAAATAAACTCACCAATAGTAAATGTTTGACCTTCAACCATTGTACCAGGCATTTCATTTCCTGACAGAAAATGAATGACCACAAATGAAAGAGTTCTACGATGACAATAAATATAGTAGAATGCAGTACAGCAACAAAATAACTAAGGCCAAATACATAAATTCACTCATGCGCTTTTCTTGAAAAACTTTGTCACACCCTAAATTTTGAGAGGAACCTAATGTGCCGCTAGAGTTATGAATTTTGATAATATCATATAATTCTTCGCATTATAAATACATTTTTTTATGATTTTTAGCTTTTATATACAAAAGAAAAAGACAAGCACGTTTGAGATGGTATGGTCATATATTTTGTAAACCCCTATACATCTCGATTCACAAATGTGATACTTTAGTAGTGAAGGGTGCTAAAAAGAGAAGAGGTCAACTTAGAATTGTTTGGAGTGAAGTTGTCACTAAGAATCTATTGTTTTCAAGTATTACTGAGGATATAGCTATGAACATAATAAGATGGAGGTAAAAGATACATGTACTAGATCCTTGTCAATTGGTGTTGCTTATTTTATACTTTGTTATATTTATTAATATATCAAATGATTTTAAAATTCGTTTACAAAAAGTATTTTATTTTATTTTTTTGTTTTTTTTACTTATACGTTGCTTTGCATTGATATTAACCTGATCAGAACAGATATTCGAAACAAAGGATTCATATAGCCGATCCCAACTAATTTGAGACTAAAGCTTGATTGTTGTTGTTATTATGTATGCAAAATATTAATTTGATGTGTAGTTAGTACAATTTTTCAAACAATATCTTCACAATGTTCAACTATCCATTAAGTGTTTAGTCGATCTAATTTTACAAGTTGGAGCATTCAATAGAATGATTTTGCAAGTTGAAGTCTTTAGTAAATGCAATTTTATAAGCTAATGTGTTCAATGGGTCAAATAAAAAGTTGAAAGTGCACAAGGTTTTTGCAAAAATGGGGTGAATTTATGCATTTGGCCTGTACCACAAATGAAAGAAATCAATATAATAGCAATATGCAGTAGCATATCAAAATAACTATCAGCAACCATAAATGGGAAGGTTTGCAGACAAGTAAAATCCAGTCCATTCATAGATTATCAGAAGATGATTCAGCATCAACTTAAACAGGAAACTACAATTAGCAAAAAGCAATTTGTGAGTAAAAGGCACATTCTCCAAATGCGAGAGATAGGGAAGAGAGACAGAGAGAGAGAAAGAAAAAGCAGAAGTTGGAGATTTAAATGGCTTAGCAACAAGAAAAAATAAAAGCAAAAAGGTTTCTAGACTTGGCTTAAATGGCTGGAATTGAGGCTCGATTTAATAGATATGAGTTCAAATGTTGATTTTGACCCAACATCTAACAGAAATTAGTCCAAGAGATGCTAGGTGAAGAAGGTCAAAAGACTCCTGGTATTGTCCTCTGCATGGTTCAAAGAATGGTGCACTTCAAACACATTGAAGCATCTATAAGGTTCTAAATATATATCAGCCTTTACACATCAGAAAATGAAAATATCAAAGGATTCATATAGCCGATTCTCGATTCTAATTTGAAGGACTGAAAAGCCTGTTGGAATTGTTTTGTTTGTTTATATGTTGCGAAAATATTAAATTTGGGATGGTGTAGGTTAGTTACAATTGTTTTTTCAACTTTTCCCAATGTTTGCACTTCCAATAAGTGTTTAGTTTGCCCGATCTTAATTTTTTAACAAAGTTTGGAGCATATCAACTAGAAATGATTTTTTTTTGCAGTTGTTGAAGTATCTTTAGTAAATCGCAATTTTTATCAAGCTTAAATGTGGTTCAAATGGGGTCAAACTAAAAAAGTTGAAAAGTTGCGAGACAAGGTGTTTTTTTTGCAAAAATGGGGTGATTTATGCCATTTGGCTGTCCACAATGAAAGAAATCTAATATTAAATAGCAATATGCAGTAGGCTATATCAAAATAACATACTCAGCAACCATAAATGGGTAAGGTTTTTGCAGACAAGTAAAAATCCAGTCCATTCATAGATTATTCAGTCAGATATGATATTCCAGCATCAAACTTAACAGGGCAAACCTTACATTAGCAAAAGAATTTGTGAGTAAAAGGCACATTTCCTCTCTCCAATGCGAGGAGGATGGGTAGAAGAGTACAGAGATGAGAGTAATAGGAAAGCAGAAAGTTTTGGAGATTTAATTGGCTTACGCAACAAGAAAAAATCAAAAGCAAAAAAGGTTTTTCTAGACTTGGCTTTAAATGGGCATGGAAATTGGAAGGCTCCCTGATTTTATAAAGAAATTTATGAGTTTTTCCAAAATGTTGATTTTGGGACCCAAACATCTCAAACAGAAATTTTAAAGTCAAGGAAGATGCCATAGGTGAAGAGGTCCCAAAGGATTCCTGGTGTTTGGTCCCCTCTGAGAATGATGGTTATCACGAAGGTGGCAACTTTCCACACATTGGGAAGCATCTTGATTAGGTTCTAAATTATATCAAGCCCCTTTTACCATCAAGAAAATGTTGAATATATATATCATATATATATATATATATATAGAGTATTACTTAACGGTGGATAGCAATAGTAAATGGTATAGAGTATTACTTACGGTGATGCAATATTAATGGTTCGGAATGAAACACAGCCCCCACACCATGCCCAACAAAACGCTCCACCACACCATAACCATATTTTTCAGCATGCTCACTGAGATGATAAACCAGTTGTAATGTTCAGAAATAAAATCAAGCTAACTAGTTTAAGGTGCAAGAACTTGGCCATGATCTTCTGAAGCTAAAGCTTGATTTGCAGAATTTATCTAGGAAAAGAACATGAAATTAAATAAATATATCCTGGCCTCTAAAAGGAGATGCCGGTTCTTCATGAGTGAATTTATTGTAATATCATTCCTCTGATTTCACTAGGTACGTTAACATGAGATAATTATAAGCGCTCTTTGAAAAATTAATTAGCCTCAAGTTTTCCAAGTAATGCAGATATCTCCTGATAGACATCCTAGTGATACACATTAATGTTGACTTCTAATCTACTGCTAGCTATACAAGAGCATAAAGACCTGACCTCTCTCATTTAAGTTTACTGTATAATTTATTCAATTTGCGTAACTGTAAAAAAGGACCCACTACAGTATGATAGTTAAATCAGATCCTAAAAATTCATAAATCTAACAACCTTAAAAGGAGATGGAAACTTCAACTATTAGGAGATGCCAACTCAACCTCCACCCCACCCCCACCCCCCCAAAAAAAAAAAAAAAAAAAAAAATAAAATTTGGAGAAAGAGATGACAAGAAATTCTGATGACGGCACTTCCCAATCCAAGGCACATGAAAAAGTAGCTAAGTACCTAATTCTCTTTCCAATTTTAAAAAAAAAAAAAAAAAAAATTTGGAGAAGAGATGACAAGATTCTGATACACTTCCCAATCCAAGGCAACATGAAAAGAGTAGCAGTACCTAATTCTCTTTCCAATTTTCTTGAAACTAGCACCGTCCTTGCAAACAGCTATCCCTTTCTCCATGCACTCTTCAGTCACCTGCCATAAGGGGTAATCATGAGGCCAGAAGTCTACATAAAAATTCCAGTAAACAGAGAAGCAAGACTTGAATAATTATCATATTATTCCTGAAGCATACATAATATTAAAATTTTTGAGGAAAAGAATATAGGGCACCGTTCCCTTGCACCACTTCTAAATATTTACAAGAGAATTAAATAATTACAAGAAAATGATAAACAAAAGTAAATTAGTTGCTATTCTTATTCATACTAAAGACTAACCTTTACAAGACGTTGAAGAGCATTGCTAACATTCCCACACAGAAATGTCCTTGATGTGTCACCATGATATCCCTAAGAAGCGACAGGAAGCACATAGGATATAGAGAAATCAGCTATTCATTTTTCATATGTTGCTGCACAGCTAAAGCAGAAAACTGAAAGGCTATATTTCATGATATACAGTGTGTGTTCATTTGATAATTGCACTTTATTTAACGCAGCTAAACAGAGACTCAATCTCAAATTTGCTGGGGTTACTTACATAAAACATTTTAATACACTATGCCTATATATAGTGAAACAGCATATGCAGTAACAAAGTATATGCTTACTAACCACCCAGAAAATCTAAGAAGGTACTGGAATACTCCTGCTTATTAATACAATCCTTGCTGCTGTGAACAGTAATTTGTCATTTGTCAAAAAACATTAATATTAATCTAACTCTTATGTGGAATTCCCTTGATATCTGCAACATTTTATCTCCTAGAATACTAAAAGCCCTGCATCAAGTTGTTGCACTTAAAGGCATACAAGAACATAACCAGATGGTGCAGAATTGCAGAGTTCCAAAATAAATCAATCATATGGCCAAAGCATAAAGGCTACACTGTCACTATACACAGTATCATAAATTTATCAAAACCCGAGGCATAGCACAAAAGTAGACAGACAAATAAAACCAACAAAAAAAGATGGCATGGTAGCATTTAAGGCCATTAACACTCCGTTTTTTAGATATCCAGAAAAATTTAGTTAGGGAAACTAATGAACCATATATATAACAGAGCTGATGGATCGGGAACATACATTTAAATAGACCGTCACATCAATGTTTATTATGTCGCCATCCTGCACAAGAGACAATTGTTAGAGATCATGCACATGCATGTCACACAAAGCAGTGATGGGCAGACCTGTAGCTGTCGGGAATCAGGTATGCCATGACACATGCACTCATTAACGGATGTGCACACACTCTTGGGGAATCCTCCATATCCCAGAGGTGAAGGATAAGCACCAGCCTCGATGATCATTTGGTGCACTGCTTTGTCAATCTCATTCGTCGTCACCGATGGCTAATAGCATATGGAAACAACTAAATGTGATATCAGAAAACAAAATCTTACCAAGTTCTTGGTATCAAATTGAAAGTAAGAGTAAACAGACTACAATAATAAACCAGGACACATGAGTAAGGTACTATCTCAAAACGATCAAGAAATAAACACGTCTGAAGAAATATTAGAGGAGGAGGAGGGAAAGGCCATAGCTTAATCTGCTAATCTGCCATTACTGTTCTTTTCTACCTTGAGAACATAAAGAGGGAACACTATCAGTTTCACTAAAAAAATTATGAGATATCCAATGTGTTTAAGGCTACTAGGATAAAACTTAAAATACTTTCCAGCCTTAAATTAGTTGTGACAGCCAACCCATGTTACAAAAGAATCAATATTCTTCAACCAATCATGTCAAAAATTCAGTTTAAAGGCACTTTTGGGGCAAAATTTTGCCAAGAAGCAATAATAAAATACAGAATTTTACATATCAATGTCGCAAAAAGCATCATTTATTTACAAAAATATAAAAAATTATGCAACAATTAATGAATGGTTAACGGTCAATGATTGTAAAGACTTTGTTTGACATTAAGTTTCGTTATTCCAGCTTGACTCATTAATTAAATTCAAAGATCCATTAATTTGCAAACAATTGTCTTCTCAAAGTGACTGGTGCAAAGTAATAAGCAATTCAAGCAATGGAATCAGAAATGGTAGCCATCCATAATCAGGTGCAAGCACCAAATAAATAAATAAATGAAAAAAAAAAAAAAAAAAAAACCACAAGCTTGGACTCAGTTAATTTGAATCATGTGCTGTACAGAGAAGTCCATGCTTAATTTGCACAACCAATCTGGATCTTCTCAAAGTGACAGCGTAGGCAGTAAGTGGAATATGTAAGGGCTACAGTTCAATGGCAACTGGGATTATCAGGCAATGTGGTAGGCCCGATGCCGTCTATCAGGGTGCCCAGGCACCCAATAAACAATAAAATACAGCGAGAATGAGAAGAAAAGCAAAACAAGAAGGTAAAAGAGCGTCAGGCATGAATTGAGAGGGCGACACCTCCTCTGAAGTTCAAACAGCTGAGGATCAAATTTTTAATGATTAGTGATCTTTAAGCTTAACACATACTAAAAGCTATATTATTATGGTTTATTATTTACACTCTCATTCCTGATAGGAAGTTAGGAACTCGAACAAACTCAATGTTGAAAAACTAATGAACGCATAACAGAGTTAAGCTACCATTCCAAATCAGAAACTTTCTATAAGAACTACAATTCCGGGCCTGCAATACGGGAAAGAAAACCGCAGAAATGTCAAAAAGGACAAAAAACTGAAAAACTTACAATATTGGAAGAAAACTGAATGATATAGCAGATCATACTACCATTTTTCCTTGCAAAGTCCAAAACGCGGAGCTGCAAGCTCACAGGCGAACAGGCCCTTCAATTTTTATACAAGTGCCTTCAGAATCATGAAAACTGATGTCGCGCTGGAAATCTCTTGGTAAGACATTTGCCCTACATAAGGCGGCCTTGGATTATGATCAGGCACTGGAAGGACGAAGGCGATCCCTTCCAGCGCCTCAAAGGTGGTCTTTCCGAAACCTTACCCATCACCTTTGAATTCACGCTGTCTATATACCAGACCATCCAAGAAAAATAAGATAAGCATAATAAAGCCACCATTTCATTCAACTTCCCACTACGAAAAACAAGCCAAAAGGCAGAATTAATGCATACCTCCTAATTCTCATAAGCCTCTTCAGACCAGATATTCTCTTTGAGAAAACGACGAGGGTTTTTCGAGAATCTAAAGCGTACCTGAAACCGAGCAAAAAACATTTAATGAGAAATATATAGTATTCAGAGACAATAATTAGACCATCAAATTATACCGACAAAATTTACCAGTTCGAGTAGGAGAAAAGAGTGGAGTGGAGCCCCATGAAAAGAAAAATCTATAAATATGCTTACTAAAGATCAAAGTACACTTTTAGAAGTAGTAAACAATATAACTGATAATGAAACTAAAGCACAACTTCTTAAAAAATGAATAAAAGTTTTGAAGAAGAAAAAGAAGTAAAAGAAATAACTCCTAAACTCCAGTCTAATACTTATGATTTAACCACTATATTAAATAAACATATACATAAAAAAGTAGAAGTAGAAGTCTCCAATAAAGAATTACAAAAAGAAATTAAAATTCTAAAACATGAAGTTAATGAATTAAAAGTACAATCTCAACAAAATGCTAAGAAAATAAAATTATTAGAATCACAACTCATATCTAGTTCTTCTTCTGAAGAACCAGATGATGACATAAAAGACGAAATAAATCAATTAGAAGAAAATCCAGAAGTAAATAATAATTTTCTATTTTTATTACAAGAAATTACTTCAAGAAAATATTTGGTAAAAATAAACATTAAAATAGCAAACGATTTCTTTATAGATGCAATAGCATTATTTGATACAGGCGCAGATTTAAATGGTATAAAATTAGATATAGTACCTAAAAGATATTGGTTAGATACTAAAGAAAAATTAAGCACAGCAAATAAAACTAAATTAGATATAGTAGGCAAAGTGGAAGCATTAATTGTAAACCACGATTTAGAAATAAAAACAGTATTTTTACTTTCTCCCCAAATAAATTATATGGTAATTTTAGGCACACCTTTTATAAATCTAAAATATTGACAATAAGTAATGATTCCCTAAAAATAAAATTATGCCACAATGAATAAAACATATTTTTATGAGGAATTTAACTCAAGTATAATTTCAATTAACTCTAACTAAAATTTCATGTTTAAAAAATAGCAAAACAAAAACATAAACTAATATTCTATGCTTATAACTAACTAAAATTTATTATTTTTCCCAGCTTTTATGAATTTAAAAAAAAAAATCATAACCAATACTGATTAGGGTGTGGTTAAATAATGAATTATTGGTTAAGTTGATCATGTGTCCAACGAAAATATTATTTTGTTTATTAAATTTGATACAATTTGAAATTAAGGTGCTATTATAATTAAAATTGAAATTCAGAATATTAGAAAAAGAAAGTTAAATTTATAGTAAAATTAAAACTACTCGTAAATTTTGGATATTTTTAGATATTTTTAACGATTTAACTGTGAAACATGTATAGAATATATATTATAGTAAAAATAGTTCAATCAAATTAAATCAAATCAAATCACATTTATAGATTTAGTTCATTTTATATCTCTTTCATGGTTTAACTCGGCTTGTAAACCACCATCATATATTTGATATAGATAAGGTCTCAAACCGAACCAACACACCCAATTTTAATGATTTTAAAACAGGAGCTGGTTAAGGTGGGTGTAGCTTTTAACCAAAGAAGGTTTTCGTTTGGGCTAACTTGAAGCCCAACTAAGAGATTCCATATTGGGCCTAAACTATATAATTTGGCACTCGTACTTTTTTTTTTTAGCTTAAATTTTCTGTTAATTCATGGAATAATATGAAAATAAAATAGTTGTCTCTTTGGCAGAGGCTGTTAGGCTGGTGAACTTATTGCTAATCTTTTGGCTGTTCTAATTTTGGATATTCAGAATTTGATGACTCGTAATTGGGAGTGTTCTATCCATTATGTGTTTTGTGAAACTAATTTTGCAGCTGATCATTTCGCCAAGTTGGGGCATGTCATCCATTATTCTTTATTCGTTTGGGAAGCTAATCCTAGTTCCTTGTCTTAGATTCTTTGGGTCGATGCTTGTAGCATTGGCTTTTTGTTCTACTCTTCTTTTACCAAAAAAAAAAAAAAAATGGCTTTGTTGTTCTACTCTTCTTTTACCAAAAAAAAAAACAAAAAAAAAAAAAAAATGTAATACTTTTGTTAATTTTAAAATTTTGATTGAAGTCTTAATTAATGTATAACGATTTAAAATTCTAATAAAGTATTCAAAACTCATAAAATAAAAATTTTATAAAAAAATGAAAATAATCGGTTTATATCATTCTATAAAAAAAATATAAATAAAAAAGAGTTTTGAGTTTTCTGCAACATAAATGATTTTTTATTAGTTTTGGAAATTAATTTAACGGAATTTTACAAAATTAATGCAGGAATCATTTGTTTGGACTGACTTTTGAATGTTAAATCTCAGTCAACAATTTATTGAACTGAATGATTAAGAAAGGCGCACCACATCACTTCATAATTATATAGATAATTTTATTTCTCTTGCAATAAATTATAAGTCTATTAAATTAACTACAAAATTTTTTTTTTTTCGTGCAACAAAATTTGGCTTATAAACTCAGATAAACATTTTATTGGTTCGCTCAAATAAATAAATTTATTTCATTATTATTTAATTAAATAAAATTAAAAATCTAATAAATTGTCAACAAGACAAAACAAACAATCCTGACAATATAATTTTCCCCAAACAAAAACAAATTTAAGTTGCCAGTCAAATGTGGCAAATTGTTTTTGAGATGAAGTATATTCCATAACTTGAGAAATCTCAACTTGATAATAAAATTTTGTTGAATAGAAAAACAATAAAAGAAAATGGACCCATATGAGACATGTGTGAGAGTGATGGTTTTTTAATATCCAATTGGCTTCCAAGTCAATTTCTGTGACAAATAAATAGAAATTAATGTTAGCTGCATTTTTCTTGCAATTATTACACCCAAATTGCCAATTTTTAATTGAAAAGAACAAAAAAAAAAAAAAAAAAAAAAAAAAAAAAAGAAAAAAAAAAAAAAAAAAAAAAAAAAAAAAAAGGATTCATGAACATGAAAATAGACAACTAAACATTGCAATAAAATTAATCAACTTTCAGGAACTTGGCAAGAAAATACAAAACAAATTAATATTAGACCATGTTCAGAAGAAAACTGTGACAAAAGATTATGATCCATTTAACTAATATAAGACTTGGAATCAAATCTTTAAAACTTTGAAGTCATAGGGTATTAAATGTGATGTTAAAGTATAATTTCCTATGAAAATTCAGGCTTTGACTATTAAAAAAATATATTATTTGACAATATTATTTCATGGATTTGACAAATTTCCAATAAAAATTAACAATTGTCAAAAGGCAATTCTTTAATAGGCATGTGATGTGTAGTTGCATGTTAATTAGAATATAGTGTTTAATTAAATTATTATAATTAATCTAAGTAATTTGATTGTGGTTTAATGAAAATATAGGATGAAAAATCAAGGAAGATATGTTTAGATTTTTGTGAAAGAATTTTATATATGATGAAGTATTCAAATGCTGATATGAAAATTTTAAAAATTAATCACCATATATGAAAATTAATTATATTTTTAAATTCTAAAAACTATGTCCTCTATTTTTTTAATTTTCTATACTAACAAAGGTGTACTCAGTTATTAAACAATGTATGTGAAGTTATGGACCCGTACGAATATAAGGACTGATTATAATTGTCTCACTCATTTTTATTATTTTATAAAAGAAGAATAAGAATATGGAATTCAAATTTAAAAAAAAAAAAATAAGAATGTGAATTTAGCAATGAAAATATTAATAGGAAGGAAGCAGTAGCACCCATTGACATATCCATGCATGAATAATATTTATCGCTGGTTTCGGCCACTTGCCAGCTTGCGAATGTCCTTAGTGAGCAAATTCTTATTGGCCATTGGTAGCAGAGGACAGGGATGGCTTCCCTTCCCTCTAGTCACACCCATCTCTATCATAAAACTTTATATATCTATATAATATATATATATATATATATTATATATATATAGTTTCCATTCTTTCTTAGTATCTTAATCTCTGACATGGTTTGAGTTAAATATGTGAATGGAACTTCAACTTTACATGAACAAATTATTAATTAACTTTTTAACTTTTAATTTTATTTCTTAAACAATTTCATTTGTAAACTTATACTATGTTAACTACTACTTTTTTTTTTTTCTTGCTCTAAATATTAAGTAATTCAATAGATAAAATTACTATCTATTATATATAAATTTAGACATTTTTTTAACTATATAATACTTTCTTAATCATTCATCTTTTTATTGCAATATTCAATATTATTCCATGGACTAAAAGTGTTGAATATTGCAATTTTATAAATTAAAGCGATCTACAAAACAACTTTACAAATTAAAATATTAAAATATAATTTCATAAATTAAAGTGTTTAGTATATCAAAATAAAAGGCAATGATATAATAATACTTTTTATAAAAATCCTATGCCATTTTTATTTATTAGGAGATCTAATAAGTCAAAAGAACATTTTGGATTATATAATAGATATAACTTTCATTTTACTCACTAAACGGTGAAAAATCTTTCAATAGAGAGATTTTATTTTCCATATAAATAAGAAGATCAACCAGAAGTTAACAAAATTTGGATGTAGTTTTCTGTGTTTGGCAGTTTAGATTATGATGATGATTGACTTTCCTATTTAGGTAAGCGACAAGAAATGATAATTTTATTACCAATTAGCCTAACATTTCTTTTTATAAAATTTTGGCTCCTCCCGTACCCACCCTTTCTTCCTCGCGACGTCTCATTCTTATGAGGCATATTCATAATTGATGGAGGTAGAAATTTTGAGAAATTCGTATTAAAAATTAAAATAATAATTACCAAATAATTAATTCTTTTTATCAATTATATCATTATAACATAACCCTATTTTCTCTTTAAAATTTTTGGTTGTGCAGTAAAATTTGGAAAGTAAAAGACAAATTTGATGCATTATAACATGAAGTCTCAAGAAGTCCAGGAATTGAACAGAACAAATTGACAGTTATCTATTCCTTTTTTTTTTTTTTTTCCAAATTTGTTGCTCCTAATTTCAGCTTTTTTTTTTTTTTTTTTTTTTTTTTCTTGTTGAATTATACAATTCATCTTTTTTGCAACTTGCCTTAGTCGCTACAACCACCTCTGGCTCTGCCTTCCCTTCCCCTCTCCCTCATTTAACCTTTAAACGAAAATTGCCAAAAAAAAAAAAAAAAAAAAAAAATTACAGATGTTACCCAAAAAAAAAAAAAAAAAAAAAAAAAAAAATTACAGAATGTTACAAAGCTCCAATTACCATCTGTTTCTTACTATACTCTAATGATAACAGATCCATTTCTCTCATTCTCTTCCCACTACACCCACCAACTACTCCTTCCACACCACCATTACCATTTCCAGCTACTTTAAAAATATTCACCCCAAATAATCTAACCATTTGAACCGGTTGAACCATCGGGCAAACCACTTGGTTCGACCCGGAGGTTCTCACTTTCCAATCTATATAAAGCTGCTTATCCGGTCCCGTCGATCTTTGAAAACTAACAATGTCACCGGCTTTTAGATTCTTCTCTTTCACGAACCGGCTCCATCCTTTGGTCAATACATAGCTTTGGCTACTATTCCAATATGAGTAACGGAATCTCCATACTTTTCCTGTAATATCTTCGAAATTTAGTAGAACGCCTTTTGTACTATTGCTTCCGCTTTGTAAAGGAAAGTGTTTCTCCGCGTGTTGTTTCGGTATAACCAACCGGTTCAGTTTCCCGACGTCGCTAGGCGTCACGGCTTTTTCGAAGAGCTGTTCACGCGCCTTCAGCACGCGCTCTGATGCAATTAAACCGACATTATTAACACCGCCGTGATTTTTATGCTTTCCTTGACCATCGATTCTATAGTTCCGTTTGCTCTGCTCTAATTCATCGTTGTAAGTATGTTTCCTAAGCATGTCGACGATTTCAGCTTTCGAATGAGAGTTCAAGAAAGCCGTTTCGATATCATCGTCTTCAGTTTCATTCGCTTCAAGCTTAAAATTAGCGATGGCATCGCGGCCGCGGAATCTCTGTGCAGCGATGTCATAAGCTTTGGCTGCTTCATCTTCTTCATTAAAAGTACCAAGCCAAACACGCTGATGCTTCTCGTAAATCTGAGCTCCCCAGCGGCCGTTCGGTTGAGGAACAACGCCTTTGTATTTAGAGGAAGGGAGTTTACGAGACTCAGCTTCGACGCCGGATTCAGAATCGAGAATCACACTTGTGCCGCTTCCAACACGGCAGAGAGGAGACTCCGGCGAGGACTTTGTTGGCGGCGTTAGAGAAATGGAGTCAGTAGTAGTACTCTCATCTATGCAACTTCCATCCATTTTTGAATCTCAACGGAGAAATGAGAGATTGAGATGTATTAATTGTTGACTAAAAGGGCAGAAGAAAGAAAGGTATGAATTGGGTTGTGTTTTGAGGAAACGTTGTATATATATATATAGATATAGAAATAGATATAGATATAGGTATAGGATATAGGAAAGTAAAGGTAGAGGTAAATAAAAAATAAAAAAATAAAAAATAATAATAAAAACAGATATGGGGATGTGGGTGTGGTGGGTCAAAGGAAAATAGAAAGAGGAGGGAAGATTCAAGGGGGGGAGAGAGAAGGCGTGAGTTGTGGGCTGTGGTATGTGAAATAGGACCCACAAGGAAAAACAAGTTGATGGGGTTCACATGACTGTGGACCGTGTTTTAGTTAAGTTCATCCCCCCTGAGGCTTTCCTGCTGCGACTGCTGACCACCAGCATGGTCTATTTACATTTGTCACAACAAAACATAACTCATTAAAAAAAATAATAACTATGATCTTATCTGAATCATCAAAATCTGCTCTATTATTTGTTATTGCTTTTGTTACTCCAATTAAAATCCAGATAAACGTTCAGGTTTTAGTACTTAGTTTTGCATTTTTCTTCCCACTAGGATGGATGGGAAGTGGGGCCTTGGCCTTACTACTGCGAATGCTATGGGAGATTACTAGTAATAAAGAAGGTAAGGAAGGCCATAGAAAGATGAGATGGACAATGGATGTACCACACCACCACCTATTGGATAAACATCTACTGGGCCTAATTCATAAATCATATTTGTATTTATTTGTGCTCTGTTTTTTAATATTAGTTATTTTAGTAGTCATTACCTCTTATATTAGTTGTCAGCTATCGATTTATATAGCAATTTAAATTAGAAGTATTCGATAAATATAGTTATTTCAGTTAATTTAAAATGACACAAAAGGACATTAAGCTAAAAACTTTAGAGTGTTTAATGTTTTATAAAAAAAACTCGTTTAATTCTAAAAGTTATTATAAAAACTATGTCACTGAACGTTCCATTTAATAGCTAAATAGAGTTTTGAAGCTAAATGAAAAGATATTGCCTGATATATAGGAAAAAAAAATTACAAATGGGTTCATTATATTGGTTCTTCTACTATCTTATTTGTCTTATTGGCTAGGTTCACCTTGGTATCTTCTCAATTTAAATAAAATAAAATCATATCATTCCATTATTTGCACAATTCCAGCATTTGACATTTTCTGTCAAACTGGGTATTCTGTTGTTTGTTTTTGTTTTTTATTTTTTTATTTTTTCATATTGAGTTGTTCATGCATGCACTAAACCCATGCCTTGTAGTAACACTTGCCCATGTCTTTAATCCACATCCTACACCGTTGGATCAAAATATCCAAGGGTGTTGGGGTTGCATTATCAACAAATCTTTTTGTGTGACCCAGATTTTTATTTTTTGTGGGCAGGAGAATCTAGGTAGCAAGTTTTATTTTTTAATTATTTTTTTCTTAAAAGAAATTGTAATGTACAATGGAGGAGAACATAGAACATGAGACGTGATATTAGATAAATGGTAGGTGAATTCGTACGGATGAGTCCTCGTTCTTTGAAGGGTCCAAATGCCTAGTTGTTGATAATCCTTTCATATATTTATAAAAAATAAAAAATAAAACCGGGGCGGTCCTCAAACAGTGGCTCATCTTGGCTTATGGGTTTGTTTGGTTTTTTCCTTTTATGTGGGTCCCAATTACAGATTCCACCTAATAGTTTAATTTTCTTTTCAAAACTATTTTCCCTTTAATTACTTACAATTTAGGGCATGCTCGTTAATATTAACTGTTTGTTAGTTATTACAGTAGTTTTTAGCTTGTAATTATATATATATTGTAAATTATATATATATATATATATATAATATATATATATATATATATTATAATTTAAAAATTAAATGTGTTTTAATGAGTTATTTAATTGAAAACTGACATTAAAATATTAATAGCTGAATTAGACAAAAAAACAATGAATAAATTTTTAAAAAAATATATTAATTTAAAAATTAAAATAGTTGTTTAATTAGTTATTTAATTGAAACTGACATTAAATATTTAATTAGCTGAATTAGACAAAAAAAACAATGAATATAATTTTTAAAAAAATTTAATTAGTCTATGTGAAGCTCTCATCGCGTATAAAAATTATGTAACAGAAACTGTACAATTAATAGAGTTTTAATTTGATTAAAATGTTAAAAGTTAGTAAAAAAAAAAAAAATAGTGCTCAACATGACACTAATCAAAATTTAATACAATTCAAACATGAAAGATACGTGTATAAAAAAAAATAATGTTGTTCTTAAATCTCAATATTCTGTTTTTGTATTTTTATTTTTAATAAAGAAAAAAATGGTATGATGTACGGTATTCCTGTGTAGTGATACGGAAATAGCTGTTTTTCTGTTATATATATATATTGCCACTCCTTTCAAGTGGGAACTGGGAACATGTGGCATTGTAGAACAGAGACAGAGAGAGAGAGAGCATTATATGCTACAACCAGAATTATTTTGAGATCCAATGCCCTTTTTATCTTTTTTTCTTTCTTTAATAATATTTTATAGAAAAAAAAAAGATTTATTAGGTGAGGATACAATGTATTGAGCTAATAAATTAATTGGATTTCTGTTTAATAATCTATACTATAGTATGAAATGATTAGTTTCAAATTTCAAAGAAAAATGAAATGACATATAGGGAGGCAGATAGATTGGAAATAACAGTGACGAGGTTCATTCATTTGCAGAATTGATAAAAGCATAATCACATGCCATTATAATCTTTTTCTTTTTCTTTTTCTTTTCTCTTCCTATTTTCAGTGTAAAATTGTAGAATGAATAACTTATTGTCGTCTAACTCTCAGAAACCAAACCAATTTCTTTTTTTTTTTTTAATTCACATTTCACAAAAATATTTGGATGCGTTTTATATTTTTCTTCTCATATATATATATATATATGAGTAATATTTGATCCTCTAATAATGTAATTTATTAGTAAAGGGCACTTTCGAGATTGATCGGATTAAATAATAAGTTTAATATTTCGCAACGCAAACTCTTTTTGGATCAATCTCTTTATCTTTAAAGGTGAGTCGCGATTAGTCGAATTTACTTTGAACCGTAAAAATAAACAGGGGCCTGAATACCTCGAGCCAACCCCTTTGTCTCTAAAGGCGAGCAGCAATTAGTCAAATTTACTTTGAACCGTAAAAATAGACACGAACCTATATACCTCGTGAAAATATAAAAAGAATAATCTTGTTCATCTAGCTTCGGTAAACGGTAAGTACTCTGAGATCGATTTACTATGACACTTTTTTTTTTTTTTGATATATGAATAACGTTTATCAAATTAGTGATAATTTTTATGGTTGAGAAATTTAAATTCGAGACCTCTCACTTTTTATATCTTCTATAAAAAATAAAAAGATCAATCAGGAATATATAATTAGTTACCACTGACGCATCATTTTTGAGGATGTACTACGACACATCATTGATATACATATATATATCCTTATTCCCTCTTTAAAATTAATCTATATTATCTTATTGTTATTTAATTGATTCCACTAGACAGTTACCAATTAGGTAACTAACTAGTGGTGTCTAGCTAAACACTTGAAAATCCTAATTTCAAGTTCAACCATCTTTGACATAATTATCCAAAGCACTTGTTTACTATTGGATAATGCAAGATTTTTGGTTTGTGCGCCTCTATAATACTTTCCTGTTCTTAATCATCAGCTTCTTCATATGTCCTTATATTAATTAAAAAAAATGTGATTAAATGCAAAGCTTATATTAATTATTATTTAATAATTATAATTACTCACTCCAATTGGTCCGTTTCTTATCATACTTTTATCTCTTAGGTTATCCAGCCGTCATGCCTGTCATTTTCACTTGGATAAGCTAGCAAGCATCTCATCACTTATTAATTACTTTTATTTTATAAATTAATTGCCTTTTAAATCTTACTTTAACTCCTATGTCACTGCACATTTTTCACTAGTCCATCCTTAAGATATCGTTAGCAATATATTCATATACGTCACATCCTTATCGTAAATAACCAAATAAAATTTGTTGAGATTGTCTTATATTATTATATAATGTAATAGTTAAGACAGGATTAAGGAAAGTAATTAATTAAAATTGAGATCTTATGTCAGCATACCCCAATTTGACGAGATAGTGCTTTGTAACCCATAAAAGCAAAAGCATATGTTTATCAGCTAATCGTTCTATGGGCTTTTTTTTGTATATTTTTTTTTCACTAAAAAATAAGATTTGTGGTTATCTCCTTTTGTTTTTCTAGAAATAAAATAGTAAATTAAATTAAAACCAATGTGCATATATATTATATTATATTACATCGATGTGCTGATGTGTATGAGTTTCCCACTCTCTAGCGATTTCAGTTGGAGATGACTTCACATGTGACTCCAGATTTGGCAATGCCACGTCAGACCCATCGACGCCATGCCATGTCATAATTTTAAATAATTATATAAAAAAACAAAAAGAAGGAAAAGGGAATACACGTTTGTGACTAATTTGGAATCTTTCATTTGGATGCTTTTGGTTTGGAGATTTTGATTACATATTTTTTTAATAACAACATTAAACCACTTTATAATGAAATTTATTTCACATATTATAGATGTAAATTTTATATCTATATTTATATTTATATGTAGTAATGACTAAGAAAATTTGTTTTCTTTTTATTCATTAAACATATTTTAATTATAAGCTTTTGACGTGCGAGGGTAGAAAAGGAAAAATCCAAAAAAGATTATACTTTTTTGTTATGTTGGCAGCAAATGTGTCGTCAACGATAAGAGTTTAGTAGGACATAAAAGATATAAAAAGTAAGACTTATCTATATTTGATGTATGAAAATATTTATCCATCAAATCAAATACATTTTTAGCATTAAAATTTAGAAAAAAATGAAATGAATTGATGAATTTAATAGAAAATTTATTTTTTTATATATTTAATTTAATTTATTTTGGTAAGAAAGATGATTAAATAAAGGAACTAACTTTTATTTAATTTAAAATGTATGTCACTTTTTATTAAACTTATTTTTTAATATTTATATAATTGATTTATAGATAAATAATTATGTAAATCCTTGATTTATATTTATAGATGATTTATATGTTATGCTAGGCATAAAATCCTCAGTTCAAGTGTAGAAAACCATCAACGATTATAGTTATTGTGGCGAGATCTTTGTAATATTATCCAATTTAACGGTTAATTTTTTTTTAAGAAAAAAATACTTTTGACAATCGTAGTCAATTGGATTAATTTATTTTTCAAAATTACGAGGGTGTTTTGATTCAACTTATTTATTTAGCTGATAATTGACCATACCCATAACATGTTTTGTAAGCTTATATATGATAATTTCAAAAAATTTTATATTTTTAATGATCATTTTACAGCTTAATAACAATAGCTATTAAAATTTTATCAAACACTAACGTGCGGAAATCAACCTATTAACAGAAACCAGCTATCTAGTAGCCGTCGGTTGTATCAATGAATAGCAATTGGTGAATTACAAAATATAATTAAGTGATGTAACTTTTTAACAGGATAAAGGAAAAACGACATGAGCTGAAGTATACGTGTTAAGGATATATTTCCACATTGCACACAGCTTTTTTGAGTCATTAGTCCCAATCTTAATCCACTTTTATGATAAATTTGCATCAATTGGATTGGAAAAAGATAATAATACCATCAAAAGGGTGATTCGTTGCTTTTTTTTTTTTTGTTCTTTTTGGTACGTAAAAGTGTTCTTTATTACTCTCGCCTCTTAAAAGAATAGAATTTTTTTTTTTTAAATAATAACGAATGCTACTTACTAACTTCTAGAATGGCGTCCATCGATTTCATATAATATATTTACTTTTTTTTTTTATATATAATTCTTACCTTTTTTTTTACTTTAAACAATCAATATTTGAACTTTCATAGTATATTTTATAGTAGACCACTAGATACCGATTACTAATACATTTATAAAAAAAAAAAACATATATCTTAAATATGACTAGTCTTGAGAATTTGCGATTTTGATTTTCATCAATTTCAATAAAAAAAATTAATTAATTTTAATAAATTCAATAGTTCCAATTTAATTTTAATTCGAAATCGAACCGATGACCCATGATTGATGTAGGCTATTCGTATACCTAAAATAATGGATAGTTGGAGGTATGGAAGTTTCTGACACGCATACTTCCATTCCATGGCCTATTTTTTTGTTTCTTTCTTATACTCCAACTTGTTTCTTCACAACGTTCACACGCAACGCTATCACACCCCAAAAACGACTAATAAAAAATTTTCTGTGAATAATTAATTATTATTATATTAGTATAATCGAAGAAAATTACAATTATTAAAGTGGGAGAAAAATCAAACCAGAAAACGAGTGATATAATGAAATCTTTGACTGTTGCTCCATCCTCCTCTACCGACGTGGACAGTGACCCTTCCTCCCGGGTCAAACCACGTGACCAAATCAACGCTGCTACCTATGGTGTTAGTGACTATTTGTTTCTTTTTCTCACAATCAATCAATGATCAACAACCAAAATAAAACAAATTAACCAAAATCATCAAATAGTTTATTTAATTCGAAAAATATCTCATTAGTCTCATAAAGGAATCTATTTAATATTTTGAGATAAAAAATTACAATTTTTATATCCATGTTCAAAATTCAAACCAATCCAAATAATAAAACTGAGTTAATGAATCGGAAATTAAATTTTCTTTGTTCATTGTGAGATTTAATAGGCTCAAATAAACTAAAAGGCTATTCTACGTGTGTGGCCTCCCTAACTCTTTAAATTGATAAAAATTCTTATGATCAGAGAATTTAAATTTGAAATCTCTTACTTTTTCATGTAATGGAAAAATAATTAAATTACATTTAATTAATATGGATAGATTGAATTTTAGACAACTTTAATTAAAAAAATGAAATAATTAAGAGATAATAATAAAACAAGAAAGAATGCCTAACATGGATGGGATTTAGATGGATTAGTCCAACAAATTATAAAAATATTAGTCAAAAACGGCATTATTCAGAGTTCTAGAGAGGCTACGTGAAAAGATTCTAGTCTACTACTTGAGTGAAACCAAACAACGACTTAGCCAAACAAACAAAAGGGAAAGAAAAGGTTTTTATTTCAAAAAGTAAACCTAAAAAATTATTTAAAAAAAAAAAAAAAAAAAAAAAAAAAAAAAAAAAAAAGTAACCTAAAAAATTATTAAAAAAAAAAAAAAAAAAAAAAAAAAAAAAAAAAAAAAAAAAGAGGGGAGGGAATACAGCAACTAGATAGGCTGGAAAGTAGGGAAGTCCACAACATGTAACTCTAGAAGTTGCTTTTGTTGACCATAAATACAAACGGAATCCATCCCTCCAATTGGTCATATGTGGGACCCATATCCCTCTCTTGCCACATAGCCCTCCCCATTGGTCCAGATGTGGTGTGTGTCAGACAACCTTAACTACTAATACAACTGTTGCTGAGAAGATAATGGATTTCTTTTTTATATTCTCCTTTTTTTCATTTTCTCACCGTTCACATTGAATTCTTTAACTTATTTGGTTTGGTTTCAGGAAATTTTATTCAATAAAATGTCTTACTTTCTAAGATTTGAAATTTGAGTAATTTTATAAAATTTTTCATTTTAATAAATGAATATTTTTCAATATTTTGTTACTATAGAAATTTAATTATGTTTTAACCAATATATACACACATGGATGCACCACTCATGTAAAGTAAAAAAAAAAAAAAAAGAAAAAAAAAAAAAAAAAAAATTTAGTCCAAAATAACCTATAATGTGCCAAAATTTCAAGCTTGACATTCTGCTATATTAATAGAAAAAAAAACTTCACAACTAACTGACCAATTCATATTAATGTAATTGATAGAAGTTCTTTGTAATTAATTGGTCATCTCATAATGTTGAAATTAATACCAATCAAATGAAATTAATGGGGTCTGTTCCAAATTGACCTGGTCAACGACTTCATAAATTTCGAAGTCTTTTCTCAACAAATCAGTTCATTATTTTATGGTAGACCCCGTATGATTCTAATTATAGCATTAGCCATGCAGTTTTTCTTTTTGTAAATTATCCGCCGGATCTATTATCAGGTACCGTCGTATTCGGTTCAAAATTTAGTTATAATTAAGGTTCATTATCTTCCCTGCAAGATGTGTTTAGTGGAAATTGACCCCTATAACTCTTTTTATATGTTCAAACTATATTGCCAATTGAGACATAATTCGTAGGTATTAGCCATTTAGTTTTAACTTCTAATATTTACTACTTTTATTTTTTCTTCACAAATGGACAGGGTTATTTTTGACAATTTTCATACTCAAAGTTGATTTCACTCTTCATACCTTCACGTTAATTTAACTGTAAAACTAATTGAAGTTAACTTTTTGATTGCTTTCTAAGAACAAGAAGGTTTGTGCAGGAATAAAATAAAAAAAAAAAAGAAAATGATTAAATCTAATATTATTCACATAATATCAACAAAGCAATAATGAAATTCTATCAATTATCATTTCATAAATTGAAAACGTAAATTTTAATCACTATAGGATTGAAAAAAAAAAAAAGGATGACGTGGTGGTATTATATAATAAGACATATGCAAACAAAACAAGTTAAAGTTGTTAAACAGAATTAGGCACATGCATAAAATGGAATTGTGTTGGTGAGCTAATTACGGTATTTTCCAACTCAGAAGTGGGCCCACCTTTTATAATTTTATTAGTGGAAAAATTGAAGCAGACTGTATGGGGTTATGTTGCCGACATGGCACGCATAATTAATATATTTAATAGACTGAATCAAAATATAATAAAAAGTCAAAGTTAAAAATAAAAAATAAAATAATAAAATAAAAGGCGGTTGAGTGTTATAGTTGGCTAGCAATATCAAAATTGTTTTTTCTTCTGTTGCAGATAAGCATTTATCTTTCTTTGTCAGTCTCTCAATTTGTACGAATAATTGCTAATTTAATGTTGTTAACACCAATCACGTCCTTACTTCCATCCATTTCGTTTGTTGTAAGTCGGTTGTTGCACGTATTATAATATAATTTTTTATTAAAATAATATTTTTTTTTTGTTAATTACTTATATTAAATTTTTATTCTTAATTTAAAGTATTTTTTTTATAGAATCTGGACGTAGAATCCCAGGTTCGTTTTTTTTCAAGCGCGGGCAACTCCCGGTGGAATGCCAATCTTCGGGATTTATTATTTTTAAAGTCTCTCCCCTTCGAATATAAGGCGTATAAATTTTTAACCCTTTTAATAAATTCGTTTTTTTAAAATCAAATTATAATCTTGCTTTTATGTAAGAGTGAGCGTTCGATTAATCAAATCGAATTAAATTGAATTAATTCAATTTTAATCAAATCGAATTAAATTGAATTAATTCAATTTTAGTATACTCAAATGTATTTTTATAATAAATAAATTTGAAACCTAATGACATAGAAATCAATCTAAATCAAGTGGAATCGATTTGGTTCGGTTTAGATTCGTCTATTTTAAATTAGCTATTTTACACTTAAAAATAATTATATATGGTAACCGAACTAAAATTGACAACTAAATAATTTTATATATCTAAACCGATTGGTAAAGTGGATTTCTAAAATAATTAATCTAATTCGACCAAAATGAACCGATTTAGTTCAGTTTTTGATTAAAACTCTAAGTATTGTTCGTTTTTACTCTTGTAAGTATTGAGATCGGTTATTACTGCAACGATTGTTGGTTTAAAGTAAATTTGTTTAATAATTCAAAATTTTAATATTTTTTTAAAAAATGGTGAATTAATTTATTTATTGTATAATGTAATTACTATTATCAAATGGGGAAGACTTAAGACTTGGAGAGTTGAGCCTACGAATGGCGGAGAAGAAAATAGTATGGAATCAAATCAGATTGAAGATATTATATCATCTCATGCATAGATATCGAGGTCAACCAAGTCAATGAATTCCAATAATATAATTTATATTAAATTAAATTTTTTATTAAAGCAAGGTATATACAAAGGGTTCACATTACAGAAATTACTAGATTTGATTACAAAATATGTTGTTTATGGTTAAGTAGTAATTTAATAGGAAAATAAAAGAGAAGTCAACAAATCAAACGTGGCATATCTAATATTGTAATATTAAATAGGTGGATCAAGTGGTGATGGACGTATTTGAGATTCTAGTTTACCGGTGGGGCGGTGACTGGTGGGCTTCCCTCATCAAGTCATCACCGGTGCCCATGCCAAAACCAATATGTATATATATAGAGAGCCATGGAGCTATGGCAATTATTTTAGAGGAGCTAAATAAAATTTTTAATCTTCTAAAGGGCTAAATATAAATTTTCTACATCTTTAAGGACTAAAAAGTAATTTTTATAATTTAATTTATTTTTATAATTTTAGGTGTGATATTAATTATGTTTAGATTCGTAGCCGTCTTTTGTTATAAACGTCTTTTTCACATATCAAACCCGTAATTTTATAGAGATCATTTGTTAAACTTGAGTCACTCTTCAGAATAAAAATTTATTTTATTAACTTAAAGCTAAAGGCGAAATAACTTAAGATGTAATCAATATATTATTAAATTACACATGATAAATTTCGTCTCACTAAAAAAAAGAAAGAAAGCAAACTATTATGAGTTGTACTTAGCTATGCAAAATGCACAATTAAGTATAACTTAATTACATATATATATAGATATAAGAGTTGAATTAAAATTTCTTTTAACTTGATTTCTTTTAATATATTAATAACAAAAAAAGAATTTCACTCTTTTATTTATTAAAGCTAAAACGAATTGAAATAATATTGTCAGCTTATGGAATAAATCTACAAATAATATTTATTAAATTAAATTAGTTAAAATTTTGATACTTTGAATCTAACACATTCTACTTCCCATGTAGGTTGAATAGAAATTTTCTTAAAAAACAGAAATTTTCTAACTTTTGTGTAGGAGCCTATGTTCAATGTGATTGGTCACTAGGAAAACATGAAGTGAACCCAACTAGGGTTTTGCATTAAAAAAAGGTTATTTAATTTGTTCCAATAGAAGGAAAAGATGAAGAGAGATTGGGAATGGCAATGAAGAGAGATTGGTTCAATGAAGATAAGGATTAAAATTAATGCTTCCCTAATCACATGTTTTGTAATAACAAATGGCCAATTCAAATCCAAATGGAAACCAACTTTCTTTGTCTTTTTAATTTATATTGATTGATGGGATGTCGACAAGAGCAAATGGATTAAGGAGATAAAAGGAATCTCATTAATCCTAATAAACCCTGATTTTGAATTGAGATTTTCTAATATAATATAAAGTTAATTATCAATAATATCTAATCTAATATAGATTATTAGTTTCTATAATAATTAATTAGATGTATGTAGTGGTGTTTATATAGCCTACGTGGCCTTACTTAACCCCCATACATTAACATTAAACAAATAGATTAGGAATTAGATGATTGTACCAACTTGCTAAGTCCATTATTTAATCAAAGATGTTTAGTTTACTTCATTTCTGGTTCAAAATCAATTATTCAAAATTACTATTGAAATTGGAAGTTTTGCTTAAATCAACAAATAAGTAATAATTTTGCTTTAACTAAGCTATATATGTAAGATATGAGGGTTGAAGAGTATTTGCGAGTCAATATACAAAAATATTCATTAAATTTTATTTATAATGACTCAGGTTTAATAGATTAAGATTTATTTTATTTATATCGACCCAATTTCATTTTGTTTGTTCTAATATGCTTCAACCACGGTGGGATCCTGAGACTAAGGTGGAATCTAGTGCGTTTCAATCATTAGGTGATACTGTCTTGAATTACTCAATTTCATCTTTAATAAATCTAAAAACACAATAACAATTTCCTCTTAATCCTAAACTAATTGCGGTCTACTCATTTCCCTCTATTCATAATTAAATTGACATTTTCATATGACTTTTACTCCACGAAATTCAAGATTTACCTCTTCCTATTTTAGCATCCCCATCAATTATAAATTGAAGCATATGGGGTCTAGATAGGATATAACGAAACCATCCCAGACGACCTTTTTTTTTTTTTTTAAAATTTTATCCCCGAATTTAAGAATATATCTACCATATAATTGAGTTTCTGCATTCAAAAATTACTTTTCACATATTAATAATATGGTTGGAACAAAAATGATAAACTAGGGCAGCTATTATTCTTTGATACTTGCTCAGTGTATTTCGGTCCGTGTCCGTTTAACAGTCTATAATCTTGACTAATTCTCTTCCGCTTTTGGAGTTAAAGAGGCTGGTCTGAGAGAGTTTATATTTCAGAAGATCAAATCCATAACCTAAGCCATGATAATTAACTCCGCAGGCATTTTTTGCCACTGAGCTACCCATTCAGGTTAGTAGGCCGGCTATTATTTGATTTAATTGAATCTAACACATTAAATTTTTTAAATATCTAACCGCTTTACATATAATTTTTTCTATAGATTAAGGTCCACATCTCGACTAGCCAGACCAAAAATTTTCTACCAAAGACTAACTTTTAATGTCAAAATCCATGTGCTTGAAACCTTAACAAGATGACGTGGCTTTACTTAGCCCTCATACAACATCAACAAAAGAATCAAGATATGCATTTAATTAGGTAAGTTAAGCATGCAACATAATGTTGGTTTAATACCAATCCCTTCTTTCTACGTTATCATAGTTGGAGATGGAAACATCATACTCAATACATAATTACAAACACCATTTCATATCTTCTCGTGGTCAACTTGATTTAAACCATGACATCAAGAAACAATCAACTTGAGCTTGATTGGTTCTTAATTCATCTCAAAAAGTTTGAAGTCCTCCAATTGTTATTGACCCTTTACCAACCTAATTATTTTTGTTATCACCAATTCATATTTTATTTTATTAAATTATAAAATTGAAGAAAAACTTATCAAAGATGTTAAAGCCGAACTATTAGGCTCCATTGTATATGCATCCAAAACTACAGTTTGAGTTTGATAAGTAAATAAATCTAACACTGACTATCAACTCTATATAAATGGATCAAAATAAACGTAAGATATCTCCTCTTAAGATAAGAAGAGATAAGTTACAAAACAAATCTTATAATTATAAAAACAAATACTACTCTTACTTATTACAACCAAGTTAAAAAATATACCTCAGCTTAAACACCTTTTTTTCTAGACAATCTCTACGATGATTGATATTCCTATTGACATACATAAACTCAACATGACAAACTTTGAGATGGTCAAATCAAATTTATTAATATTTTTTCACCACTTTTATAGAAGTTTTTTACTTTTGAAAAATCTAAATCCAACACGAAGCGTTCATTAAATTTGATTGAATTACCGAACTGTATAATTTGTAATTTGAATCCCATAAAATCTGAATTGCATTAAAAATGGCTAACAATTTGACTTCATTATTAGAATTTAAAATGCCAACGGACTTAAAAAAAAAAAAAAACAAAGTACCATCCCCTTGAGAGTTTCTCAATACCCCTTTACCCATGTAATTATAACATTTTTGAAATAGTTATTTAAATGTTTTTATCGGCTTATAAATTTATAAAAAATACTCATGGTAAATTAAAAAGGTATAGATAAAATATTTTTACTTCTAATTATTTACTTATTTTAAAACTACACTTTGATCAAATGAAGAAACAATCTGTTAGAAGATTAAGAAAGATAACATTAATATAAATATAGGTAGCATGTGAAAAATTGTTTGAAGGAATATTATCCACTTGTATCCAAAAAACATTGGAAAATTTTGGTAAAGATTAAAGAATGATATAATTATTTATCTTTCAAGAAACAAAGAAAGAGTCAAGAAAGAACCACTGAAATAAGAGGTAAGAAGCAAGTAAACACTAATGTGGGTCCAGTTAATAAAATTTGACCAATTGAAGTTGCAAGTATTATTAGTACAAGTTTTGTAATCTTGATTTGTAACTTCAAAGTCAAGAGTTAGGGTTTTGACATTTTAGAGCAAAAATCAGAATCAGATGTGAAAGTATCAGAGATTCCTTAAAATCCCTAACAAGACAGCACTTTGCTACCACAGAATTCTTTTCTTATAGTACAAGAAGGCTAAACCTAAAACCACTCAACTTTAATATTACTAACCTTGTACTTGTCAACTTGTACTGATTAATTAGACCTAAATACGTATTTGTCAATCTTTGTAGCTGTAGCATTTTATTGGAAGGGATACAGAGGGAGAGGATGGAAAATGAAAGAAAAGAAAAGAAAAGAAGAGAAAATATCTCATTTTATTTACTTGGGGAGATTTGATGAATCGAAGAATAGATTATATGAGGGGATAGATATTCCCTTTAATCATCTTTACTGTGGTAGGTTATCACATTCCATATTCCCTAATTCAAAGACTTTCATATGCCGTAGAAATTTCAACAACTAGTTGCTTGTTAATCGTTGAAATGTCGCATCTATCATTTCTAGTTGTTTACCCATTTTGAAATGTACACAATAGAGAAGCTTTTAAGGCAATGTTTGGATTGATAATTTTGAAATTTATATAATTTATGAAAATATATAAAAATAATATTTTATAATACCTTCTGTTTGGTGTACACAGACTGCTAGATAGATACCAGTTGGAATTTGGATAGAATCAAACAAAATATAGCCCAAAAGATTTTTTTTTTTTTTTTTTTTTTTTTTTTTTTTTTTTTTTTTATTTATAAAAATATATGTTTATATACCTGTTCTGTTTTGGTGTACAACAGGACTGCTAGATAGATACCAGTTTGGAAATTTGGATAGGAATCAAACAAATATAGCCCAAAAGATTTTTTTTTTTTTTTTTTTTTTTTTTTTTTTTGTTTTTTTAAAAAATGTAGGTATTCCAGTGATGAGTTAACATAAGATAATACCGTGTCATAATATTCTTATAACACGGGAAATTTAAAAAAAATGAAAAATTTTTTTTGCGGAAATAATTTTGGCAAAAAGAGATTAATTTCGAGGTTATAATTGGTTTTTTGTAAATTTTTTTTTTTTTTTTTTTTTTTTTTTTTTTTTTTTTTTTTAAAAAATTAGGTATTCAGTGATGAGTAACATAAGATAAATACCTCATAATATTCTTATAACAGAAATTTAAAAAAAAATGAAAATTTTTTTGCAGAAATAATTTTGGCAAAAGATATTAATATTCGAGGTAATAATTGGTTTTTGTAAATTACAACTCTACTATACTCGACACTGGTAGAAGAGTTGAAACTGTACCAAATGTCAATATAAGAACAAGCTGCATTACAAAACTCCATTAGAAGAAAAATAGTAGTTCCACTTGAAGATCCAAATTTTTTCTTTAAAAAAAAAACAAAAAAAAATCAGACTGCATTTTGAATTGAAAACAATAAAAGACATACGCATAAAAAACTCCATGACACGGAGGAACAACTTCATAAAATGAGAGAAAATACAATAAAACCCCTAAAGGAGTACAAAAATTGCTCAAGTTTCGCCCCTGCAACCATAATAATATCTGTTGTAAAAATTGATTAACAAGGTACATCATAGCCATTAGCAAGCTGCAGAAATCATTTCCAAGTTATAGTCTCATTAACATTAACATGAGGCAACCATAAAAGAAAGAAGCCTGTAAATTTGTAATAGAAAAAGCATACTCAGTAGAAAACACAAATACAGACAAGAAACAAAATCATTGGTAAGCTGTTATGGAAATAATATGCCAAAAGCTTATCATACATCAATAATGAAACTGGGATCAATTTTGTATAAATGAGCAAAGCTCTTTTCATAAAATTAAAGAAAAATGAATTCACAGAATATATTCATAAAATACCGCAAAAATGAGTATGATACAGAGTGAGGAAGAGTCTTATCTTGTTCCTTTTTTGTCAGTGAGAATAAGAATGAGATACATTGCATCTTATAGACAGTGTGACTTCACAAGACCCCATCTTTGTTTTGATTGCCAAAAAGATTCCAAAACCATTTAAGTCATCTCTGCGAAGCATCAGCACTGCAGCTCACACTCACATCCTATCTGTGCATTTTGCATTAGTCACATTTGAGTGTCCCCTCTCTATGCCCCTATTGGTGTACTGAAACGCTATCAACATCACTAGTATTGTGTATACTTTTTCTAATAGTACTGTGTTAATGGGCACCATAAGGTGAAGGCAATCCTTTGGCATGTTGAGACTCCATTTCAAGTAGCATTAAGGATTTCTGCCGCTGATATCTGTTTCTCTTTGCTGCCATTGCTGATCAAAGTATAATTATGGGAAATTAGATTGCAGTTCAATAATAAATTTTTATGGCAAAATTAATGGCATGACTTGTTTAGCATGGTTGTATCCAAAAACAACACCCAAAGAAGAAGCAGACAAGCACAGAAACCAAGGATAAAGCAAACTTCAATCTCAAAACAAAAGCAAGGAAAGACAGTACTTGAATGGCAAAAACTTAGAGCAATGTAAATAAATTATCAAGGGAAAAATAAAGAAACTTGGAAAATAAATTATTTTTGTTGTTTAGTTGTGATGGTGAAAATCAACCAGGAAATTGTTTTGGCTATATAATATAAAAAAGCTGATCTTTTCCTAAAGACTAGCTGGATCCATAAGAATTTCACTTCTTTTTTTTTTTTTTCAAATAATAATAATAATAATAATAATAACAGAATAAAGGAGAAAACTAAATATGAAAAGGAACAATTACGGTGGTCACAAGGGATTGATCAACAATGCCCATGACGGCCACCTGTGCTTAGCGGACCAGTAGGTTATTGCTTAAATGATTTGTTCATAGGTTGCATTTCCTGTTCTGTAAATGAGAAGCTTGGAAAATGGCATAATGGATTGCATATAAAAATGTTTTCCATCTATCAATTTTCCTATGCATACCAAAACCATTGAATGTAGCAAATGTCTTTTGACAAAATGTTCTTTGCGAAACAAATAGAGGCAAACTCTCAATTACCGTTATGATCTATGTAATATAGCACCTTTTTTTTCTTTAGATCATATGTGATATTGCACCTTTTTTCTTTATGACTGGCTATATATGACATTACAATATAAACCATCTTTTAAGAGTAAAATTGCAATCAAGAAGCAAAAGAACTACTAGTTCTATCATTCTATGAGCATAAGCAACAGATGTTAAGTTCTTGCTTAGATTTGGACAAGAGCAACAAGGAAGCAATTCTCTGCAATGAGAAGACGAATAGAGATAATTTTTTCCATCTACATGCTTATCTGGAAGAAGACGCTTTATCTTCAAGAGCATGAAAGGATTGAAGAAAAGATGCCTTTACTTTCCCAAGATATTTTTCTGGTAGGCACTAATATAGAACTCCTTAACTCTAGGCATACACCAATCTAAGAGATGGAGTTAATGGCCAAAAAAAGTTCCAAACATTTACTCAAATTCGCAATTATGTTATGGCCAATTTTGTTAATTTCGTCAATAATAACCTTTTGCATCATTATCAATTGTTTGTAGCCAGTCCTAGAATGGGTGCATGCTAAAATTCACAAATTGCTAAAATGGGATATGTTTTATTGAACTTTTAATGTCACAAGCTAATATGATGATAATTAAATACAACACCTTGCAAAATTTTATTGTCAATTATTTAATATTTAACAGTTTAAAATAAAACAAAAAAACAAAAAACAAACTAATTTTTTTTTGCAACAGTCTCTATTCCCTTATCCTCAACTTAAATATGCTTATTTGAAATTTTATGAATAAAATATATGTCGCATAAACATTTTGGGAGTTATAGCATACTGCCCTCCCATGTTTGGCTACAATTAAAACTAATGTGAAGGGTCATTCAAATAATTGAGAAAAAGTAAAAAGATTGGCTATAATTGCAAAATCAAGCAAAGGTTTTGTATTTTTGCCATTACCCAAAGTAACATGATTACCCCACCATCTACCTAGAAAATTTGTGGAACTCAAATATTTAAACTGTTGCTGCCAATGTCAAACTTGAGCCATCACATTTTGGTTGCTGGCTGACATATGACATGCATATTAACTGGGTGTATGCAACATTCTACAATATGATATAAAGACTCGAAAAATATAATTATACTCTTGCTACTCCTTATTAGCCACTTGTTTTTAAACTTAAATATTGTTCTGGTTTCTGCTTCTAATTCCAAGCTTTTCTGGTGTGTATTGATTCACCATCACAATCCATGTACAACGGATTCATTATTAATCTACACTTGCCCACCACTTCAAATAAGCTCACCTTCCAGGTGATTAACCTATGACCTTTAACAAGGTGCAGTATGAGGAACAGAAAAATCTACATGAATAGAGAGTTAAAATAAGGTCTGTGTGAAACAGGTGCTCTTGCATTCAAACCTACATCTTAGAAAATGATACCTAATGTGTGTGCCGCAACACATAATTAGTTTAAAAATGAAACTTCAATGGCATAATATACCAGATAATGGAGCACATGGGAATGTCATGATGTCCAGTGGAGCACAAAAATAAAACCAAGACAATGCAAAAATGAACTACTCTGAAATCATACTTACACATTAAATCATGAGGGGGAGCAAAGTCATAATCATTTCTACTTCTTCGGATGTATATGTATATGACCAACAGAAGCACAGAGACAACTACAATACAAGATAGGGCTATCCCGACTTTACCGCCAGTGGACAAATGCCCATTTTCCCAAAAAAAGGAGCATTGTGGCAAAGAAGGGACACCACACAAACCTTTGTTACCTGAGAGACTGCAAACAGAATGTAAAATTTCCATTAGGTAAAAATAACAGCATAAGTATATTCTCGAAATTATATATGCAGCAATTAGCCACTTGTTCAGCTAGTGCAATTGAGAATCTTATTTATTGGACTTGCTGATGCAACAAATATTTTAGCCTAGAGGATATTAAAATGTTAAGATGGATATGTCGAAAGACAAGAATGGATTAAAATGAAGGATGAATACATTTGTATGAAGGTGGAAATGGCACTCTGGAGAAAAACTCGAGAATGAGAGTTAAGATGGTTTGGACATCGACATCATAAACTACAGAGTGTATTAAAATGAAAGGTTGAACACATTTAATCAGTAGGAACATGAGGGCTAGACTAGACCTAGTATGATAAGAAGGGAAGTGAATAAAAGGATTTTCTGGCCCCAGATTTTTCTAAAAAGACAGCTCAAAACTGAGTAAATAGAGGAAAAGTTTACGCACAGCCATCATCAATTAGTTTGGGATTACTCTTTTAGTTGAGTTGTATTGCATGTTCTATCATGCATATAGTAACTACAAAAAATTCCAGCAGTTCTTTACAACAGTAAAATTGCTTCACTACATCTATTTGGTTCAGTACAAGTCATCTAGTGTGTACTTCAGTCCTCTTACAGAACTTTAAGCATTAGCTTTCACAAACTTTTTGAAACTAGTATTTTTACCCTCAACAACTTTAAATCTTTAATTAAACAATCATGTTGCATTTGGATTCTTGAATTTGATTTGAAATAATACATCTATTAAAGCATTTGAAATCAACCACAGTCAAGTCTCTAATATTTTTCAATGGATTTTGTTCAAGTTCAAATCTATAAATATTTAACTAGTCAAAACTAAATTCAGGGGATTCAAATCCATAAATCCAAATGCGGGCATTAGAAAATTTTACTTCCAAAAGTTGTGAGACAGGTTGTTAGCATCATTACAAAGAAAGCAATCTGTTTGGCAATGACCAAGAAGAAAACTTTTAACAGCCAAGAAGTGTTGTTAAATTGCATTAAAATAGTGGAGATCAATCTGCAGCTTTTGAGGTTTGACCTTCTACAATTTGAAGATGGCATAGCAAGAATGACAAATATATTTTAAGAGTCTTAAGAAATCAGGGATTTTTTGACAGCCAAATATTGGCATTCTAAAAGAAACAACTAGAAACGAAAACAAAAATGCACAAGTAATGACATGGTCGAGGGGCTTTGCTGGATTTTTCTCATTGATCAGAAATATACAAAAAGAAATTGAAAAATTGATGCAAGGCCTGGAGTAAGATGATAAAGCTGCAAGCCAACGACATTTATTTCTCTTCCACATACTAGGGCGGCATGAAACCAGTAATGTCTTCTAAGGAAATGTCATTGCCTGACCATGGATCAACACTATGTATTCACTGTTACTATCAATATGCTTCTACAATGAGGAAGTTTTTTAGTAATAAGTTGTATAACAAGAGATTCTTCAAATTTTCAGCCCACATAATTTTATTTCTAGAACTAATAAAAAATTTGAGGGAAATAAATCAATAAGAGGCATCCTTAATTGAGTACAAAACAGAAATAGAGGTTATCATGCACAATGGATAGGAAGGAATATATCCAAGGATTTCCTTGCCAAAAAAAATAAAAAAATAAACAAGAATGATGAAAACTGGAAGATAGGACGTACTCAATGGCTCCACCATGCACGCCAATTGAGTAAAGCTCTTCTTGGACTCGCCCTTCCAATAAGTTATTATTCAATAACCTGAAAAAAGATCGGATATTTCTGTGAAAAGCCAATAAAAACAGCTACAGAAGCCCAGAAGGCATTGTGGAACCCAATTAGGCAATCAATGTATGCATCTGGTGTACTTGGGCAATGCACCCTTGGTATGTCTTCAATCAATTTATTGAATAAATGTAAATGTAAATTTCTTCTTTATTTGGGAAAAAAAGCAAGTTTATCATGGTTTAGCAAGCAAATGCAGCAGTTCATATTCCTCTATTGTGGAAGGAAGATATGGTTTGAATGGGGGGGATTCAATAATTAGATATTTTGTTCTTTTCTTCCTTCAACAATAGAAGGATACACATTTCAGTACACTCATATATCTCTGGTTGTTTTTTTTTTTTTTTTGAAAGGATCTCTGGTTGTTATTTAAATCTTTGTAGCAACCCAGACCATGCAATTATAGCCCATTGGCTCTTTGCTAAAACGTGTCCTGCATGGACCAACCATATGAAACTATATTTCAGGAAAGATGGTATTGGCATGCTAGAACTACAAGTCACATGAACACGTGGCTCAACATCATGAGGTGCTGTAAAAACTATCATCCGAATAGCATCAAATTCGGTAGGTGGAAGTGCTATGCCTCCAACAGATTATCAGTAATGAGGCAATGAGATGGAAAAGGAGACTCATTCCATCAATATTTTCTAGTACCTGCAAATCAAATCCAGGAATAGAGAGATAAAGGCCTCCCTTATTGCTCATTTGCTTTCCCTTCATTCTATGTCATTGTATGTGCAAGGAATAAGAATGAAGAAATTGAATATTTTTCTGGCCTTGTTCTTTTGTATCCAGTGGAACTCTCATATCAACAAATGGCAAAGTAGACATTGTACTATGAGAGGATGCCAAATATACAAGGATCTAAACTATACAACATCCATAGACAACTAAACGAAAAAATCTCTCTGCACAATGATATGCTAAAATTATGGGCGCAAGCACAAAAACTAGAACCGGATTAGCACAACTTCTTCCAGACATCAAGGATGACCAATCATATTTTAAGATATTTCATATACGTGTAACAATTTAAATGCCAGGTTCATAATTCATCCAGACAAACTACTTACACAAGCTGCAGACTTGAATATGTTAGACTTTCTGGAATAGGTCCAGAGAACTGATTGTTTGATAAGTCCCTACAGTGTACAAAAAACATGATAAGTTGTAACATTGTGGAGTAACAACATAAGCATTTAAAGATCATAAAACCAAAGGCAGATAAGATATTACATTTGAATTTTGAACTTAAAATTGATGAGACAGCATATTTATTAAAATCAGATTAAAGCTACTCCATAGGTGAATTTGAGGGGATTATTTAACAAAACAGAAAGATAGCTCTTCAACATTAAAAAATAGACTGCTGATGGAAAGTTGGAATTTATATGGAGACTTATGCCAAGCCCCCACAAAAATGAAGAAAAGAGTGGAAGAAGTAGTGATGCAATCCCCTCCCACCAACCTCTGCCCTCCCATCTCTATGTCTGCCAACTTATAGACACAAATATGCAAGCACACATCCCATATGTTGTGCAAATAACAATGCATATCCCTCTAGTTTTATCCCTACTATTAATATGACCAAGTAAAAGAATTACACAAACAAGCAGTGTCCAGAGAAACAAAAAATCTTTTTAGCACATTATGGGGCAGAATATATAATGCATATAAGCAATTAGAATCATGGCCAGGTAATTGACATAGTTTACTAATTCCATAATGCTTACAGCTTTACAAGTGATTTATGACCTAGTCCAGCTGGAAGTGCTCCTCCCAAAGAGTTAGAACTTAAATTCCTGCAAATTTAAAAGAAAAATTTGATTTGAATGGTCAAATTAACCTATAAGAGAACAATATAAGCAAAAGAAACTTCTAAAAAAAGTAAAGGCAGTTTCAAGAACAGCCTGCGTGCTTCAAGTTGCACAAATTTTGGACTTATATCAATACAAAGCAGTCACGAGGTACCAATATGCAGAAATTTACAAATGATTATAAATAATGGAACACATGAACTATACAGGTCTAACCATATTTTTGAATGTAGATATTATCAATGGTGCTATAAATAGCAGGAAATCAACAGAGGGAAGAATACGTAAATTTATAATTTGGGTGATAAACCATGAACTTTTTGCGTCTGCAATATAAAATCAAGGTCCCAAGAGAGAAGTCCCGCAATTATGATTGTATTTGTTTTATTAGTATTGGAATTAGTTTGCAATGGCAAAAGGAATGTAGTTTTGGTTGGGGGTCCAAGGAGAACAAATGCCAAAAGAAGTTGAAAGCCCATGTGGTGATGTGCTTGTCAGCAATTAAATGTCATGTATGCCTTGAGACAGAACTTGCTGGAATTGACATACTGTGCACCTAACTGCAATGTTGAAGACACACTCTGTACGCCATAAAAAAAATGACATGTCTACAATGCATGAAAAGAAATGGAAGCTGATACTTACAGGCTTACCAAGTTTGATAAAAGACTAATCTGATCACTTATATATCCTTTCAAGCCTTGGCTTCCGAGATCTCTGAAAACAAAAATAAGAATTTAATGGTTTCAAAATTCTCCTTTGGCAAAGAAAAATTCAAAACTACTCGCAGAAGCAATAAAGAAATTGCCCACAGAAAAATATGAGAAAAATATATATTTGTGATGAATCATGGCACAACAGAATTCTTCTAAAATAGAATACATTTAGAAATACAAAAACAACATTTCTTAATTGTATACAAAAGAAAGGAACGCAGTGCTTACATTTGAGATACAACAAGGGCACTTCCATCTTTGTTTGAATGGCAGGTAACTCCTTCCCAAGCATCCCAGTTCGTAGGAGCACAAGGATCGCCATTCCAACCCATTCTATCAGGAATACGAAGTGATTCTTTCAATGCTCTCATGGCAGCAACTACGATATGAAGTCTTAATTAGTACATACACCTCAATTTGGAAACGACTAACCTCATTCGTAAACAAAATTATTTAAATACTACGTCTTCTTCATTTCTCAGTCAGGAAATGAATATCATTTCTGTTTTTCAAATCAGAAGTAATAGAGCACAAGATACCAAAAATTGGAATGGGTATTTCATTATTTTCCTTTCCATACATTTTCTGCAAACAAATAAAGCTTTAGAAATTCAAGTTTTGCTTACCTTGCTCAGGAGCGGTGGAGATATCGTTAGGAACCAGAGCATAATTTTCTATTCCACTAATCAATGGCGCCCCCTTAACCGGCAATAGCTTCACAATCAATGCAGTACTGCTCAGATTGTGCACAGTGTATGGTAGACTATATGCTGCAAAGCTCCCAACCTGCGCATAAATGTCAACTCTACTCACGTTTTTACCATTCAACGTCAAGTCAAACACTCTCTGCCCCTTCTTAGTTACTGTGGAATCAATCTCAGCGAAGTGAAACCACAACAAGTAATCCATTTTCGCATCCACGGTAAATTCGTACTCCAAAACTCCGTTTACCGTAGCCGCCGTCTGATAAAGCTTCATTGGGAAGTAATTCGGAAGTTGATCGGTGCCAGATATTTTTTCTCGGGTGGAAACAGAGTGCACAGTGTTTGGACTGCTTTGAGATCGGAATTCGTAATCCGACTGCCAGGACCTACCGAAGTCATCGGTATCATTACTAAACCCTGGCCCCCACTGAACGGAGCCGCAAGATAAACGCCCGTAGTTAACGAGGATAAAATTATCGCCGATTGAAGCAGAATCATACGACTGCGGATCGATTTGTCGGATTTCAAGAGAACCAATCACAGGAGGATCAGTGGCAATGCTGTAAAAACAAATGTCTACCTCACCATCTTTGACATACGAAAAAAGATCGGAGTAAGCGCCGTCACGAGCTAGATTCTCCGGCCAAGGAGAGCGCCAGGAGAAGACGAGAGTGCCTTCGACGGAGGCATCGAAACTTGGAGAATGCGACTTACCGTCATAGTTATCATAAACAGTGAATGTACGGATGTAGTAACGGCCGTTAGGGAGAGGAAGAATGTAGCAATTCTTCTTACCGGAGGAAAGCGGAAAGAAGCGAAGAGTCTTCTCTTGAGGAAAGCGGAAGTGAAGAGGCTCAGAGACTACGGAGGAGGAGCCACCGGTGAAGAAGCGGTCGGAGAGCCAGGTAGTATTGAAAGGGTCAGTGGTGTTGGTTGAGCCACCGCAATCAATGTAGTAAGAAATATCTGCAATTAAAGAAAAAAATGAAGTTAGTGGAAGACAGTTAAAAGGTTAGTTAAATTAGTTAGTGCAAGAAAGAAAGGGGGGGAGAGAGAGAGAGAGTACCATAAGGGAAGGAAAATGCAGAGTAGAAGAAGAGGGAGACGAAGAAGAAGAAGAAGAAGAAGAAGAGAGACATAGTGTGGGGGCTTTAGCTAAAAATGTTGTTTGGACATGGAGCTGAATGTGACTTTTGTAGTTATGAGTAAGTAAGTAATAATGATGATGGAGGCGAGATTAGCGGGGCATGGGATTCAATGCGAGTGTGTAGTGGAGAAGGCCATGGAAGAAATTTCGTTTCTTTCCTTTTAGTGGGTAAACTTGGACTTTTGATTTTTATTTTTATTTTTTAAAATGAAAAATCAAGAACTATACAAATATTAAAATTAAATAAAAATACAGAAATGGTTCAATATAAAATACTACTATTAAAATAAAAATTATAAAATTTAAGAAATTGAAATGAATATATCCTCTTAATTATACAGTAGTAAAGACTCATTATATCTATGATTATATATGAATTATTCTCATAGATAAAATTCACACAGCTCTCTTTCAATTCATGTTGAAAAGTTAAAAATGATAACACAATGAACGCATAAACAGAAGCCTATAACATCCATCTCTCTTGGAGCCGTGAAATTTAAAGTCTGTCAAAATATTCGTAATAATTATTTGAATAATTAAAAATTAAATATTATATAGATTAATTTTTAATAAAAAGATATTATTTTAATTTTTAAAAATTAATTTAAAATCTTTATTATTTGATCAATTAAAATGTTAAAAGTCAGTTAAAAAATGTTGGCTTATAGTTAAACTATTGAAAGGGAAGAGAGAAAAGAGAGCATTTGCAAATTGCAAGTTGGGAGTTGGGCTGACACTGAAACTGATGGAAAGTGGGGACTATTCGAAAAAAATGCTTCACAGCTGAGTCCACGTCACCCCTTTGTTTTTTTAAAAGAAAAAAATGTCTACCGGATTGTGATTTATTATTGCTATGGAATCTTCCGTTTCTATATAGACGTGGCATCCATGCACTTTAATTTGGATTCAATAGATATTTAAATTTTTAATATTTTTAATTTTAAAGACGATTTTAACATTACTACTAATATACTGATGAAATTAATTGAAGTCCGTAATTGAGGTAGGTCTTACATTTTAATAATAAGCTATTAAGCTCTCATGACCCGTGACCGTGACCGTGACAGTGACATGCAAAAGTTAAACTTTTTTTTGTTTGTATTATTAATTGAGTAGGTTTCTCACAAAGAATAACTCAAATCACACATAAAAAGACACACGGATAGGAGGTCAAACTGATAATATAAAAATAATTTAGTCCAACCAATACAATTAACAATTCATTAATCTTTAAAAAAAGTAACTAGTCATTAATTAATACTAAATACTAAATTTATTTGTCGGCAAAAAAAAAAAAATCATATTAAAATAGTTAGGGATGTGACCCAATTATACATTATTAAAATAAAAAGAAATTATTCAAGTGCTTTTAATAATTCAAATTTGATAAAATGTTTTACAAATTTGCATGGAAGTAACTAAACATTGAGGAAAAAAGGAATTCCTAATTTAACTTTTATTAGCTAAATATTATTTTTTTTATATAAATATAAATCATTTAAAATTGTTATATGGTTATTAAAAAATAATAAGTCTCCTAAATTATATTAATAAATAATTTATTAATTTGACTAAATTATATTTTAAAAATTAATTTTTACATTTAATATAAATATTAATTACTAATTAATTTTTAAAAATATATATTTTTTATAAAAAATATCCAACAAATAAATAATTAAATATTATCCATTGACACAAGATTTAAAAAGAAAGAAATCTATTTTTTATTACTCACTTTGTCTCAAAAAGATAATTTATTTTTCTTTTTTACATTATAATTGATCCTTGAATTTTATACTATACCATTATTAAATTATCTTATTTTCAATAACCCTCGTTAATTATTAGTTATTATTTCAATACTCATGTGTTATTTTAGATTGGCATAATAAAAAAATTATATGAATAAAATTATCATTTAATTATATTTCTTAATATATGTAAACAATAAAAAATGAATAATTTTTTTGGGACGAACAGAGTATCAATATTTAAATATTATCAAGATTTAAATATTATCCATTAACATTTTTTTTATTCTATTCTACGTAGCATCATCCTTTTCTTTCTTTCTTTCTTTCTTTCTTTCTTTCTTGCTATGACTAATTAGCTAGAAAAAGTTGAAACAAATCTAACATATATAATAGAGAGTTTATTGTTAAAACTTATTGTTAAAGAATACTCTAATCAAGAGTGACCTGTCCTTGTCATTTTGACAGGAATGCCCTCTCTAAGAGTTTGCCTTATTATGACATTTTCTATTCTATCCATCTTTTCCTATAAGCCTCATCCTCACCACAGGTGACAGGTACTAACAATTAATACTGCCACTAATTAATTATGAAACATCAAAGACAGATACTGACTTTGAACCACATAAATATAATGAAATAGAAAGTTCTCTAAGGTAGATGTGTGTTGTGAATGACCATTATACCCCTGTACAAGGTCAAAACAACCCAAAAGGATATACATTATCTAATTTGTAGCACACCATTTCATGTGCCATAATTTCAGGCTAAAGCATGTGTTAATTAAACCCTTTTGATCATTAGTCAGAAAGTAGAAAGAATGTGAAGGGGATAACTTAGAATGAGTGATAGTAATATTGTCCAATTTTCTTGATTTTATAATATTGTTAAATTCAGAAAGAGGCTATCTGAAAGGTAGTATGAAACTTCTTTTTGAAAGATAGTACCAACTTCATCAAGGCATAGCATAAAACTCAAGACATACAACCTGAGATTAATTACATGCCACGTATGAAAACGAGCATAGTGAATGGATATGGACACTCACACGAGATAATGAGCATATATATTAGCTTGTTTTCGAATCCACGTGATCCTAATATCAACTTGTCATCTAAAGAAATGTTTACAATTTTCAACAATCAGACCAAAAAAAGAGATATCCAATACGTTAAAGTTCAAGTCATAAACCAAAACCTGGGACTCTGAAAAAAGAATACTCTGCGAAGGAGGATTATCTTGTGCAAATCTCAGACACCCTCTCATGACCAGTGATTCAGAAATCTAGGGATCATTGAGGCCTTCGTAGTACCTAGACTAGCCCCGTATGAAACGGCCCTCCTCATCCTCAACCAGTAGCCCCTAGTCCACAAGGTCCTGAGCAGAGCAACTGACCCATCCACAAAATATAGCTACCTATTCTCCACCCGGTCAAGCTAGGGTCGATGCGAGTTGGTCCTGGGTCCATTACTAACCCCCATATAAGTTGAAGCTGTCTCCCATAACGCATGGTGCACGAGAAAGAGAAACGCCAATAGAATACCTAACTGTAATTAATGAAATTGGAGTTGTTGATAAATATAAGTTGGAGCTGTTGATGAATATAAGTCTGTTTTGAGAATATTAAAAAGTAATTAATGAAAATTTTTTCAATTTTATTCTTATATACATTAAACATATTAATTACTAATAATGTGAGCTAAATGATAATTTAGTCAAATTGATAAATTTTTTATGAGAATTTAGGGTAATTAATTGATTAATTACCGTACAAAAACTTTAAATAATTTATATTTGTGGATAAATAAAATATATTATAATCTAATGTGCCAATTTTGACAATAAATTGAAATACTCAAGTTAGTCTTCGGTATCATTAGATATAATAATTTGAGGAGTCAGTGTGTATAAAATAAATATTAGGGATTTAATAGTTAAAATTCGTAAAGTTCAAAAATTTAATCGTTAAATTTAATATGGTAAAATTTGAATGTTTTTATCATGTAAAAGCTAATAGCTAACAGCTAATCACTAATAAAATAACTAACAGTTACTATAATAAAATACCTAACAGTTAATAATTATAAAACACCTAATATTGTCCAACATGCCTAAATCAATTTTTAATATCGCTAGTTTTCTTTATAACATGCGTTACAAGTTGACTATGCTTGTTATGTGTTCATTCTTTATATTTGTTTAATTTTTTATTTATATAATATTGAAGTATAAATTCTTATTTAGATTGAATATTAAATTATATTACATTTTATATATACTATAAATATTTTTTTGATTTTATATTAACATACTGATTTATACAGTTTTTATTATACATTAGTTGCTTTCGTTTTATTTGTTAAGGAAAAACTAAATTAATTTATAAAAATCATCATATATCTTTAATTATACATTTTATAATTAATTTACATGTTTTGTTAATAGCTTTTACTGTAATTTCTTGTAGTAAATGAATATACGTTAATAATAGAATAAGAAAACAATCTAATAAATCAAATTTTATATTATATATAAATATTTTTTTGATTTTATATTAACATACTGATTTATACAGTTTTTATTATACATTAGTTGCTTTCCGTTTATTTGTTAAGGAAAAACTAAATTAATTTAATAAAAATCATCATATATCTTTAATTATACATTTATAATTAATTTACATGTTTTGTTAATAGCTTTTACTGTAATTTCTTGTAGTAAATGAATATAACGTTTATAATAGAATAAGAAACAATCTTAATAAATCATTAAATATTTATAAATAATAATTTTTTATTTTATTTTTAGCCCAAATATACGTTAATAATAGAATAAGAAAACAATCTAATAAATCAAATTAAATATTTATAAATAATAATTTTTTATTTTATTTTTTAGCCAATCAAAATCATGAAAACATTTTAAAAAATTATTAATAAAATTGTATTCTTTAGTAAAAATAGAATTTGAATTATATAAAATATCAATATAACTAATTAAATTGGAATATGTTTAAACATTATAATTTTTATTTTATTTTTTGACTAACCAAGAGTGTAATTTATAATTAGAAAAATTTAATCATATCCTTTTTAAATCAAATATGAATTATCTAGATATACTTATTTAAAAATAAATTAAAAAAAATAAAAATTTTCAAATGCGTCATTTACATATATTATTTAAAATAATAATATTGAAGCTAAATTATAAATAATAATAAATTATTAAAAACTATTAAATTATTATTAATAATTTCCATAATAATATAATGAAATAAGATATAAGACACAATAAGAAAATAATAGTAAAAATTTAAAAATTTAAAATCACTTAATTATCTATATTTATTTATCTATTAGAAAAATTAAAAAAAACATCCAATCAAATTATAGGAATATTATATATTTTTTTTAGGTTAAAATTTTTTAATTGGTTAAAACTAAAATTATTTTAGAATATCTTAAATTTCACAAAGATAATATTGACAATCTCATTATTAAAATTTTAGATTATAATTTTAGAAATAAAAGGTAGAACTCCAACAAATAAAATTTTAGAACCTAATAATTCAAAAACTTGCAAAATTCAAGACTCCACAATATGTTTGTCCTCATTATTTTCACCATTTCTAAATGGAAAAATTACTAATACTATTTTATTTTTATATTTCATCAAAATGCATAATTTTATCATTTTACTTTTAGATATATAAAATTTTCTCTATTTTTTTTATCTCTAATAAACTCTTATATCATTTTATCAATTTTTATACTTTTTTTATTAAATATAAAGAGAAATTAATTAATTTTAACAAAATATATAGAATAAAATAATTGGTAAACATATATTAATTAATTTTTATAAAATACAAGAATCAAATGATAATTTTTTTGACCAAATAGTATAACAAATTGAGAAAACCATATAACAATAGAATGAAATGGAATAATAAAACACTAAGTTATGTATTTCTAAAAATGTAAAAACAATGATACATATGATTGGAAAATGCAAATACAAGTCATAATTTTTCCTCTCAAAAATGTCCAAAAACAGCTATATTGGCAACAGTTATACCGCACGTGACAATCACGTCCAATAAGATAATTCCATTTTCATTTTTCAAGAAAACATTCTGCTTTTTGAATTGTATTTTCCATCTCCATATACGGTGCAATCACCACCACACGATCTCATCTCAGGCCCCCATTTCCTCTCCTCGATCAAACAACATGACGCGTCTTTGCCAACCTGGCTCACATTCTCTCTCCTAAAATAATAGCTAAATCCTCAAAACCAAATCCTTCATTTCATCCTCTGTACAGCGCCCGCCCCTCCACCACAACACAGAGTAGAGCCATGCCTCCAAATCTCCGGCCTCTCTTCTTTACCATTTTATTATTTCTCACCAATTTGTCAAATGCGCTGCCGTTTGACCGCCTCCCGTCTTTTAGAGAAGCTCCGGCGTTTCGAAACGGCCGGGAATGTCCTAAAACCACATGGTCCTCCATCGTCAACGGACACTCGGATCATGATCCTTCTTCGATTATCCACATTGCCATGACTCTTGACTCCAGTTACCTTCGTGGCTCCGTTGCCGGCGTATTATCCGTTCTACAACACGCTTCTTGCCCGGAGAACATCGTTTTCCACTTCATCGCCACTCACCGTCGCGCCGAGCTCCGCCGTACAATCACCATTACTTTCCCTTATCTCAGCTTTCATCTCTATCACTTCGACTCCAATTTAGTGAAAGGAAAGATTTCTTCCTCCGTACGAAGAGCTCTGGATCAACCATTGAACTACGCAAGATTTTATCTCGCCGATCTCTTACCCGCTAGTGTACGGAGGATTATCTACCTCGATTCTGATCTTATTGTGGTTGATGACGTGGCTAAACTGTGGAATATCAATTTACGTGCACACGTTCTCGGTGCACCCGAGTATTGTCACGCTAACTTCACAAATTACTTCAATTCGAGATTCTGGTCGAACCAGGTCTATGCGGCGTCGTTTAAAGGAAGAAAGCCTTGCTATTTTAACACAGGAGTAATGGTGATAGACCTGTTGAAATGGAGAGAAGGGAGATATAGAGAGAAATTAGAGTACTGGATGAGAATACAAAAGAAGTATAGAATTTATGAATTGGGTTCTTTGCCTCCGTTTTTGCTTGTTTTTGCTGGTAATGTTGAAGGAGTGGAGCATAGATGGAACCAACATGGACTCGGTGGCGATAATCTTCAAGGATTGTGTAGAGATTTGCATCCCGGTCCGGCTAGTTTGCTTCATTGGAGTGGAAAGGGTAAGCCTTGGCTTCGAATTGATTCTAAACGGCCGTGTCCATTGGATTCACTATGGGTTCCTTATGATCTGTACCGCCATCCTTTACTGTTCTCTGACAGCTGAAGAAGAAGAAGCTTGAAAATGGGTGTGTATTTTCTTGATTTAATGACAAATAGGCAGGTGGCAAGATTGGGCCAATTGAGTCCGTCTCGGCAGTCGACGGGGAGGATTGCGGAATTAACGGCGGTGATGACAAGTAAAAAAAAGAGTGGATTTACTAAAAACAGGGTGGAGGAAAAGGACATAAGGGAGCAGGTTAAAGGTACGTAATGATATGATTGGTTGCGTGGTAAAAATTCTTCACACGCACAAAAAAGAAAAAGAAAAAGAAAAATAAGGTCGTAATTGGATGGATAATGGAAATCGGTTTCAATTAGGTTTCCTTTTTCATATAAAGAGTGGAAAGTGAAAAAGAAAAAAAAATATTACAAATAAGTTTTTTGTTTCCACTTAACTACATTGCTTGATTGATTAATGTTGTTCTTGTTCTTTGTGAGTTTGATTAATTATAGATGTTAAGGTTTGTTATTATTATGGCTTAGAATCCTAAGTTGTTTGATTTAGACAAATTGTTGGAATTTAGTTCTGTTTCGCCTTTTTGGTGATGTGTATAATCTTGTAAATGTCTATGGTGGTTGAACCAATGTTTCCCAAATCTTTTGGCTCATACCTTTAACTTTCTTTATGGAAATTGATTTAATATATTGTACCAACTTATGCTAAGAATGACTTTCTTTTAGCTTTATTGGTTTTTCACTTAGATTAAATAAATAATTAATTCTTTTACATTCTAATAAAACTACTGCCATAATTTCTAAATACTTATTACATTTGAAAAAATATTAACACGTTCTAAAATACTTGGATTAATATAAATTTTTTTTTATGTTTACTCTTTGTATATATGATTAATATAATTTATTGTAACTTTAATATTTTTTTGAGGGATGTGAAATTCCAAATGTGAGAAGTATTTAGAAATAGAAGTAGCAAGATAAGTATTTAGGAATAGAGGTAGGAGAATAATTCGATTAAATTATCTTATATTATCTTAAAATTAAGAGTAATTTGTGAAAATAATTACTGTATGGGTAATATTAGAAAAATATCAATTATTACTTTTGAAAATATTTAAAATAACTTATATTTTGAGATAAAATAATCACTTAATAACGATTTATATTTTGGAAGGGATAAAGCATCATACAGAACAAATATATTACAAACACAATTACAATTTCAAACTTTAAAGGGTATAAATTGAATTCATTAAGGGTACCCGAACTCATAAATAAAGGGTAAAAATTACTATTACAATCTAAAGAATGTTTGAGGGGATAACAATGATTATGGGTACTTCACCTTAGCCATTTAAGTTAAAATATAATTTCAAAATTGTTGTGAAATGGAAATTGATCAATTTCAACAATAATACAAAGGAGTTAAAAGTAGATGCAATTCTAGTGGCAATACGAATGTCCTTGCTTTTTACATTATTAGGGAATAGTCGGAAAAGGACATTTTAGCCCCACTTTATAATGCTTCCATACACATGTGACTTCTCTCACTCTCTTTATCTACTACTCTTTAACACTACCTTTTGTTTCAAGGAATCTAATAAAAAAATATATATTCATTTTCCTCCTTGTAACTCTCACAAAATGAATTATAACAAAATTAAGATAATTTATATTTTATGAAGTTTTCAAAATATTTATTTTATATAACTAATATCTACTTTGCATGGAAACGGAACCACGGAAATGTGAAAACTGATATGGGAAAATGGTATTTTCAAAATCTAGAAAATGAAAATGTGAAACATGTAAAAGTACAAGGTTGTAGTCCCTTCGGGGACATCTGATGATAAAGTACGGAGTTATATTTATAAATATACAAAATTATTACAATCCATTAAATATATTCAATAATAAATCAAGTCTAATTAACATTTAATCAAAGAAAAAAATTCGTTTACAAGTTTCACGAAGGATGAAAAATATATGTTTTGTAAATTTCTATTTATTTATGTATTTTATAAAAATGAGTTTCAAAAATTTTTAGTTTATGAAAAATATCTTTCAAAGAGCAGAAACATATTTCTATACTACTCAATTTATGGAAACGGCTCTTAAATATTTCTGAGAAGTTTTCCAATATTTTCATGTAGGAAACATTTCTAAGAAATTTCCAAAAGTTGCAAAAACTGCGGCCAAAGAGAATTTCTGTGCAATATAGATTAATGTAACTGAAAATAAAAACACACCAGTTCAGTCCAATGTCTGCCGTGATGTGTTGTCCAATATTTCGAATTTATTCGGTAAAATTATTTGTTTTGTTAACTATTAACTACTTTAATAGTATTTAGCTATTTGAATAATTTTTTATAAAATACTATTATCGAATACTATAAAAATTAACGTTTAATATAAGCTGTTTAAAAAACTGTTGCGGAATAAAACTTTTGTCTATTTAAACCAAATCATATCAGCACCACCCATCTAAAAAGGATGAGTTATATTTCCTAAGCCGTTTATACATCAAACTTATTCAAACTCCCAATTAAGATGATATCAATAGTCTAATACATCTACAATAAAAAATCCACATCCGACTTATTACATCTAGTCACATTTATATAAAAATATTATTTTAATCACGTGACATTCTCAATTTTGAGAAAAAAAGTTATTATATCTCTAAAATTATAAATTTTAATAATATTTTATGTATTTTCATATTTACAACAATAATTTTAAATGTTTTAGATTTTTATATGTAAAATATTGATTTGACGCATTACTGATCTAAGTTTTGGATTATATTTTCAACCATCTAATAAATATTTAACTAATTTAAATTTACAAGTTGAAGTGTTTAATAAAGTGATTTTGCAAATAAAAATTATTTAATAGATATAATTTTATAAATTAATATATTTGATTAGTAAAAGTAAAAATTGAGGGTGCGACATAATTGACTTAAGCATCGAAATAGTTGCAAGCTAATACAGCTCTAATCTGAGGTCTTTTGATCCCGACAATCAAACTCCATGAACCAAAAAAGAAACTCCTAGAATCAATTAATATTATAAATTTGCTTCAAATTTAACTTTTTATCAAATAATTCGTGAAAAAAAGGGATTTTATCAAATAATTATTCTGCAACTAAAATTACAAAAACAAACCGGGCAAAACTGGGCTCAGGGAACTCTGATAGACCCAAAAGGAAGTTGGACCTCTTTTAGAGACACTGTGATGGAATTGCTATGGCAGCTCGGTAACATCCATGAGAGAAACAAAATTTTAGCCCAATACAATTTCACAAGTATCTACGTGACATTTGTGGTGCTCAATTCTCTTCAATCCGCTAGAGCCCCTGCCCTCCACAAAAAAACATACCTGTAATAACTGTCACCATAGAACCAGCCCCCCAAAAGAAAAATCAGGGGAAAAATTAGAAGAAAATAAAAGAAAGAAAAACAAAAGACTAGCTAGTGGTCTAAATTCGAAGAAGATTCAACTGAAACTAAACTTCCAGTATCTTATACTTCTCCCCCTCAAAACTTGCAACTTATTTTTTCTGTGCTGTTATGGCCACCGTTTCATCAGGTGGAATTGGTGTAGTCCCTGTCAAACTCCATACAAACAAACCAAAACCCTTATCTCCATTTCTTGGAAAGAAACTTACCCTTAAACCCTCTTCAAGAACTATAACTGCTAACCCAAGAACAGTTTCAGTTGTTGTATCAGGAGGAGAATTGTTTGATGCTGTTAATAACTTTTTTTTGGGTGTTGGAGTTGGCCTACCATGTACAGTAATGGAGTGTGGTGATATTATATATAGAAGTACTTTGCCAAAATCTAATGGGTTAACAATTACAGCTCCTGGTGTAGCTTTGGCTCTTGGTGCTTTGTCTTACCTTTGGGCTACTCCTGGTGTGGCTCCCGGCTTTTTTGACATGTTTTTTCTAGCTTTTGTTGAGAGGTTGTTTAGACCCTCTTTCAGAAAGGTCAGAGAATTGTGAGATTTTTCTCTCTTTTTTTCCCCTTTTGTTTTTTGATTGCTGATTTTGTGTTACATGTGGTTGTTGGGTTTTGCTTGTGGTGACAGGATGACTTTGTTTTGGGGAAGAAGTTGGGTGAAGGAGCTTTTGGAGTTGTTTATAGAGTTTCATCGGCTAAGAAGCCTTCTTCTAAGGTACAAAGTGTTCGATAGAAATCCTCATTCTGAATCTAATCACTTTTGCTTTTCTTTTTTGTTTTTAGGTCTTACTTGTACTTTCCAATTTTGGTTTTTTTTCCCTTTCTTCCAATTTCCTTGTCAGCGAGGCTCTCTTAGTTGAGTTGGTCGTGTTTATGATAGTAGATTATGGAATTAATTGTGTCGATGTGCCTCATAAGGGATCTTTTGTACATTTATCATCTTGAATGAGGAAAATGCCTAAGATTGATTGCATTGGGTCCATAAATCTTATTATTGGTTCTCATCTTCAATTATCCTTAGCTTTTGACAGGAGAAATTCATACCTTCAATTACATTGTGTACAATTTCCATGAGATGAACAATCATTTCTAGTAAATAAAAACTAATGGCAACTCTATTAGTTCCGGTGCATCTAGGGATGATCATATAATAAAATACTTCTTTTTTTATTTTTCTTTTGTGGGTTTCCCATGATGTTAAATTTTACAAACAGTGGGTATGTGTCAATTTCATTGTATAATTATACATTGAGGTAGTGAATATGATGCGTCGATTGTGGGTGTGTTTGTTTATTTTGCAGAGGGAATGTGACTTGGTCTTGAAAAAGGCTACAGAATATGGGGCAGTGGAGATTTGGATGAACGAGCGTGTTCGAAGAGCTTGTGCAAGCAGCTGTGCAGATTTTATATATGGATTTCTTGAGGTGTTGATCTATATGACTAGTACTACCATATAACTTAAGGGTATCATTATCTAAAGAGAAGTTAACTATGATAGTTCATTCCATTTTAATTTTTTACGTGGCGGCTTAAATTGTTATCATATGGAACTTCTTCCAGAGTTCGTCAAAGAAAGGGGGTGAATATTGGCTCATATGGCGTTTTGAAGGAGAGGCTACACTTTCTGACTTGATGCAGAGTAAAGAGTTCCCCTATAATGTTGGTACTTTATCTAAGTTTCTTTTCCATATCGTATGTGTCATTTCTTGTTGGAAAGCTATTTTATGCATTCAAATTGTTTCTCCAAGCCAACCATTTACTATTCTATTCAAAAACTCATTAATTGCCCTTGTCAAAGCAAACATCAACCGTTTGTGACAAGTATAGCCATTTTGTTTGTTTGAAAATTTCAAGCTAATTTCAAACCCATCGCTGTCTTGATGCCATAACTGAATTGTTTGGTATCATTTAATTTTTTTCGTTTACATGATTTTTGGATTTGAAAGGTTTCTCGTTTAAGTTGATTCTACTTATGTGCTTCATCGTTTATCTGAGTTCAATTTAACTCTACAAACTTTATTGATGATTGCACAATTTGTCAGGTAGAGGCAATGATTCTTAGAGAGGTTCAGAACTTGCCTAAGGGATTGGAAAGGGAAAACAGAATCATTCAAACTATTATGAGACAGCTTTTATTTGCATTGGACGGTCTTCACTCAACAGGGATAGTGCATAGAGATATTAAGCCGCAGAATATTATTTTTTCTGAAGGTAATTACACAAAAGTACATGGTGAATACAAAAGGGTCAAACTCAAGTCAATCCCTGGTCAATTGATTTATATGTGCATGCAAAACTGGTGCAGGTTCTCGTTCATTCAAGATCATTGATCTTGGAGCTGCTGCAGATCTGCGAGTGGGAATCAACTATATTCCAAATGAGTTTCTTTTGGACCCAAGGTACTTCTGTTTTATATCATGGAGCACTAGTGACTTGTTGAAGTCTGATTGATAAACTCCTATCAGCACCACAATTTCAGTAATGTCATTTGGTTATCCTTGTTGAAGTGCTGTCTTCAAATCATGAATGATCAGTTTCCCCTTCATTTTTTATCTCTTTCTTTGAATGGGGTTTAGGGATGAGGCAGAGTTACTTAAAATGTGGTGAAAGCTATTTCATTGCGTTTGGATAGCACTTGTATGTGGAACCTTAGAACACTGGACTAAGAAATTGCAGGGATAACCGAGGAAAGGAGGATGTATTGCTGAGGTGGTAAATTTGAGAAGAATATTTATCCAATGTACATATAGAGGAAGATTTATTCAATCGTGTAGCTTTGACTGCACATGAGATATTCCAACACCCTATTTATTTCACTTCAGTAAACAGAATGCAACCTGCTGGGTTGTCTTGGGACTATGAGAACTCTTAGAGGTCTATTTATTCCAGCAAAACTATGAGAACCCTTACAGGTCTATGGATAATTAAGATTATGAAATAATGGATAAGCTTCACTTCTACTAAATTTTTAAGCATGCTGAATTCTTTGAGTGTATGAACAAATTTTTTTTCTTTTGGGTGCACTGAAGTGTTTAGAATGAATGAGGGACTTCTTGTAGAAAGTTTTCAGTTTTTATTCTGGTAGTAGTAAGACCAATTTAAAAATTGCTAATTGATTTGCCACCCTACTAATCATAACCAAGACCCTAATAGATGGACTCCTACACATTGAAAAATGGCTCTCTGATTTTACTTCATTGTTTGATATCTAAAACCAAAGGTTGATTCCAGCATCTAATTGCTCTTTTTCTTTTTCTTTACTGTTATTTTTAATAATTTTAAGTTTCTTCATCCAAAATCATATGGAATTATCAACCTTTTTGGTCTACTCCTTTTCAGGTATGCTGCACCAGAGCAATACATCATGAGCACACAGACTCCATCAGCACCATCTCCTCCAGTGGCTACTATACTTTCCCCGGTTCTATGGCAGGTCCTAGTTCTCCTAATTTGCTCATCTATAAATCTAGCATCATTTGAAGGGAATTAATTTTGGTTTTTTGTGTTTTGTGCTATTTTGTTAAACAGATGAATTTGCCCGATAGATTTGATATTTACAGTGCTGGGCTAATTTTCCTACAAATGGTAAGTAGCAGAAAATTGCCGAAGTTACTATGATGTTTAAGTTCTGAATACCTTTTGGTATGGAATATCTATGCTTGTTGACTAAATTTAGTCAATTTCCTATGAATATTTCAAGCATTTAAAATTTTGGTCACTTGAATCAGATTCTTCTATGCCATTAATGGGGGATTATGAGCTTTGAGGGCTATCATGGTACCACCTGATCCAAGCAATTAGCATGCTAGTGCATATGATCTCTGGTGCAAATAATGGTATCAGAACTATCATAAGCAATGATATACTACAAGAAAATCAATTTGTATGTCACAAAAAACAGTTCAGTCTTTGTATTTAGGTTAATTGTTGGCTTTTTCTCAATTATAAACTGATATTGACATTTTTAAAACAGAGCTGGTATCAAGAAATGTTGCAATTTTCTGAAGTAGTAAAATCAAAGTAAGAATTCAGTAACCAAAAAAAAAATTCAAATTCTCTGCTGGTGTGATAAATTTGTGGATTATTTAAATGCCCAGCTAATTTGTTATGAAGCCAAGAGTAGGTTCTTTAAACATTAGCTCTTGAAACAACACAATACTTGTGGCTTGGATGTGTCTTAATTCCTATAATGCAGCAATATTTATCACCGATGACAATTTGTTGTGTTAGCCCTATTCAAAATTGTAACACTTTTCTTTGAACAGGCATTTCCAGGATTGCGTACAGACAGTAACCTCATACAGTTCAACCGTCAGTTAAAAAGGTGTGATTATGACTTGGTAGCCTGGAGGAAAAGTGTAGAGCCGCGGGCAGGCCCTGACCTCCGAAGGGGCTTTGAGTTATTGGATTTAGATGGAGGAAGAGGATGGGAGCTTCTAACATCAATGGTTCGATACAAAGCACGACAAAGAATTAGCGCAAAAGCAGCCCTAGCTCATCCCTACTTTGATAGAGAAGGACTATTAGCTTTGTCTTTCATGCAGAACCTGAGGCTGCAACTCTTTCGAGCAACACAACAAGACTATGGAGAAGCAGCAAACTGGGTTATCCAGTTAATGGCAAAATCTGGAACAGAAAAGGAGGGTGGCTTCACTGAAGCTCAACTTCAAGAACTTCGAGTCTGTACCTACCATACTAAATTTTTTGTTTCTGTGCACAGAATGTTGGCTGTTGACTTCATAATCTTTGACCATTTATCTATTCTTATTGATCAGGAAATGGAGGAGCCTAAAAAGAAGGCGAATGCTCAAAGGAATGCACTTGCATCAGCACTTCGTCTTCAAAGAAAGATAGTAAGAACATTAAATGAGAGCATGGACGAGCTTAGCAGACGCAGTAAGAGCCTATGGTGGAGCAGGTGGATCCCAAGAGAGGAATGAGTATTGTACATACATAACAAATACTATCTTTTTACTCTTTCATGTAAATTTTGTGCCTCCATTATTATAATTGACTGTCTTGGTTGTATAGAAATGATGTTTTTAGATGGGAGAGAGTAGCTGGAACCTCCTGCAGAAACATACATACCTGGAATCTTTTGACCGCACGTGTAATCTCCTCCATTACTGGTATAATTTTATTGAAAGGAATTTGAATGAAGTGAAAATGGTGTGATTATGAAGCATTCTAATTGACTAATTAATTAAGTTCTTGGCTTTCTCAATAATGTACTTTACATTAGATCTATCATCTATGTATGCAACTTTCCAGGATGGTCCTGAATCCAGCAGCAGCCAACCAAGGGGTAGAATTATGCTGTTTCTGAAAGGTTGTTTCAAACTAGTTCTTGAAAAAAATTAATTAAACCATAGTTTAGAAATAAAAAAATTGTGGGAATCTAAGAATTCCTATATTTTTCTTCCATACTAATAATTTTGAAGAAACAAATTGTTTGTTTAAAATTTAAAGACAGACTCATGGCTCCTTTCATAATTAGGTTGGGGAGAAATTTTATTTATTTAAGGCTTGCATTTAGTAGCACTTCATCCTACTAACTAAATTCCTTCATTCCCCTAGGAAAAGCCCGTCTAGAAATCTTTAAGATTTAATAATAATAAGACTGATCCACATTCCATTGGCAGGCAGGCATATTACCTATGCATGTCTCCTATAACCTAAAGATGCATAAACAGTATAATTTGCATCCATATATAATTGTTTGTTTAAAAAAATTTAAAGACAGACGTCCATGGCTCCTTTCCATAATTTAGGTTGGGGAGAAATTTTTTTATTAAGGCTTTGCACATTTAGTAGCCACTTTTCATCCTTACTAACTAAATTCCTTTCATTCCCCTAGGAAAAAGGGCCCGTCTTAAAAATCTTTATAGATTTTAATAATTAATTTAAGACTGCATCCACATTTCCATTGGCAGGCAGTGCATATTACCTATGCATGGTCTCCGTTAAACCTAAGATGCATAAACAGTATAATTTGCTTCCAATATATTATATATATACTATTATATATATATAATATATATATATAATATATTTTATTTGCCTGCAACCATATATTGCCTGCCAACCCCAAAAAATATTTCTCATGTGCTAGAAAACATTTTGCATGCATGTGATAAATATATATGTTTTTCATCTTATAAGAATAAATAAAATAAAAATGTAAATATTAATAAAACTATATTTTCAAACTTACTTTTATATGCAATATTTTTCTTTTTTTCGATTTATATATCCTAATTTTACAGGTAAAGTTTGACTAAAGATATAATCTTTTTTTGATTGATTCAACTGCCAGAAGGTTGTTATGCAATGTTTGATTTAACATATATCTTTCATTTTTTTTTTCTTCTACATGTATTATTTATTTTGTTGTAAGAAGTAAAAGACAGGTAATTTCAATTGGGTCATCTTATATAATTTGTAACATGCATAATATCTACTATTCTATATAGACAGCAAAAACTATGCTGGCTAGTTAGTCAACTAAGCAATGTCATTATCACATGTTAATATAAGTCCGTACAGAATTAATGCAGTAATTAGCTTATAATTAATAATCATATATAAGGTTCTTCTATGCTTCCTGTTAACCAAAATTAATCCCATAACTAATCATGTAAAATTACAACTGTATTACTAATTGATCAAGTTGTACAAATCACCCCAATAATTTCGAATCGAAATTTTGTGTTTAAATTGAATTAATTAATTTAAATTGATTTGAATGATTGGAGAACATATATATATATACACACACATAGGGCGATGGGTTAATTAATAAAATATTATATGTTTTGAAAGCTTATTCTATATATAATTATGTTTTGAAAGCTTATTCTTATATATATATATATATAATATATATATAAAAGATGCATTTATATATATATATATATATAAAGATGATAGAAGTATGTCGCAACTCACAAGCAAAGCAGTTGTAAATCACGAGAAGTTCACGTGCAAATCTGACCTTAATGTTGAGCACAACAATGGCTACTTGGTTATTTTTTTATTATTTTTATTCTCTGTGTACAGAGTACAGCAGACCCAGGAAGCATGAGACTTGGAACAAGATCTCTAACACTTTGATTAAAGAGCTTTTAATATAATCATTAATTAGTGACTAATGTAATTGTTATTGTTTCTCTTTTTGGTTAAACTCCCAAAGCTTTGGGTGTCCAACACTCCATCGTATATTCATATATTTGTTTGCCACTTTGTATAATGAGAAATGTTTTATGGTTTGAACATATAGATTTCTTATGTTTGTATACATAATTTAAAAAAAATTTAATGAAATTAAAAGTGTTAAATCGATGTATTTATTTTAGATTTTATAAATTAATTAAAGGTGTATCTTGAATACTATGATCACTCCATTCGATTTTATAAATTAATTGGTCCGACTAATTCGAATTTGTGCTAAGCAGGTCTATGAAAAGAGCAAAGCACTCCATCCGATTGTTTAAAGAGACGAATGACCTTTACGAGATCTTAAAGATCAAAGTCATATGGGAATACTATGATCCGTATCATAGAAAGAAAACAAACTATATATGTATATATGTAAGAAGGTCATGTGTTATGCTTATGCACTACATATGGCATCTTAAAATCTTGTCTAGGCTTTTAAAAAAAGAAGTTTTACTGATATGAGCTCCTAAACCGATATTGACAGCTTAAAATTGTTCAAAGAGAGATTAGAATATTAATTAATTATTAAGTGGAATAAGGGTTAATTAATGGAAGTTGGTGTCCTTAGTGAAATGGGAGGAACACGAGACCAAGCAAGCAGTGCATTGCTTTTTGGTTAAGTTTAAATTAAATTATTAATTAATCTATCACTAAGTTGGGTTTTGAGCTCTTACATTAAAATTATCAAGCTTGATAATGTAAAAATATAATAGGAATCTTTATTACCTTTTTCTTTTATTTTTTTTTTTTCTTGTCTAGGTTGAAATTTAGCATGGAAATTGGAGATTCCTTTGGAGATTTTGCATGTCTTTTTTTGATTTATTTGTATTGCAAAATGGAATATATATCTTGATGATGTTCATGCAAATATTCATTATCTATATTTAGAATTTAGAAATCAATATTTAAGCAAAAAAATTAATAATTAAGCAAAATTAAAATGGGTTTAATGACAGTTGAGAATTGGATTCAAATACCTAGCAAATCTCAAGAATTACACTGTCGGTGGGATCTTATTCTCTTATATGGTCTGCTGCCAACTTTACACTGTAACATGATTTTAATTAATTCTTCCTTTTTTTTTAAAAAAAAAAGATTTAATTAATTCTATCTTATATCTCTTCTTATGTTAAATACTTTGAAGCTTTATTTTTTTGATAAAATAATTATATAATTAAAGATTGAACACACGTTGATAACTTCAGAAAAAAAATTATTTATTTTCTATCAATAAACGATGAAGTTTTTTTTTATTTCATATTTAATTTTAAGTAAAAAGGATAATTTTATTTATTTATTTTTGCTATTAGACATGTAATCTAATGGTTAAGTAAGTAGTTATAGTCAAGACCGAGAAGCCACTATTTTTTTTTTTTTTTTTTTTGTAGTTATTAGTCAAGACGAGAAGCCACTTATTTTTTTTTTTTTTTTTTTTTTTTTTTTTTTTTACAAAAAAAATCATAAAATAAAACATTATAACTGATAGGTCTTCCATGACAAAACTGAGTCATCTAAAACTCAACAACAAATATCTAGATTAATGCTTGGATAATATATAGAACCCAACAGAAAGAAAATGTATATATAATAATAATAATTAAATAAAAAATGTGACAGCGACACCACCATTCCTAATCTTAATTGTAGCTTTGGTGGCCACGTCTCAACATATGGTTAATTATGGTATTACCAATTAAATAAATAGAAGGAAGTCAAAATTATGAGTAAATAATTAAGCTGATGAACTCATAATAATAATAATAATAACAAAAAATGATTAGTAATTAATTAAAGTTAGTTAATATGCATTGTTACGTAGGATTCAACCGACCTCTTCTCTCTCCTATTGCATGTTTAGGTGGATTCAACAATTAAAAAAAAAAAAAAAAAAAAAAAAAAAAAAAGATCAAAACAAATTTTAAAGCATTTTAAAAGAAAAAAGGAAATGGATATTCATAATCAAAAAAAAAAAAAAAAAAAAAGATCAAACAAATTAAAGCAATTTAAAAGAAAAAAAGGAAATGGAAGATTCATCATCAACCATATTATCTAATCACAATTCACATCATCTTCTTCAAATTGAAATAATTAATAAAGAAAAAGTTATTTGCCTCTTACATATATATATCTATTTACAGAAATTTGTCAGCTTATTGAAGTAATGGCCGACCCATTGTTTTTGCTGGTGGGTGACGCCTTCTTGAGTTCAGATATTGAATATGACAAATGCAAGTAAGCAAGAACGGTTAGCTACTTTTGCTTCTTTGTATTTCTCTTTAATTATATGATAATATTAAAAATAATTTCTGCTTTCTTTTTCTTTTATTATTATTATGTTAAAAGAAATTGAATAAATTATAAATCATAAATTATAATTTAAACCGTTGACATGAGATAATTACTGTCACAATCTTAACTTAACCAACAAACACAAAGTTTTTATTTTTCTTATTACCTTCGTTATTTAATTATTAAAATATATGTCATCTATTTAATCTAGTTAAAAATAAGTTAACAATATCATAATTAGAAATTAATAAAAAATATTACCCTTGTGATTTTTTAAAATTACTCCTATCAGATGTCATTACTAAGAAAATAAAATATAAATTTATTTGATCAATTTACGTAAACAGAAAAATATATATGATAAAAACTTATTCAACATTAAAGTAAAAATCATTTCTAATAAACATTTTCCTATATAATTGCAAAAAAACAAAAAATTAAGGCATGCATGTACACATAACATAAACATATAGTAGTAGTAGCAGCAGCAGTAAGAATGAATAAATAATAATATATTGGTTAATTAAGCGAAGGGTATGGTACCCAAGTGGGGAAGTGGGGCCCAGTTTTGGGGTACCCCAGTCTGGTGGGTAAAGGGACACTGCACGGCCTTTCATGCCCCATCGTTGGCTCTTTACTAGACCAACGTGAGGTTGGACCACACTCCTCCTCCTATATATAATACCCTTCTCTTCTTCTCTTCCATTTTCATTTCTCATTAAAACCTAAATCACTTCATTACTACTAAAACCTCCCTCCCTCTCTCTCTCAGAGCAAGATAAACAAGATGAAGTTCAACAGTAATGGAAGCTCAAAGAGAAGGCTTTCTTCTACCAAAGGAGTTGGAGCTGTGCTCAGAGAGCAAAGGGCAAGGCTTTATATCATCAGGAGATGTGTAGTTATGCTTCTCTGTTGGCATGACTAGCTAATTAAGCTCTAACCCTCTCTCTAATATATATTTGTTTATTTAATTTCTACTACAAACATCCTCTTTACGAGCTCTATCTATATATAGGCATGGAAGTGAGATTTTAGAGGATTTTTCTTTCCTTATTTCTAATTTTCTTGGTGGAGTGTAAATAGCTTTTGCGGGATTAAGCAAATTTTGTTGTGGAATTATATATTTGTATACACATATCGGATAGTATTAATTAATACGAAAACAACGTTAATTTCAATTATATGTTCTCTCATTTCATTTTTTGTTTCTTGGTTTCTAATTCTATACTCTGTTGTTGTTCTTGAGAAATGCACATTCAATGGGTTTTATACTCTATACTGGGATTATACATTTTTGTTCTATTTTCCTCTAATTAATATTGACATATATATGTGAAAGAAGTTCAGATGTAAGCTGATAGTAAAGTTTTCACTTTCTTTCTTTATCTCTGTAATTTTCTACATATCCACACTTTTCAGAAAGTACAAACTAATGAGACTTTTTCTCCCTTGTATTTTGAATTTTTTTTTTTTTTAGGTGATTTCTAAAAGTGCCTATATTTCTTTATAATACAATTAACACCAATACAATTGGATGAACAATAATATTAATTTCTTTATTAATTAACTGTGTGCAGAAAAAACTTAATATATCTAAAATTTAGACCCAAGTCGAATAGCATTAAATATTTTAAAATTGTTCAAGTTATGAAGTTAAGGTTTGGTATAAAAAGACAAAACTAATTAAAGAGCAGTGAGAATGTCAAAAAAAAAAAAAAAAAACAGCAGTGAGAATGTCAAAAAAAAAAAAAAAAAGCAGTGAGTATATAGAGCAGAATTATGGCGAGTTCATGTTGGTCATTACTTAATCATTTGAAAGCATTTTTATTTAAGCTTATATATCATTATTTATAGTATAATTTATAACTGTTAATGATGAAATTATTTGGCACAATAAAGATATAATATAGTCTAGTTGTAAGTATGGTGTATAACCGATGATTAAGATTCCGACATTCGAATCTTAGTTTTCTAAAAAAAAAAAAAAAAAAGCAGTGAGATATATAGAGCAGAATTATGGAGAGTCATGTTGGTCCATTAATTAATCATTTGAAATGCATTTTATTAGCTATATATCATTATTTATAGTATAATTTATACTGTTTAATGATGAAATTATTTGCACAATAAGATATAATATAGTCTAGTGATAAGTATGTGTATAACCGATGATAGATCCGAATTCGAATCTAGTTTCTTCGATACTAAAAAAAAAAAATCAACTTATTTGATAGTACTATGCAACTATAATTTTTGGCTGTGATACATCTTTAAATGAGAGTCCAAAAAGTCTTTAGGCTAATGAGACATGATTAATTTAAATTGTCTTAATCTTGCAACTCAATCAAAAAAATTTCTACCTTGAAATATGTGAGTAGCTTATTTTAATTTCTTTGGCTTTTATTAAACGATTTCAATAAACAAGTTCGGGTTTGACTTGTTAAATTTAACAGATAAATTTTTTTTTCAAATCGAGCCCGTAATTTAATTCATTTGTGGCTTTAAATTCAGAATTATATTTGCTTGAACCAAGTTTACGGTTTCACTTATGAATTAAATCAACGAAAATATAAAATATAAAATTTTTTGCTACTTTATCTTTTTATTTTCAGTGTATAGTTAGAAATATATTCATTTTAATAAAATTTATATTTTTATTAGTTTAGTTTATAGATAAAGTTATAGAGTCACTTTAGACAATTCAATTAAATTCACATAAGGAGTTATTATCTTATAATAACACGTAGGTTACATATTAAAAAAAAACGAGAGTTTGTTCACTTGTCCACATCTTAATCTTGCTCTGATTTGATTGTCTACAACCAAACATACAATTAGCGATTGATTAAATGAATTATTTAGGTTTAAACACAATTGATAAAATGAGCATCCAAACAAGGACTCTGCTTTCCCTTTTTGGATTATCTTTTAGCCGTTTCTTTCTTTTCTTGTATGGAAAATGTGGTCAAACTCAGTTCTGTGGGACTACTAGGAATTATTGGGTTACAACCCATATTCACGTGTGCGCCACGTGTACGGTTAAAGATGAACACTCATCCAAATCCTCTTTGTTCTTTGCAGCCAGCCATATATGGATTTTATGCTAAATATTCTTTGGTGTACACAAACTGTAACCTTCCGCACATATTTGTCAGACATGTGTCAGTAAATACACATAAAACAAAAATGGTTGCTTTTGCTAATTTTCTTTTGCCTTCATTATTTGAACAAGATTATCGCAAATAAGAAGGTTTTAATTCTATTTAGGTGCTATTTGCTTGTGATCAATAGTTATAACAAATTGGATAAGAGATATTTTGCATATTTCCAAAATTAGATTTTTTTTTTTCTTTTATGAATCTAAAAATACACTATTCAAATATTCATTCCATGTAAAAAAAAATAATAATAAAATAGTATTAATTTAGGTGAGTAATTTTGATGTGGTGGGGGAGATGATTTTTGCAATTGAAGCCACATTGATATAGTGTTGTCGGCCACATAAGAAGTTGCCACCTTTCACTCTGTCTAGTCCCAAACAAAGCAATGCGTAGATAGAAAAAAGAGAGAGCTGGTCAAAATAGCAGCTTTATGAAGCCCACGTGCGCCTCCTAATCCTAAACCCCACCACCACCACCACCACCATTACCATACATGTCTTTTTCCTTTTCAATCAAACTAATTTTAATATTTTTCAATTGCGAGGGGACCCCAATTTTCTTATTTTTCTTCTTCTTTTTCTCAATTATTGCACACATGAATTTTTTCATTACTATTCCACCCTCCAATCCAATTCCTTCCTCTCTCATTTGGGTTACTTTAGTTATTATGCCTCTTGTGATAAGATTCTAATTAGGTCACTTTCATGTCTAACTAATCAGCATTTTTTTCAATCAACTAACCAAAGATTGTTGCTATTTATTAGATGATTTTTCTTCTCCTTCTTGTTTAATTCCTATATTATCGTATGATATCATTTTTGATCTATAGGCAAAATTAATTATTTATGTAATTGTTAGCTGTTTGAATAGTTTTTCATAAAACGATAAAAGTTAAATGTTATTTAAAATAACTTTTTATAAAATGCTATTTTAATCTTTAAAAATTAGTCTAAATGCTATGTTATCGAACGCTCTATTCGACAAGGGCATTGAAGTGTTTAGAGTTTTCACTACACTGTTTAGATGTATTACATCGTTTCAGTGAGATAATTTATAAAACAGCTTTCAGTAGATAATATAGTGTTTAGTGAAACGTTTTTTCGCCTAATGTTTCATTTTTTTATTAAAAATTTATTGACCGTCTTATCCTTAATTTAAATCAATTTTTATTATTTCAATTGCCGCGTGAATCTCTTCCTCAATTAGCTAGATATCAAGAAGTAATTAAACTGTTCAAACCTAATTGCTGTGATACTGCAACGATACCTCCTTTTATATAGTTGGACTATACACTATAGATTGACATTCTTTTGATAAAAATTAGTAACACATCACATAATTATCTCTTTTTTTTATTATATTGAGTTTACTTTATAGTCATAACTTAAAATTCTAACTCAATATTTAAATGTTTTTTTGTCATTTTAAATGTCTTTTTTGTCATTTTAAATTTAACAGTTATTCAAACAACTATTTTCACCAAACACTTTTGCTCTAAATAACTAAATAAATAACTAACAACTAACAGCTAATATCTAACAGCAAACAGCTACTCAAACAACTAATTTGCCGAATATGTCTGAACACTATAAAAGATATGATTAAGCGTTTTGACCAGTTAAAAAGCCACTCAAAAGTAGTTGCCAAACACAGTTTTGATAGTTAATCAAGACTGCTTTAGTCATTGTTATAAGATTTTTATAATTTATCTTTTATTTATCTGATATTAGAAAAATCAAGTATAATTTCATTAATTCATTTCTGTAAAATGTAATTTATTAAAAAAAGATGATTCGTAATTAAGTTTTCTTTTATAATAGATATAAGTTTACCGTTAGACAAATTTTACGAGTATAGTCTAATTTTATCATGCTAATTCCCGACAAATGCAAAAAGAAAAAAGAAAAAAAGAAAAGGATAGTCATGCAAGTGATGCTAAAGAAGAAAGATTATAATTCAAAATGAGTTACTACTTTCATTTTCATTAGGCAATTTTTCTAGCAACTAGAAATGATTTTTTTTTATTTTTTTATTTTTTTATTTTTTTTATTCAAAAAAAAAGAAATGATTTTTTTTTCTTCTTATAATTAAGATAATTTTCCTTTTATTTTTACTCTTTAATTCATGTTAATCATGAGTTCTAGACTTTGGAGGGAGCAAGGATATTAAGTTCCATAAATCAAATTATTAAGCGGATGGGAATTCCATCATGGAATAGGAAAAAGATGCATGACTAGATATTAAAAAATAATAATTTTTTTTTAGAAAAAATAATAACTTGACATTTGTGATGTTAAGAGAAAAAGACAATTAAGAATTCAAGGATGATTATGATTTGACATGTATTTAAAGACTAAAAAAAAAAAAGGAAGAATCCTAGTAAAATGGGTAAAGAATTCAATTGTGCAAGCTAAAACATTAATTGACTTTACAATTTATCAAATTAAGAGGAAAAGCACAACTAAATGGATTGAAACTTAGAATTTGAGCTTAAACTTATTACCAAGTTAATGTACTATCGACAGGATTAGAATTAATTGTGAGAAGAGCTCTCGAGTTTGATCTGTACTAAACACACCTGCAGAAGAAAAAAAAAAGTATTAATTGTGATTAAACCCCGAGTCAGATTAGGCTATCTGATAATAGGGTCCGAATACCGATGATTTACACAAAAAGGAGGTTAAAATTAACCATTTAATTAATTGTCCTTTTAACATTTATATATTCTTTACATTTTTAATTTTCAATCCGCATTAAATTTTAATGCTCTTTTCAAATAAGACTGAATATCCATTTTGTACTTGAAATAAAATGTAACATTCTCTGGATTACTATTAATTGATGGTTTGCTAAAAATAAATGTTTATATATATATATATTAAAATATAATTCTCCTCGAACCGTAAAGCGTGAAAATTTTAGACCTCGATAAAGTGTAATTTCTAAAGGATCGAACTTGTATTCTTGTATTTATGAAATGGAAGGTGTTAAGTTTATAATTAATTAGAAAAAAAGTTGTATTAAAAAATAAATAAAAAGAAAGAGAAGTTGTATGCAAGCAATAAAATAAAAGTTAGTGTATGATGTCATCTAACCACAAAATACCAAAATAAACGAGTTTATAATTTTTAGACAAAAGCAAAACCCAATAGATAAAAGGCAAGTCAATGTTTTTTCGGTGACCTAATAGAATGCTTTAACAAACCACTTCATCGTTGCAGATAAGCTTGAATTGAAAATAAAAACTTAAAAAAAAAAAAAAGTTGGAAAAAAGACAACATACATTCACATTTCAATTTCACATGCAGACAAGAAGCATTTACTTTGAATACGACAAGTCGTACATTATTGTCGGTCCTTATGACACTGGCTACACATGTTTGATTGAGGGAAAGTTGGTTTGTTTGCATACCAATACTGCAAGTACCTAACAACACAACATATGAACATGCATTTCCTCAATTAATATAACAAATATCTAAACAGTTTCTGTTGGGTGGTTATGTCAGATAATTAGAAAGATTATGAATGTTTTATGCCAATTAATCATTAGGAATAATATCAATTAGAAAGATTTTTCAGAGTCAGCTTATGATTAGCATACCAACCATCAGTTAGCTAGTAATTGATTACTTTGAACCAATTCCAATTAATTATTATATCATATTTCTGTTATATGCAACATATGATTATTGTGTTATAATTTAGCTATTAAATTAATAGTAGAATACTCATATCTTGTTAATTTTGGACTTAATTTAATTACAATATCAAAACTATATTTCGAATATAATCGACAGACAAACTTTATCTGCAAAGTCAGGAGGATTTGAAATTTAAAGTCGTTATTATTGAAAGAGTTTTATATGAATATTACTTTTGGTTTGAGCTTGAAATAAGTATGCAAACCGAAAAATATTATGTTTTGAACATAAAAACAATACTTTTATTTTAATTTAATTAATTTCCTGAAAGCGACTATATTAACATGGTCTCCTATTTCGCTGAATTTGAATTTATTTTTTTCAGGGACCAAACTGTACAATCCAGGGTGTTGAGGCCCTATATGTTTGTTCTTTAATTGCATAATAGCTCACATAAGATGAAGAAAAAAAAAGAAAAAATAAAAATAAAAAGCAGATAAATTGCTAGAAGTAGAATGTAAAGCAATAAGAACATTTTGAGAGTCAATAAAATGCATTCCGGTGATAGATACTTGTCCTGAATCCAAGATAGGCAATACTTTAAGGCCAAAGCTTCCGTTGCGCTGGTTTCTTAGAGTGGAGTATCATTCCACAAGAACTAGCTTCTTTTTATTCAGATTAATGAATTAGTTCCGTTTTAGTTTAAAAAAAAAAAAAATCAAATCTAGTCATAAAATAAAGTCTCGATCCGACCTTAATCCAGTCATAGCGCTGGTTCAGTTGTCGGTTCGGTTCGATTCGATTCTGACAACATTGTCCAAAGATAATTTCCCCACAGGATTGAGGAAAGTGCCAAGGCGCCAGCCAGACCCAAATGAGTTTAGGTCCTATTCCAGCTAACCCCCACAGCCAATCATGTTGGAGCCAAAGCCAGCCATTGTTAGTGCTGCACAAAAGTAATAGGGCTTGGCCCAGTGGTCTGACCTTGTCTAGCCATTTTCGAACCCACATCTTATTATGCATGGAATGCACTCTAAGTTCATGAATGTTGCTTTCCGTTCGCCAATCCTTTCTGTCCTCTTCCATTACCTCATATAATCTTTTGACCTTTTCTGTATTATACTTGGTATTGACATTCCATGACTTCTTCTCATAATTTTTATGGTCCACACGGTATTCTAATTTGCTTCTTCCTTGAATCTAATTGTGTTACACAAATATCAGAATATAAGATTTTGCAAGATTAGCTAGCTAGCTTGCACCAAAACTGCCAGATCAGATTCTCTAATATCGACCCCAGATATTTTTTCTTATTGGTTTGAATAGTTTCTGAATTGTTCGAATCCTTCGGGCAACTTTCAGTTGATTTATTAACCAACTAGCTATGATCTAATGATAATACAACTCGTTTTAAGTCTGAGAAATTGTTAATTCGAAAACAAATCATTTGAGAGAATTTGGATTTGATTGATTATCAAATAAGTTACTATTACTCAGTGGCATTATAATTGTTTTCAATGATGAGAAATTACAATTTTTGGGGAAAAATAGAGATAAAAACGAAGCCTCATCAAAAACAAAAAATAAATCCATTATAGCCATTAGTAAGAACATAATAATACTTTAGTTTCTAATATATGCAACATAAAATCCATTAGCCTTTAAGCTGTGGAACATTAGTACAAGATGATCAGTCAAAACAGTAACAGACCGTATCCTTGATCTATTCTCACTTCTCAGGCATTAGCATTAGCATGATTAAATATTCGGTTGCAAGAATCATAACTTCGACACCAACCCGATTACAGATCAAATCATCCTGCATCTGTAGTTCCAAAAACCCAACTGAACTGGCGAAGCATCCAAAAAGTAAGTGCACAAAATCATGTTTCAATTGTTGAAGCCATCCAAAAGTACTTGGTCTATATCTTCTTACCCCCACCCCATGAAAGAAAGCTTTCCTGCGATCCAAATTCCTACAAAAGCATTCAATACATTATTGCTAAACTAAATAAAGAAGTAATAACAGAATATGTCTAATGCGGAAAGCAACATAAAATAGTGCAGATGACATACAAGCTGACTTAGTCTGAACTCAGGAGGTGTGTCCAGTTCTATGTTAGCTGGATCAAGAACAAGATTTTGGCATTCCTCTAGATCCTTCTTTAAATTCTCTGGTCCTAACTGGGAATAATCAGAAAGACGGGGTTTGCCATTGCCTGCTCTGTTCCCGTCTCCATACCTGTCAGGAGATTGGCTTTGAAGGAGCTCGTCACACAAAGATAGCCCTTCCACCAGCTGTTGTGAATCAAAGAGATTCTGCGACTCACTGTCCCACCATTTTGTATCTTCCTCAATATTGTTATCATTATTATCTACCATTTGATCAGAATGATCTTCTGGCTTGAGTTTGTCATCAGAGTTGGTGTTTTCATGTTCAGGTGGAACCTGAACTTCTAGAAATTCCATCTCAGGATGCTTAAAAGAACACAGAAACCAAAACACAAATGTCAATACCTCCTTTTGAATGAGCACTTGATTTAAATGGAATTTAATCTTTGGAACTAACTCATTGCATATTCTTTGTCAATCAAAGCATAACATATACCTACTAAATAGCCCTTGCATCACAGGGGAATGGCTATAAACTGTATATTTTAGTCAATAAAAGGAATTTAAAAAAAGAAAGAAAGAAAAGAAAATTGTGAATAAGCTCTGATATTTATATAGTTCAAATAGGGATTTGCTCATGACGCCAAGGGTAGGGAAAAAATTGAAATGTAATTTTAGGCTATGATCATTGGGAAGAAAATAAAAGAGAAAATAGACTTTACCTGAGTGAAAGGATCCGCAGAAATATTAGTAACAACATTCGCTTTTCCAAAGTCAGAATCTAGACATCGCTTTTCATTGCGAGGAGGTTCAGGAGTGACAGACTTGGGAGTGACTGGATCTTCTTTTACGATCATATCAGTATTTTCAGACAAGCCATCTTCAGCTTTATCACCCTTGTTTGTCTGCTGTTGCTGATGAAATATCTTGGAAACTACATATTCCCCATCCCTCTCATCCTCACCTATGCCCAAGTGATACTGATGCATCACCCAATTTGTTTTCTCTGCTTTGCCTCCTCTTGTTGAACTCATGTAAAGAACCATTATTTTCTTGCACCCCTTTTGAACTCCATCCACCATTACTGATTTAGTCCTACCAGTCTTATGCCAGCGGACATCTCCTAAATTATCACCCAGAATCTTTCTGCGCTTTCGAGTCCCAGTATTGTAAGCCTTGATTGCTCTATGAAAGAAATGAGATACGCTCCCATCTTGCCTAACACCTGAAAATTTAAAATTGAAAACTAGAACTAAAGATTATAAGGGGTCAAATTACAAAACCAAGTTGAACTCTTTCTAACCTGGTAGATTTTGAGGATGGGTATAGCAGATTCCATCATCATTGTAAACAGTTGGAATGAACTCATCAATGAAAGGATGAGGTTCTAAACCTCCAATACCAACTTTTGCAAGTAAATGCCAAATAATTTCTTGATCAGTTGGATCAAATTTCACACCTCTAGGTAATCCAGGCCACTTTTGAGTAACCTACAAACAAGAAGGATTCAATACGAAATGAACAACAAAACCATTTCATTTACAACATTGAGCTACATTATCTTCTAGAAAAAATAGCAAAATTCTCAAACGCATGTTTCTAAATACTTATGTTGGTTAGTTTATGGGTTTTAACTTACATTTTAGATAGCTTTAAGAAATGTGATGCCCAATTATATGATTCCCAGGATGCAAATTTACGATTATTGTGTTGTTGTATCCTTTGGATTATGCAGATATTTTGGTAAAATAACCATTAAAAACTTTCAATTCTTATATACTTGTTGAACGTGCCTCTTATTATAAAAGGTGACTGATGTTAAAGAAATGCAATTCTGCTAATTTTTTCACTAAGTATACCAAACTTAGGATAATTACCATATATGTACGGTATACAAACCTCTAGTATCTACATGTACAAATATACATCCATTCAGTTCAATAGTAAATTAGTTATAACGCAATTCAAAATTTATGTGCTATTATGTGTTCTTATTTCTACTAAATGTCTACCCATCCTCCCATGGCCAAGCAGAAAACTTAGAAACACATTCTTCCAGGATTATGGTTTAGAACTCTTTAACATATTTTTATTTTTGTCTGGATTCCAAGAATATTGATGATAATATATTGTTTTATTTTGTTATTATGAATACTTGTCTTATGCAGCATTATGTGTCTTCATTTGTTTATTGCATGCCTTAAGTTTCTCAGGCGCATGCCTGGCATTTTGTGTAGCCTCTAGAACCCCTTTGTGCCTCAATGCACCTTGAGCTTGAAATAGCTAACTATGATTCTTTGATATTAGTTTCTTTTTTTATCTTTCAACAAATCTGATTGTACTTTTGGTTGAAATTGAAATAACCAAAATAAGAGTTTTACCAATGACATGAAATTCCATAAATTCACTTCTTGTACCACACTTTATTAATGTCATAACTCATAATATAGTCTGTAAAATATGAGAATTTTAGAAGAATATAGATAAGAGTATAAGGGACCATATGCAACAATTAATGAGTTATATTTACAAAGAACGTACAGTAGAAGATAAATCAGATGCATTCAGCTAAGTTTTTGGCAACTCTATTCTAAGAATGAATGTACTGTTATAGCAGAAAAGAGAAACTACAACCATTATGATTAATAGTGAACACATTTTATTTTGAAATAGATTTAACAACAGGGGCACATTATTATCTCACATTCCAAGTGGCCATGAATTAAGCTTCCCCTCCATAATCTCAGTAATAGCATCATCCCACCTTGACTTGAAATATGAGATTAATGTTAATCTCAAATCATTGCATAAACCAACCACAAAAATCTCAAGTTACAGCCCATATTTGTCCCACATGCTGTGAACCAAACAGATACTCCAAAATTTCAAGTCATTAATTGAGAGGAGAGGAAGGACTAGGAAAGAATGAATAATGCAGCTAGTAAAAGCTTCAGCTTCTCCTAGTAAAGTTCAAAAATAAGTATAATGAAACAGTATCAACTGTTACTTTTTAGTTGGATGCTCACCCGAAATGCTGGATTAACGCCAAAAGGATGAATAGAAGTTCATACAATCATTTTCAATTTTGTAATCCTACAGTTAGTGTTTATGCATGATCCAAATACAACCAATAATCAATTAAATTGATATGCATATTTCTCACTGACAGATATTTGAGTGATGTTCCAATATCAAACAATAGCAACATCAAGTCCTACTCCCCAGTCGTAAGACTACCAGAAAAGATAAAACAAGACAGAACTCTGCACCCAAAATTACAAAACAACTAGTCTGCATAATTATAGAATAAACAAAGATAAATAAATGAATCAAAGATAAATAGAAGTTAGAAAACACACATCACTATTGTCAATAACATGTTGGCAATTCGGACAAGCTTTAGACGGATTGCTCTCCCATTTCACCTTTTCAGGATCAGATGCACTCTTAATTTTTGTTGCAAATCTATTACCATCCACCAGCCATGATGGTCTACAAAATTTATAAGACGTATTAGTAAATTGAGCAACATAGACACATAATATAATGATCCTTAAATCTGATGTTCAAAGTTACTATAATCATACGTCTCTTTAGTCTTAGTTGCAATGAGGTATATCTAATGAAATAATCAGACATAAGAGATTGAGAAGAGTCAAGAGATCATGTAAGTGAAGCCTGTTATGCATAGAGTCAGATTCAAATTACCTATAAACATCAATGTAAATATTTATACAAATTCAGAACAACAAAATCACCTTTAATTTCACTTCTTAGCACCAAAATACATGTTCATGGAGAGGGCCTAACTTGGAAATGTCAAAATGAAAAGAAAGCAACATATATTACAATTGTTCATAACTTATAAGACTAGACTACCGGTAACTATGAGCAAGGTGCGTTCCTCATGCCATTGATTCTAACTACGACCATATTCTTCAAATGCCAGTGAAAAAAGTGACTCAATTTTTATATTCAATTATTAAATGCATTATCTGTCAAAGTCATTATTTAAGCTTAAAACATCAATACCAACAAGAATGAATAAGAGGTGGTAATTAATTCCAAGTTATCTATGTGACCACGTGTAAGGCACAAACAAAGGCTTAAAAGCGCAAACTTCTAACTAAAAATTAAGATAACTGTCAACGTACCCAAAAAAAGGCAAGTAACAACAGGAGATATGCCATATTAGAGCAGTTCAACAAGAGAATTATTACAACATCAATACAGGAAAATAGCAAAATTCACACTACTGAATTATTGCTTATGCGCACAATGACATTAGCTCAACTTTCAGTACCTACAATAATTCAAATTTGAAATGATACGACCGTTCGCACGAACACTACTTCTCCAACATGTATTCTTCAGTAAAAGTAAGAACCCAATTCATGTGATACCCAATGCAGAGAAAAAAAATCAACTGAACAATAAATTACCCGCTAAATGCTAACAACTGAAACTTACTTTCCCGCAAAAATAAACAACCAGAATCAACACAAAATGTTAGTGCCCACTGCAACCTCACCTAGGTTAAATCAAATGAGTGAAAGTTACCTCAACGTGTAAATTTTATAGGCAACTACCCAAATGATCTTTCATGCCAAACTTGAAAAGCAGAACAATAAATATCAGCTGAAAGACAAAGGTAACTATAAAGGGACCTCTTTGTTGAAATTTAAAGAAATCCAACACAGCAATAAGGATACCCAATACAATGGTTCAATGTGATTCTTCTATATTGAATAAGAAAAGGCAAAGAGAGATTGAGATTCTTACCCAGAAGTGCCCACTGCAACCTCACCTAGGTTAAATCAAATGAGTGAAAGTTACCTCAACGTGTAAATTTTATAGGCAACTACCCAAATGATCTTTCATGCCAAACTTGAAAAGCAGAACAATAAATATCAGCTGAAAGACAAAGGTAACTATAAAGGGACCTCTTTGTTGAAATTTAAAGAAATCCAACACAGCAATAAGGATACCCAATACAATGGTTCAATGTGATTCTTCTATATTGAATAAGAAAAGGCAAAGAGAGATTGAGATTCTTACCCAGACATTAGAGAATGAAAAAAAAAAATTGATGATTGATCAAAAAATCGAAAGATTCCAAATAGCTAACACGAAAATCCTCCCCTGCGTCGGTTCTTGGAGAGTCAATGGCTTCTTCTACTATAGCAGATATGAAAAGGAGAAAAGAAAAGACATTTACTTTTTGACTCTTATTGATTCCATTTTGAAATTTGAAACCGTGTTTTACTGTTCTTTTTCTGTGATTTAAAAGGAGGGAAATCGGAAATTACATAGAAAACAAAAAATTATAACTTTATTCTATTTTTTAAGGGAAAAAACAAAAAGAAATTCTCCCATTTTGTACTGTCTAGAAATTCTGCCATAGACTTCTTTTGTTTATTATCTACGTCATCGACGGTCAATTATTCGGCTGAGTTTAATAGGCACGCGTTTTCGAGTTAACTTCGCCAGCTGCGTCAAAATCCAACGGTTAGGATGGAATCTGATGGAGTAAATAATGGGACCCAACCAAAGTAATAAATAAACAGAAGACGTGCAAACTCACCCTTTTTTATTAGTATTTAATTTTAATTCATTATTCTTTTAAAAAGTAAATTAAATAACTTATGATAAAAAATTATATAAAAACCATATATTGCTACGCAAAGTCCATTGAAAGGTTTCTGGGCCTCCTGGCAAATGGAGCCATAAACTTGGATCAGAGCTTTCAGATAATTTGATATTTTATTTTTAAATTTAAGTCTAACTTATGAACAAGTCTCTAATCATTTACTTCTTGTCCCTTTTATGGATCAAAATTTTGAAAATTTAGAACCCATTATCAATTTCTAAATTATACTTATTTTTAATATTCTAATGGATCTTCTATTTCACTTTAATACAGTGAGCTTAATAAAAATAATCATAAATGAAAAAGAATATTACTAAATAAGACATTTTGTTCTTACAAAAGAAAAAGACATTTTGTTTATCTTGCAAATTACGTAGAGTTCATATTTTAAAAATTAAATTAAACAGAAATTATAATTTGTACTTTAAAGATAAATGTAAAAATAATTTTGCTAATAGTAGCGTACAAATTAACATTGTTATACGAACAAGACTGAGAGTATTGTACTCAAACTAACATTTTTATAGTCAATATTTATCAAATAAACATTCAATGTATTTAACTATTTATAATTATGTATGTACGTTTATTTAAAATGTACATATTATAGTTATGTATGTATATTTATTTAAAATATACAAACAATCAAAATGTAGAAAATTTAAAAAAATGCTAAAATTTTATGAAAAAGATAAATAGAATACCGATTATTTCAAGAAATTCTGAATCTTCACTTTGGTTCAGTTTTTATACAGATTCATAGATAGATTATTAAAAATATAAATACTATAACTACTTTAATTACTTATAAAAAATTAAAGAACTAAAAATAAATAGCAATAAAAAATATTTAAAATTTTCGATTTTCAGATTTTAGCAATGAATTATTGACTTTTTTTTTAAACAAATAAATTAGTGGCGGATTTATGCATTTCCCTTCTTTTTTTTTTTAATATTAGCATCAGAACAGCAACGACATGCGGAAATAAAATAACAACAAACCAAATAATCAATTAGTGACGAATTAAGCATCTGTCGGTAATAGTGATAAATTAATTTTTCTGCCATTAGACCTTTTTCCAACAAGTTTTTTGCTATGACTTTTCTCACTATGGTGACGATCCAACCAGTGTTTTAGCTTCTTTTTCATTTTCTTTTCTCTCTTCTTATCACTTTTATTTATTTTTAAATAATCCACTTAAATAAAAAAAATATTTAAAAAAGATCAAAATGAATTTCTTTCCTTACCCAAGAAGAGATGAAATAGATAAAGTGAATGAAAAAGGATAGCTCTATCCACAACTAATCATATACTATATCCGATTTCTTTCAACATTGTTGGGGTCTTAAATGAACTTTTTTTTCATTTTCTTTTATCTTCTATATACTTTTACTTTGTTGTGGGCTTTAATTTTTTTTTTATATATATAAATTCTTAATTTAAGTAAATTTATAAATAAATTCTTCTTGGAGTTAATTATTTTTCAACTAATATATTAGTCAATTATTTTCAACTAAAACATTAACAATTATGGTAATTATGTTATTTTTATACTATAATAAAATACAGTATACTTCCCTTATATTGTTAGATCAATGAAGAATAAGATTTTTTTTTTTTAAAAAGTTTAGTTTTAGTGTATTGAATTTCAGAAATTAATTTTTAAAAATAATTATTTTTTATTTGTATAAAATATTAGTGCTATTAAATAAAAGCTAAAAATAAAAAATATAAACATTTAATAAGTTAACAAGTTAAAAATTGTAAGATTTTTTTATAAAAAGTTTTTAACATTTATGTTTTACTTTTTCAATTTAAATACTTAATTACATGCTTTTTTATTCTTTTTTTAATTTAATTATTCCTTAAATATTATTTTCCATATCTATCTCCAAGTAGCGAAATAGTTACAGGCCAAAATTGTTAAAAAATACTCCATGAAAATATAAAGAACATAAAAAGTTTTTTTTTTTTTTTATGAAGTAACTATTAAAAAAATGTCTTAATTATGAACTTAATTAAATAATTAAAACAAAATTAATTTAATTAAAATTAAAATAATTCTTATTTGAATCCATTGCCCAGGTAATCTGTTTCATTTGAGTAGGCTTTTATAACACTTCAATTTCTTATCTACTTTCAATTTGGGATAATTAAAATAATTTGGGATAATTTCCTGATAAATTAATAATTAAATGAAAAAAAAATAATTTTATAAATATTTAATGCGAGTAAGGTACCTATTAAACCATCCGGTATCAGAAGCCCACTGGTCCGACTAATCCGGATTTGCGACGGACAGACCCACAAAAGGAGACAAAACGCTCTCTTCCGAGTGTTTAACTGATTAAAGAATAAGGGATCTATGTCATCCTATCTCACCCCTAGAGGATTAAGTTGAAAGTTTTTAGTATAGATTTTATATTTTTAAGTATTGTTCTTGTTTAGAACTTGTATCAGAATTAGGTTGCACGTCAAAATCTCAAACCTAAACAAATTACGTGCACTATTACATAGTACACTCTACAAAGAAATATAATACTTCCTCTGCTCCATTCAAAGTATCATAATTTTATATATTTCCAAAATTAGTAAAAAATACCAAAGTTTTTATTTTACGCTGAATTTTTCTTTTATTTAGTCTCTTAAATTTTTGAAAATTTTTTAAATTCATTATGAGGTAAATGAATCAAAATAAAACGATGAGTTACATAATAAGGATAATCCTCCATTTGATTTATTAAATTGATAAAAACTTTTATAATTGAGAAAATTCAAATTCAAAATCTCTCATTTCTTACACTAGTTAAAAGAGTAATCAACTCCTCTTAATTAGTTGTCCCGGCTGTTGGAAGGAAGTCATAGACAGCTTATGATTTTGGTTGTCACAATCTATGTTCTCCCACCAAACTAAAGGTACAAAAATTAAATATCATCCTGCAAGAAATTAGTCAATTCACCGATCACCTGTACACAAACCTTTTAATTTATTTTGTTGTTTTGATCTCAAGTCAAGTTACTTTCTACTTAATCATGTTTACATGCTAATTACGTTGGAATTTTGATGTTTAAATCTTCTATACCACCAAACTTTTAAAATATATATATATATTTTTTTTTAAAAAAAGGGTTTTGAACCTAACTAATATTATTTAAAAAATAATTTTACCTCCATCCTAGAAAATATATCCGTATATTAAAAAATAATAATAGACGTTTGAATAAATTAAAAAGATATTTATTAAAAATTAAATGAAAAAAAAAATTATAGATACTAAGGTATATGAAAAAAATTAATTATTTTTTCAAAACTAAAAGCAGCCTATAATTTTGGCATACTCTTTTCTTTTCTTTTTTTTTTTTTTTATGGAAAATTTTGGCATATTCTTAGGTAGTTAGTGTCTTTTCTCTTTTTTAGGTACAGTAGTTGAAGCTTGCTAATATAACGTGTTTTTATGATTTTTCTTTTTTCAGAATATTATTAAGACTCGAAATATTTTTTATTTATATGATGTTTTTATATCTTAATAATTCTTTTTTATTTTAAGCGTATTTCTTTTGTATTAGTAAAACATTTGAATTACATAATTTAATTTTTTTAATTAAAAAAAATCATATATATTGCACAAATTCATGATAGACGTTTTAGTTTTAAGATAAAGAAAAAAAATTATAATTAGTCATTAAGATTTTAAATAATTTATTTAAAAAACTTGCATTGGGGAAAAATATTCTTAAATTGTTTATTCAATTTTAAATTTAATGGTTTATATTTAAATATTTTTAATCCAATGGTCAAAACAACATTCTCTGTCAATATAAATGTATGTATATATCCACCGCGATGATCACGCTTTCATCTATGAGTTGCGTTTGACTGGATGGTTGGGTATCACAATTCACAAGAGGGAGTGTTCGCTGGCAAACAATTCTTACCTTTTTCTCTCTTCGACCAGGAAAACAAGCTTGTAAAGTAAATAAAATGTATTTGATATAATTTTATTTGTGATCTGAAATTCAAATATTTTCGTTCAAAAATTTAACCTTGGTCTGAGCTAAAATCAAAAAATAAATTTTTATTTTTAAAAATACATTTCATTATATTATTGTAACATTTTTTTTTATTCATAGAAAAGTTCAATAGTCCGAAATAATAATGCGGAACACACGACAGGAGTAACTCTCTTCTTAATTCATAAAAATTGGTGAAAATTTCATACTCTTGACGTAAGTGAAAAGACTAATCTAACCACACATGATTGGTTATATATGTAATTATTTTTACTGTGCGCAATTACTCATTTATGCAAATGAGATTAATATATTGTTATGATATGAGTCACGAGGCCTCCAATCCCTAATTAATAATTAAAAGTTTTGGAAAGGTAAAAATGAAGTACATCCTCATACCACTGCGTTTTAATTTGGTGTAACTACCCCATCAACCAACCAGTTGTTGTAAAAGAAGTTTCTTCTTACGTAAGAGTTTTTTCTTGGAGACTATTACATTGGCTTGGTGACGTAAGATTGATTTAGATACTATAGAATAGGATATAGAATTGCAAGAGTTTTTTTTTTTTTTTTTATCATCAACATATAAGGAGTAAATAAAAATGGTTGAAACTTCAATTCTTATAAATAGAGTATTTATAATAAATACTCAGCGAAAAATATTTTATCTTTTAATGGATGGATCCGATTAATACAACACCAAATTTAAAAAATTCAAATTGTCAATATAAGTGGGCTCAGATAACAATCTCAACGTCAAATCTAACCCTCTCATCTATCTCTCTCACTCTCATCAATTTATGCATGTGCATATATGCTTCAATCTCATTCTTCGCAGTCGTTGATAGCATCAGATCATAATACTGCCTTCACAATGAAGTCTCCTAAAAACTAGTCCCTCTAGATTTTTTTTTTTTCAGTCCAATCGACCAATGAAGTTTCAAATTACCAATCCGATTACTGCTCATTTCTTTGATTTGCTCTATGATCTCCACTAGAGTCCCAACCAAAGCCTTTCTTAGGCTTTAACTTGCTACTTTTGGAATCACTTAAGCTAGTTGCTTACGTGCTGGCTAAGAAACATTGAATAACCAAAACCCTTAAAATTGAACAGCTCTGGTTAGGATGACGCAATTATATATTTGACTAAATAGCAAAGACTACTTAAATAATTCGGTTATACCTCAAGGACAAAACGATAATATTCTTAAATCTTAAAGATTAAGAAAATAAACCAAAATGGATTCAAGGGGACCACTTCAATTCATTTATTTGATTTCTTTTCAAAAACTTTAATATATTCTTAATTGGGAGCTTAAGTGATGTTATGATGTCATAACTTTAGACTAATTCTTTCTTTGTAAATAATTGTTATGAATTATGATATCAACATGTGGTTATTTGGTTCTTTATGAAACGATTGGTCAAAACCTTAACTTACATGCATATTTCCGATTTTTTTTTTTTTTTTCCCTTTGCTTACAATGCATATGTATCTGATAGAAGAAATTCATAAAATCTTCTGGGTGTTACTAGACTAGTTCAAAATAAAGTACCACTCATCAAAGAACAAGTTTATTGTAATATTAATGCTCGAGATTCTCATTTGGTATTAAAACTTGATATTCTCGGTCGACATTTATGCTTTCATCTTGTGCTTAGAATAGGTAAAATACTATGGATACATGTATCCAACCTCACGATTTTATAGAAGGATTAAATAATTAATTGATCAAGAATAAAAGGATATTTTAATATATTGCTTAAAATAAAAAACAAAATAATTAATTGACTCAAATTAAGGATTAAATAATAATTTATAAATAATTAATAATTTCTTTCATTTTGGGGCTTAAAACTCACTATTCACAATCACGAGGTTGTTGTCTATCAGTCAAGATTTAGAAAATACAAATGATGAATAAATATATATACACACGTACTCCTACCTAAAAGTCAAGAGCGTCCGGTCAAAATCGAAAAATTTTTTTTCATCAATTTTGTTTAGGCTTCACCCTGTACTTCTTATATAAAATGTTACCGGCACCTCAAATTTTGCAGGTGCTAAACGTTAAAGAGTTTGATAAAAATTTATACTTATCCGGTAACAATAATTTTTAAAATTTTTAATTTTTATATGTAAAATATTATTTTGATATAAGATTAATATAACTTCTGAAACAATGTTACAATCATAATCACGAGTATAAATGAGAGAGGAAACAATTATAAAAAAAAATTACAAGTACAAACTCAGGATTTAAGTCATTTCACTTTATTGTTTTAACCATGTATCCATTAACTTAAAAATTGCCCCTCTTAATTTTATACCCTAGCTTGGCCACTTCAATTTTATTTTTATTTTTTAAATTTTATTTTATCCCCTTAATATTTAAAGTATGACAGTCACTAAATAATATGAAAATTTTTACCTACACCGGATGTATGAGACTATCCATACACCAACGATCAAATCAATTTAATAAAGACACGTCAATTAAGTGAGGATATTGTTAATAATTTATTGACTAAAAAAAAGAACAAAACATGTGTTGGTGTATATATGCTGGAAAGTAATTTTTCAAATGAAAAAAATTTACCCAGACTAGGTCCACGACGGACCTAATTAATGAAATTAAATACTTTTATTGAAATGATGGTATTTTTTACTATACACGTGAAATCGACAAGTATTTTTTCTATTTGGGCTCATTTATGGAGCAGAACAATAAAATTAAAAATTCTTCAAAAATTTTTCCTATTTATTATATTGAGCTATGAAAAAAAAAAAGAAATAATTAAAAATATAAATTATAGGTAACGGAACGCTTTTGAATGGTAGCTGAACCTGAAATGATAATAGTTGTTATTAGCATTTCCGTTATCCTATTAATCCCCTTTAATATCCTTCTCATTTTAGGCAGTGACAAAAGAGTCCAAAACCAAGAATCCCTCCCTATATATAACCTTAATGTTTCCAATACTTCTCTTCAGCCTAGTCAGCTTTTTGAAAGTCTTTCAAAGCCCTATTCGACCTCTGAAAACTTAAATTCTTGGTCCAGAATATATTTACATATTACACTTTGGTTTCAAGAATGACTATTTCAACTCCCTTCCCCAACACTTCAGTTCTCATCGCCGGTGGAACTGGTTTTATCGGCCAGTTTGTAGTTACGGCAAGTTTAGACTCCGGCCGGCAAACTTATGTTCTCATCCGGCCTACTCCAACAACTTCTCCTTCTAGGGAAAAACTTATCAAGTCTTTTCAAGAGAAAGGAGCCATAATCTTGCATGTATATATATGTATTTATATTTATTAATATTAATCAGTATTTTTTGCTAATTTATTTTCCATTGTTATTCTTTAAGGGATCGATTAATGAAAAGGAAAACATGAAGAAGTTACTGAAAGAGCATAAGATTGATGTAGTAATATCAGCTATAGGTGGTGAATGTATATTAGACCAGCTTGCTCTAGTTGAGGCTATCAACGCTGTTGGCACTGTTAAGGTAAGCCGATTAAATGTACGTTTTTTTATGAAAGAGATAGCCGATTAAATGTACGTTTTTTAGACTGGTCTATACGTGCACAGTCATAGATCACATTTATAAAAAAAATAAATTTTCACTAAAACAAATTTATTTCTTACCATTTTTACTGGAAAAAAATTTTAAATTTTGCTTATTTTAATTGATTTGGTCACATGTTGTCCACCACGAGTCTAATCCGTTGAATTCATTCAATAAATTAATAATAATTGAAATACGTGTTGCAGAGGTATTTGCCATCAGAATTTGGTCATGACGTGGATAGGGCTGATCCAGTGGAGCCAGGTCTAACAATGTACATAGAAAAGAGAAAAGTTAGACGCTTGATCGAGGAGTGCGGAATACCATACACGTACATTTGTTGCAATTCAATTGCTTCTTGGCCTTACTATACTAACCGACACCCTGCAGATGCCATCCCTCCATTGGATGAGTTTCAAATCTACGGTGATGGAAACACCAAAGGTACCTTGATTATGATTTTTTTTTTCTTAAACTTTTACATTTTTCCTTTAGCGTGGGCCATAAGAGCTCAGAAAATGAAGTCTTCCAAATATTTTTAGAAAATTTTCCTCCCGTTAAGACTATTTGTATTTATATTCAGTAGGATCTTAACTCATCAATTTCTCGAGTTGAGAAAGAATAATAAGAGAATTGAACTAGTTTGATTTCGTTCATCTTTAAAAAAAAAATCAAATTTTAAAATAATAAAATTTAAATTGGAAACAATTACACAAATATAAATATATAAAAATTCAACAGAATCGATTTTGTTAGATTAGATAATCTGATTAAATTAAATAATTTCGATTTGATTCAATTTTCAGTTAGAACTTACATATGCTTACACTAAAACAAGTTCAGAATATTTATAATGCTAGAACTGAAAGAAAAACAAGAGTAGGAAAGAAATTTGTAAAGTGAAAGTAATAATTTTTACTCCAACGAACTAAACTTTTTTCTCTTTAATTGTTAATTCTATAAACACGCATTTATGTCTTTTTCGCACAAAAACACGACAGCTAATAATTCCTTTTACGAGTACGGTTGACTCTGTTTTTTGTAGCCTAGACGACAAGTAGGTTTTGAGGTACGCAGTAGTAGCAATTAACAACAAATGTCGTTGTAAGCGTGTCCAACAACTTCCAATGTCTTTTAAATTTATTAGCATTTCTTTTAAATTTATTAAAACACCGATTATTATTCCACACTTTGCACATAAATATATAGATAAGTGATCTAATCATGAAATATATATATAAAAGAAGTTTAAGAGATAGACGTAGATAATATAAATTAAAAAAATTTCAAATAAATAATATTTTTTGAAAATAATGTTTATAATGTATGATATTTTCCCTCACATTTTATTAAAAAATAATCTATAATAAAGAAATTCATATAAACCACAAAGTTAAAGTGAATATTTAAAACATTCTTCTTATATTAAATGGATATGCTTGTGGTAGGTTAATAGTTCTTTTTTTTTTCTTTTTTTGGTAAGATGATTAATGCTATTATTAGTTAGTGTAGGTAGGATTAAAGTAATACTCCCTCTAGTGTAGTGCAATTATGTTTCTTAATTTTTAATAAAAAAGGCATTTAATTTAATTTGATTTATAACTTTAATTATTTTTTAATTTTCTCGATATTTATTTATTTATTTAAAACTAGACCTCTAGCTAATAGGACAATGTTTTCCATTGATCAAAAGCTTCCTCGCAATTTACAAGTAGCCGTCACTTTCTTTTTTCTTGACTTAAATTTGACTAATTGCAAAAATTTAAGGGGTAAAAAAAGAAAAAATAGGTGCTATGTCCTTGTCACGAGGCTGCTCTATTTTCTTTTTATGACCAAAATTTTTCAATTAATAATTTTATTCTTTTTGAAAACAACATTTTGTTGTACAAAAAATATTATTAACTTTTTAAAAAAAATTGTAATCAATGGGTAGGGTTGATGATGATGATTATTATTATTATTATTAGTTTATGAAATTAAAAATTAAGGCTTCCTACCTCTTTTAGTCAAACTCGTGAGCAAGTTGCAATTTCTATTCTAATTTTTTGGTATGTATAATTATAAATTATATTTCCACATTAGTGGGAGTGCTAATTAGAATATTGGGTGAGGAGGCAATAGACTTTAAGAGGGACAACAATAATCTATCCACTATAGTAGTGGATAGAAGTTACTGTCATGAAAGTGATGGAGATGAAAGTTTCGATGACTCTATACTGTGATACGGAGCCAAGAATTAAACTCAGAAGAGGTTAAAAAAGATTTCAAGAATTAAGAAGGGTGAAATTAAAAATATTTACTATTTTAAGGGGTAAAATAAAAAAATTTTAAAATTTTATGAGATAATTCTTAAAAAGAATTTTAGTTAGGGGGTTGCGGGCTACCCCTGACCTCCCCCGTACATAACATAGACTTATAAGTCACCATCTTGCATCAAATCAATTGGCTTATGCCAGGTCCATCGATGGTTCATTATAATTCTTCCATTATTATACATTTCATTTTTCAACAATTTCCATATGTAAATGCTATTTTTTTGTAAGAATAGTCGCGTCGGTGCTTAACAGTTAAACCAATATAACAAGTCTCTCTTGCAGCTTACTTTGTTGCTGGAAGTGACATTGGAAAATTTACAGTGAAAGCTGCTGATGATGTTCGAACCATAAACAAGTTGGTTCATTTCCGACCATCTTGCAATTTTTACAACATGAATGAACTTGCAGCTTTATGGGAAAAGAAAATTGGAAAAACACTTCCTAGAGCTACAATCACTGAAAATGATCTGCTTGCTGTAGCTGCAGGTTAATTTATCACTCTTAATTCTATCTTCACAGTAAAAAAAAAAAAAAAAAATTAAAATTAACACTACCGAATTTCCTATTTGTGTTTTTGTTTTATTTTTCTTCGCGCAGAAAATCAAATTCCAGAGAGTATTGTTGCATCATTTACCCATGATATTTTCATCAGAGGTTGCCAAATCAATTTTTCAATTGATGGTCCTAATGATGTTGAATTGTCCAGTCTGTATCCTGACGAACCATATCGAACATTGGATGAATGTTTTGGAGAATTTCTTCTCAGATTAGACGGCAAGAAGGATGAAACTGTTGCTCCAAATGCAAATGAGAAGCCTGTGAACAAGAAAGCTAGAGATGAAACTGCTATGGTTGAACCACTCATAGTAACAGCAACCTGTGCCTAGCTTGCTTGTTTGTGTTACTGGTTGGGAAATAATATTTTATTTCCAAGAATTCAATTGGATTGTTATGATTTATTTTTGGAATGTGTATTTCTTAGTATGCGTCAGGGAAAAGAAAGTTTGTCTATGGTGACCTTAAGATTTAAAGTAAATAAATTGTAATCGATAGAATTTTAGCTGATCAAATGTGGTTCAGTAATCGAGCTCTTGAACCCGTAAGGAATTTTAGAGTTTTGTGGTTAGATTTAAATGGGTGAGAGCAAATGTTAAGAAATAAGAGAGCTATCCCACTGTAAGGGAAATGTAATTGCAATCTGAGATTACTAAATAATTCCGTTAATAAATAAGTTGCCTGTTGTTTTTCACATTAGCTTTCTGCTATCTTGAAATAGAAGCAATCAAGCAAATTGCTTGTCAGATGAATCTTTGAAGCAAAACTGATTTTCAGAACAGCGGTTTTACTAAATTTAACTTTTTTTTTGTTTCTTAAAAACCATTGTTTGTAATCGTCAAATACTGTAAATATAGTTTTATCAAATCCCAGCTCAATCCCAATATCAAAAAAGCATTTATTCAACAAACCACGTTAGACACAAAATGGTAACTATGCATTGTTAAAATTAAATTTCTTTTGAGTTTATGAATTGGGTTTTTCAGTTTCTGATAAGAGGCAAAACAATACAAGTTATGAGCCAATATCCTAATGGAGTGTACAACTAATGGAAGTGAGTACCAATCTCAGATTTCAGCGAAAGAATACAACTAATGACAGATATTTATGGAACAGACAGAATGTGCTATTGTAATACAAAACGTGTTGTTGAAAATATCAATGTTCTTGAACTGGAAATCACAGGAAGAATTTTCCCCGGACAATGGTTCAAACACTTGGTGACAATTTCACAAACTTGATAATGGTTTCCAAAGCTTGATGCGGTTCCCCTGTGCTATCAGATAACCCCACACAATTGTCATCTTCTCTTTGCATGCTTCATCCAAAAACATATAAGCAGCAAGGAAGCTTTCTAGCCATCTTGTGGATATAATTGAACTACACATCGTATACAGGCAGTCGCTCTTCGATTGTGACACGGCAGATAGGGCACTTCTTACACTTCTCACAGCAAGTGCTGGAATTGACAAATGTATCAGCAAAAGGATCCACACATATAACATTTAAATTTCACTAAGTTTCAAATGAAAACAAACAGGAAATCTTATATAACAGAAAAAAAAATGCATAAAGCGAGTGGGAAAATCACAGCCCTAGTTGCACAAGCAAGAACTTTTATCTTCCCTTGACGAACCCCTCACTTAGATAATAAAAAAAATGAATAGAGCGCATGGAAAAATCACAGCCCTAGTTGTGCAAGCAAGAACTTTGATCTTCCCTCGACCACCCTCTCACTCTGCCTATGACTAGTAAGGTCCAACATTTTTATTGGGAAGGCATATTATCGAATAGGATAGAATTCATGTACTAAAGATGGTTTCCCCTGAGGGAGACAAATATTTCAGAATATTTGCTAATCCACTAATGAATGTTGCAAAAGTGAGTATATTTGCAGTATAAGGGCAGATCTATGTACCTGCAAAGGACATGATGCCTGCACGGAAGCAGCACAACATTAATTTGATCCTCAAAGCAAACTCTGCATAGGATTTTTTCCTGGTGGATTCATTGGGTCAGTAAAACAGCACCAAAAGCATAGAAAAGAATAAAAATGAAAAACTAGCTCTTATGTTGGATTAATACATTTTGAAGTCTTTCACACTCCTGCTGGCTAAACTTTGTGATTTCTGTTTGCTCACCTAATGCAGCTTGCAATCTCCAAATCTGTTACCAAAATAATTAAAGATTTAAATTTCTTTAAAGTGAGTATGTAAAGCACAGAAATTTGCTGATGGAGAGAATGATACAAATAAACCTCCTCAACAAGTTCAGATTTAGGCATCTTCTTCACGACATCTGGTGAGAATGTATTATAGCTGAATAATAAGGATAAAAGGAGAATCAGACAGATAAAACTCATTCCTATCTTTTTAGTCTGAAAGTTACAAGCAAAAATGAAGCAAACAACACATTCAGTTGAAGCTCAATTGTGTGCAGGTGAACTATGCTTTGCATGGCAAGATTAGCAAGTACCATAAACAACTTCAAGAGAAACTATGATGTTCGTTTGTGCTCACTCATGCAGCCAAGCAAAGAGAAATGATCCTAACTTGATGAAAAAAATTCAAACTGAAAGTAAACAACAGTACATGAAACATACCCTGAACATCCAGGATAATACAGTCTTGCCTGCTCCTCTCTGCTTCCTTCATCAATTGACCACCAACCCATTAACCTGTTGATAAGAATGAAACCTAAGCAATAAGTACAGCTAGATAGCAGTAAGATTTTAATCATAATCCATGCAAGATAAGAAGAGATTACTAAAGGTCATCCAAGTTTTAACAACCAAAACCATTACCTTGATCCATGGTGCAAAAACCCAAGAAAATCACAAACTTTGGATGCAATAGTTAAGTATCTAGTAGAACCAGATCCACCACGTAGTAAAATAACGATTTTCTCTACCAATCTATAAATAGCAAACAAGACCCCAGCTCCTTGTATCAGCAAAAGTGGAGCGAAAAGAACCGGAAATGGAATATGTTCAGCATCAGGAGGTGTACCCTGAAATTGTGCAAAAGAAAGTGCATTTTGTATATGAGTTGAACTTGGGAGGAGGATTAAAAATTATCAATAAAGTCACTTTTGAGAGCTTCTAGCACCTCTAAGCGCATAAAAAGCATGATCTGGAAACCAATAAAAGGAATTTTCATAAAATGTCCGCCAATGTCCTGCAGATTGCATATTCTGTTGCTCTGATGCCGGTCTTCATCTGAAGAAACTACCAAGCCTCTATTCCACTCGATATATCTGATGGACATTGAAGAACCAGGCCCTCCAATATGTGAATGCCTATGAATTGCTGGATTGTACCACCTTGTACAAACAAGAAAGGCAAAGCATTCTGCAATTCTGCAATGAAAAACGTTTTTCAGCAAGTGCAGGAGCTGAAAACCGATATCAATATGCAAATCATCAAAGATTAATGTAATAATAATAATAATAATAATAATAATAATCATTACCCATAATTTATAAACAAGTCCCACCATCCAAGAGCTGCCACATCACCTGCATACCAAAGAAAAGGTGTCACCAGGGTGGAGTGGTATAGCTATGTACCTGGTGCAGCCCAAATGGTTGGTCAAACAATTTAACTCAAAAGAATAAAGATCAAAAGGTTTTTTATGCTATTGCTGCAGAGCTCAAAAGGTGCCGTCCCCAACTTTTGCATTTCACAGTTTTCCTCTTACTGCCCCTTCATTTTGAACAGGTATGAATTCATATCTATAGGATAATTTCCATCTTCAAAGTAATGTATATGTGCAACCACCCCGCCAACCCCCCCCCCCCCCCAATCTTCCAAAGTAAATGTATATGTGCAACCACCCCGCCAACCCCCCCCCCCCCCCCCCCCCCCCCCAACCAACAAAAAAGAAAAAAAAAAAACAAAAACAAAACAAAAAAACTCAAAAACAAAACAAAAAGAAAAAAAAAAAAACAAAAACAAAAACAAAAAAACCTCAAAAAATTAAAAATGAAAACATGGTCAAGAATTGGACAAAAAGAACCAACAGGATAACCACCTCATGTCCAAAGTTCCAGCATCGAGTATTCCTTGGATTTCAAGGTAGTAATGTGTATTGAGTTGACATATATTGGATGAAAGAGACAATCATACAATGGAATTGATTATCCAATAAAACAAAGTTCAAAGAAATGAAAATTGGGAACAATTACAAAAAGTAAAAGCATGTGACTAGAATACAGAAAACTGTTGCTCAATAGAAATACAAAAAACTTTACCACATAGCTTAAGAAGAGTGAATATTGTTGCAGCCATGAAGAAGACCATAGATATTGCAACCCAAAAGTGCTAGAAACCAAAGATTAAAAATATGGTATCAACATTCATAGCAAGGATAAAAAAAACATTCATATTGCTAGCAAAGTATATTCCTGACAAAATTTCATAGAAACATGTCCCATCATAACAATCACAATTTTTTACCAGGCTAACTTTTAACATGTAGTTTCCCTTTGTTTTCTAGCTGGTAAAAGGGGAACAATAAAAAACTTTGGTGATTTCACACTTTGCAAGTTTGGTTATTTAGGAAAGATCTTGTGTTTATTTAAAAAGCTTAAAGGAATAGAGATTTGGCTGGACAATAAAAAAAATGTAAAAGTAAAATCGAAGAAGCAACTTAAACAAGAAATAGAAGATTTTGAGGCTGTTATTCATGCTGGTTAGGCATCCATGAACAGTAGAATATAAAAGTTTTTAGCTTCCCAACTAAACTTCCTAAAGCATCATACTTGAGGTTCCAATAGGCATCAGAATTAGTTTGATTGCACCTCCAAAGAAGCATAATTGCTCGAATTTGATTGATTGAGAAACTGATAATAAGCATCACTAGTACTGATTGCTTACCACAGTGTAGCATATACATCTCAAAACAATACTTAGATTAAGAGATTTCTTAACTTACAGGAAGAGTCTCCCATATTGCTTCATCACTCATGCTTTCTTCATCTCCAGGCATTAAAGCTCTACACATCCTATAGTTAAAAGAATATCAAAAGATGCTTAAAAAGCCATGAAAATCATTTGCTAAACTGAGTTTTACTCAGAAGTATGATTTAACCCAAGAATTCTATCCTTCCACGCAGAAGAGTTTAAGACTGTTCCCCTTCAAACAACCCCCTTTACGCTGGATGTTTCATGTAATGTAATGCAATATCATTTTGGATAATGATAACACCAAGCTTCTTTTACCACTTTTAGAACATTCATAACTAATTGGATCGTGTAAGATTTCAGGCTACAATAATAAGAACCAATGCTGTCAAAAACAAAAGGCATACTTAATGCGATAAGATCTCTTGTTGCTCAAGGCACTGGGTTCCATGCTGAATGCCCAATTCCTAGTTACATTGAAAGAATACATTCAAATTGAAAAAAACTAATCAAGGCTGAACTCACTGAATGTTGTGTCATCATATCAAGATTTTGTTTAAAAGTCAATTTCCACATCACCATATATACATCACAATCAACAGAAGAACATTAGTTGATATAAAATTATTGAAAGAAAAACAGGGGAAAAACAAAATTATATCTAATTTACTGATGATTTCTAAAATGAAAAATCATAACATTCATTCACTTTTCTTCTTTTTATTCACCTCCATTACCTTCCTTTTCTAGCATTTGTAAAGCTGGACGCCTAATAGAAACTTGAGGGCTATTTTGTTTCAGCAGTTGTGATTAGCTGTTGATGGTTAGTAACTAGTAGTTGGAGGGCCAAATACTAACAGCTAGAAGCATCAACTTTCAACAATTCAATTATAATTTTGAACCTCCAACTGCAGGATTAACCAAATACCCTTAGCATCAACTTTCAACAATTCAATTATAATTTTGAACCTCCAACTGCAGGATTAACCAAATACCCTTAGCATCAACTTTCAACAATTCAATTATAATTTTGAACCTCCAACTGCAGGATTAACCAAATACCCTTAGCATCAACTTTCAACAATTCAATTATAATTTTGAACCTCCAACTGCAGGATTAACCAAATACCCTTAGCATCAACTTTCAACAATTCAATTATAATTTTGAACCTCCAACTGCAGGATTAACCAAATACCCTTAGCATCAACTTTCAACAATTCAATTATAATTTTGAACCTCCAACTGCAGGATTAACCAAATACCCTTAGCATCAACTTTCAACAATTCAATTATAATTTTGAACCTCCAACTGCAGGATTAACCAAATACCCTTAGCATCAACTTTCAACAATTCAATTATAATTTTGAACCTCCAACTGCAGGATTAACCAAATACCCTTAGCATTTACTGAAAAATTTTTCCCTTTTACCTAAGCTGAACAATTAAAGATTAAGAGCTTGTTGAAAGACAACTCTTCAATCTCAATAGTAAACTGAATTAACGCTTGCTTTTCCATTCCATATTTCAGAATTCATGCACAAGCTAGTAAAGCAGTAACTACTCTACTACTTAACATAACAAAACAATAAACACAGAAAAACAATAAAAATAACAACTTGTAACAGCTGACATAATAAGGAAAAATAAGTAAATAGTTTTAATCTTGCTTAACTGGTTGCACTATAGACTTGCTTGACTCAGCTGCCCTATATCTATAAAACGCATTTCATTTATGCCTATCCTTGTTGTTCCTTATATGAGACAAAGTGATATAACAAATTGGTGAACCGGTACAAAGAAGCAAAAATACACTGTAAGTGAAGTAGTGAACAATCTATAATTCAAATCAAAACAATTCACAGTATAAGATGTTAATTCTGTGCATTAGAAGAATGAAATTCACCAGTGTTTAGTGAAGCAAACAAAAAAAAAAAAAAAAAAAAAAAAAAAAAAAAAAAAAAAAAAACCTGTTATAGTCTATTAGGACTTTCGCCATTCGTGATCCTCCCAGCACTAGCCCCCAATCTATAATCTTTATTTTAAACCAATTAATACGCGCATAACCTTTATTTAAATATGGGTTTATGTACACGGTATGTAATTTCTTGAGAGCATAGTTGCAAGTTGGTTTCTCTCTAGTGATTTGGATGTTACAAACAATGTTAAGCTGAACTAGCACTATATTAAGTGGACATTGAGTTAACCCCCCCGATCAATGATAGAGTACCAAGAGTAAAGCACACAACACTTATCAAACATATAACTACCTAGTCAAGAATCAGATCAGTATAGTTGGTGAAAATATGGTGTAATCTCCAAATCCTCAGTTATATGTCAAATCTACAAAAGGGACTATCTCAATTTCCTAACTACTGTTAATCAATATAGCAATGTTTGTTTTTATCTCCTGATAGCCCAATGTCAAGAAGCGGCATTGGCAAATAAGTTCCAAACCAACAACCGCCCCTTCTGCTCCGTATTAGTGAAGGCTCTATCAAGGAAAGCATAAATCAAAAAAATATTTTTACTGGAAAGAAATCAAATCAAAAAAATAACAAATATACAGAAAATAATGAAATACAATCAAAAAGATACTTAATTGAATAACGCTGGTATAATTACAATTCACATAAGATTGCTGCTTTTCCAAATCATATCACATCACAACACGTACATACAGATATACAGAAAGCGGATGAAACAAAATCCACCCACATACCTTTCAAATCTGTTTTAGACAAACTACCACCAAAAATACTTCAAATAACCCCAATAACGCTAAATTATATAATTGACATTGGAGAGTTTCATTGTAATGCAACATTGGCCAATCCCTAATTTTTCACTCTAATCTCCATTTACTACTCAAAAAAAAATTTAAAATAGGATTATTTTAACTCTCAGTAGCCTGCAGGAGGTGAGGAAGGGATGGTTCCGTAACTGGAGTGCTTCCTTCACGCATATCAGGTCACCAAACAAGTTTTTCGGATTTGTCATTTTTTTGTCCTTAGAAGAAAAAAATTGCTTTTTGTTAGGCCTCCCCCACCTCCCCAATGTTTGGATTGCCATTGCTTACGGGCCACTTTCTGCCGTAATCGACTGGGTATTGCCAACTTGGGAAAGACATCTATTCGTGCTCCCACATGAATGGGAATGTAAAAGAAAGGCCTCTGTCATCTAATTTAAAATATTTCGCGCTCTCTCTTTTACTTTACCTATGCCACTTCGGTGTACTTATTACCAAAACCGGAGAAGTGCACAAGAATTTAAAGAAGAATTCCAAAAAAAGATTATTACAACTTCATCATTATCGTGAGTGTTAATACTTATTGGTGTTTGGATCTCCCTTTCTGTCTTTCAATGTTTCATAGTGGCCATATCTATCGCTGGTCTTCTGGCTCTTCAAAAAAAAAAAAAAAAAAAAAAAAAAAAAAAAAAAGAAAAAGAAAAACTTAATGATACCTTATATTATCAATCAAGATTGCTGCTTCAAATGCCAACAACGGGAGAAAAACAATCTTCAAGTTGACAACTACCACAAATTCAAGCCAATAAGCAAAATAAATTGACAAGGTTTGAACACATCAAATTACTCTAATCTTTTTCTCTCAAAAAAATAGTATTACTCAGAGCCGGAGGGAGGGGATGGCCACTGCTTCCCCTATCGCCAAAAGTTCATTTATTTTTGCCTTGAAGAAATTTTTTTTTTGCCCCCCACCTCCCCAAGTTTGATTCTTGCTCCGCCACTGGTATGAGGACACTTTGTGAAGCTCATTGGCAATAATGGAGAAAAATGGGTCATCTAAATAATTTGGCTCTTATTTACATGCTTGAATACAAACGGAAATGAAAGAAAAAGAATTCAAAAAAGATAATTATAATTCAGGGTGTGTTGTTATAGATTTTCCACTCACCATAACTGTTCTCTAGACGTATACAAAGGAGTAGCTCAAAAGCAATAAGCAATGGAGTTGCCAAGACAGCATGAGATGGTGCCCACTGTAAAGAAAAAGAATGTTATAATAGATCAAAAATCCAAATTCAGATTTCTGAAGAACAATATAATAAATTATCAACATGAGAAAGATGATAATAAATTAGAAACTCATACACGGCGATCATTAGGCATTGATGGAGCAGGTAAAGAAAATCGGCCACGTGCTACAACTGCATGAAATAGCCACAGAGGTGCAAAAATAAACCTGCATGATCAAACAAGACCACAAAACTAGTATTTATTAACTTAACAGATCATCACCTTGAAACAAGGATGCCATCAAAATGATTACAGCTGCAACTAATTTGCACAGAGAGATTACATTTTCTTGCTTTTCATTGGCCAGCTCACAAAGACAGTAAATATAAATTTTAAAGGGAAAAAGTTGGAAGAAAAGGATGGAAAGGAAAAAGACAGAGGCTTGTATTCAACTATGAGCACCAGCATTCATCCAAAAAAAGTTGTATGCAATGCAGTAAGTGGTTCGTGTAAACTCAAAACTTATGCTTTACTATGGTATCATAATTGCAAGAGTAAAAAGACCCTCCCCCACACCCCCCCCCCCCCCCCCTTTATCATGGTTATCATAATTGGCAAGATAGGTAGAAAGCTAGTCCCCTCTCCCCATTACCTCTGTCTTACCCTCGCGCTACCGCCCCAACTCCCTAAAAATATAAGAAGTGATTAACCAAGTAATCCTTCTGATATAAAATAGCGGTACAGACCAATGTGGTTAATCAAAGAGCACTATACATTTTCAAATCCAAACACATTTGGGTTGCCAGGGTATAGAAGCGGACCATTTCATTTATTGAACTATACATTCAGAGTTCCATCTTTATGTTTGCCGCCTTTGCTTTAAAATTCCAATTCTACTCCAATACCTGTTATACACAACCTTGTGCTGTCGATTATGGCAAGGCCATTACTAACGAGGGTGCCATAGGAGGCGAACTTACATCTCATTCCTTTGATTTTTCGACCCGGGTTGGATTTATCGCTTGTGAATATCTAAGTTAGTCTAAGCATCTTCTTTCGCTTCAATCTATGCCTCCAGTGGGGCATTATCATTAACATGACAATGTTGGTGTCCACTAATGGGCAATTCCATCCTTTGCTCTTATAGTGAGTACTAGGTAATTGTGTTTAAGTTTTCTCTCCAACATCTATAGACTCCCCTTTATTATAAACAGTCAAAATCATCCTTTATGCTCAATGCCTTGCTCTTACTAACACCTGGGGTACATATATCAAACATATTATAAAAGATTGATTATGATTAATATATAAAATTTTATACCTTCTTAGGTTAAAATAACAAAGTAAGGAGTTTATACGATTGGTAAATGTGAGACTTCCCACCAAGACTAATATAATATGTGTTAATTGTAGCAGTCATGTGAACCCATTTTACGTATAACATATTGCAATAGAGCCAAATCAACTTCCAACTAAATCGGTTTTGCCCCATAGACAAGGGGGCATCTAGACTTACCCATCGCTGAGCATTTTCTAGACTAAACGTCCTCCTTTCAGCTCTTTTAATTCAAAAAAAAACAATATGAAATCTCCCCACACAACACATTTCATAGTATCTCAAAGCTCGGGCACATATCAGTTTGTTTAAAACAAACTCTTCTCCCAATTTTCTGAATTCACAAAAGTGCAAATAAAGAACTATTTGATAGAGTTTCGAATCGTGAGTCTTTTTATGCGGTATATTGTATGACAAATACAAATAATTAGGCTCGGCCCCATTAACAGAACTAAGAAGATTTTGAGCGTGTTTCTTCCTTTTACTCAACACAGCATAATTCCGATCAATATTCCAACACAAAATAAATTACAAAAGGAAAATTTCCACCTTTTTCCTCAGCAATTCAAAAAGGCATACTACAATATGAGAAGTTGATGGATGGCAACTAAAATGGAAATTCTAGATGGAAATAAATGTCACATACAATGCCAATTAAGAAAATTTAAGCAGTGCGACCCAACCAGTTACTCTGAGCGCAATCAACTATTTTGCATATCTCGAAATTGGTTGTCGTTCTGAAGCTGGAGCAAAGCAACAAAGAAGTTCTTCATAACATCTCCCCCCCCCCAAAAAAAAAAAAAAAACCTTGAAATGACAACCAATGTGGTTAATCAAGCACTATACATTTCAAATCCAAACACATTGGTGGTAAGCACATTAGCTAATTAAGTTTCATCTTGTCCCTTCTAAAATTCACAACTGACACCTGCTGTCAATATCAAGCCATTACTAACGAGGTATTTGGTGGATTAGAGCTAAATGTCTAGCAGGGATATCACATTACAGTTCTCCTGGGAATTGTATAGTGAGTACAATTTGTTTAGTTCAATCTGACCTAATAAAGTAAAAATTTTATTATGCTTGTCTTCAAACCGAAATATCAACATAAAAGATAATAATAAATTACTTGTAATAACAAAAGGAGTTTACATTGAAATACTTCCAGAATAAATTTTAATTTAGCATGACATTTTAGATAAAGAAAGCAACAATCAATAACGTTTCAGAATGCATAATCCCAGTGAGCATAGAAAGCCCTCAGTTTTATCAAAAACCCACAAATTTCTAGTTTCAAGCCGCAACAGTTTTTGTTACACTTTCCAAATTCAAAATAAATAAAATTGAAATTTCACGAGATGGGTATTCAACAAAATGCCACAAACAGAATAGAGTTTTGAGCTTTCTCCTTTAACAGCAAACCGAAATCAAAAAAATAAAAAATCCACTTTCTCAGCAATCAAACACTAATAGAAGAGGAGAAAAATAGAAATAAGTAAGCAAGAAAATAAACGGACCACCACGAGCAAGACACTGCACGGTCAAGCCTGAGAGCAAGCAACAGCGTGAATGAAAAAAGTAGGGAATGGGCTACGACGGCCAGTAAAGACTTAGCCACTCTCCTCCAGCTCATTATCACTGTTCTTTGAACCAACATGGCTAGCAAATTCCAATTGCAGAGAATTGAAATCCCCTCCAAATTTCTCTCTCCCTCACTTTGAATTTTCTGGAACTGGTTCTTCAGAAAGCAACTGTAGAAGGAAATATCAAACGGAAATTTCAAAGAGAGAGTGACATCAGAAACAGAGACATTTGTCCTTATGACTTCGCTTTCACGCTAAAGCAAACGATACAGAGTGCACTGTTATCTGTTAAAAAAATGATAAATAAAAATCTTTTATATAGCAGAGCAAGTTTTTCATGGACCAAATGGACCATAGTCTCCCAGAAAATTACATCTTTTCCATTGAATATTTACGGGGTTATTTGAGAATGACAAGGGCATTTTTGGGAAAAAAAGGTTTAGCGAGCGAAAGCAAAAGCCAGTTGTCGAAGTTGTCCACTTCGTAAATAATTTGGAGCATAATGATTTATGTTGTTTTTGGTAAGTGATTGTGATATTTATCTATTTGGTTAATGCTTCTAATGGGCGTACATTGGAAGGAATATTTTTTATATAATTGAATGAATGGGGATCATACACGTGTCATTTGATTTGAATATTTTAAAGACATTATATTAAAATGGGGATGGACTCTTCCACACCTGATTAATTTCTGATTATATACTGAAAAAAAAATAAAAATAATTTTTTAAAATTTATTTTTATTAATTTGGTCGGTATATCCAATGTACTGAAGTATAATCCATTAGGATGCCAACCCAATTCGATGATGGTTAAGTAAAAACAGACGATGAAGCAATTTATTATCGTCCTTATCTTTAAGATTAGTATGAGCTTAGTACCTCTTATTATTAATGATTAGCAGTATATTCGTGCTACACATGTTTAAAAAAATTGAATAAATAGTAGCAGTACGAAATTATGTTAATGAGACCATTATCATTGTCATTGAAATTTATATTATTATATTAAAAAAGATATGAATAAAAATAAATAAATAGCAGACAAAGCAACAATGATTTTGAATGTAAAAGTGAAAATTAGTAAATAGGTAGAATCTATAAAGATTGAAAAAATAAAAGTCAATAAATAGTCATCAGTGAAATTTATTAATGTGACTTATTTTAGAATTAATATAAAAATAAACTATTTATATCATTGATTAAGTAAGTTATCATATTATTAAAAGCTGTATAAATTATCATTTAATATTTTATTAATTATTTAGTATTATAATTAGTCAATTATATTTAACACATAAAATTAGTTTAATTCTAAAATCAAAGACACAGTATCTTTTTTTTTTTTTTTTTTTTTTTTTTTTCTGTTTGGTTGCAAGAATATTTATTTTTTTTTTTTTTTTTCTGTTTTGGTGCAAGAATATTTAGATTACAACACTTGTAAGTTGTATCCCTTTGATTTCAAAGGGTAAATTTCATTTAACCAATGTTTGGTTATATGTGGGTCTGCTTTTATATTATTTTAATCAAAACCTTTAATTTACTTTTAGGGTGGGATTACAATAGATTGACAAGATTAGAGTACTCTAACTTGATGTTTGAGCTTTAATTTTATTTTAGGAAGCAATTTGCTTTCCGGGTAAATTTCCAACAAATTCAAAAAATTAGGATATTTTTATAATTTAGGCCAACCGCATAGTAATATTCTAAGAAAAAGTCATAATAATGTGGTTTAAACTGTCATTGCTATTTTCAAAACATCAAGGCTACATAATGCTTCTTATTGAACAAAGATGCACACCAAGACAAATTTAATGGTATGCGCATATATAATCTGCTAATAGATCCTCGTTTGAATGTCCTTTTCAATATTAAAAAAATATATATATATCATGATACATTTAAAATATAATATTTATTTAATATTTTTGTATTACTTTTCTTATATTTTTAATATGTTGCCACCTAGTGGGCATTAATTTGATTACAAAATTGTCTCTAAAATTTAAAATTGAAACATAAAACATTATCTATCTTTGTTAACCTTATCTGATTTTTTTCTCCATACCAAAAGTGTTTATCTAATGCTAGATTATTCTTAATGGTGAGGATTCACAAATAGAAACCCCAACTTGTATAGGTGAGGCCCACTGATTTTAATTATATGAACCACAATTTGGCAATGCAATAATCCAAGTAATATACATCATATCACATCCTGTCATTTTGAGATCTTTTTGCAAAATAATCACTTTAGTGATTGAAATGTGATTAATTGATAATTAAGTACAAAATTTAGTGTATTCTCAATATAATTTATTTTTATTTTGCAAATATTATTGTACAAAGTGTCAATCAAACGGTGGTCTGATCGGTCTTTTCACCTATGTAAGGTATTGAGTTCGAATCTTTTCGACAACAGTTACTTTCATCGAATGGGAGGATTATACTCATTGTGTAGCTCTTTCAGTCCATGCAAAACTTCCAAATGAATTTATTAACTTAATATTAACTCAAGTTAACTTTGAGTCCCAAACTTTAACCATCTAACTACAATTTAAAAAAAAAAAAAAAAAAAAAAAAAAAAAAAAAAAAGCAGTTATCAATTTAAATTCTGAGATTGTGGAAAAAGAAGACTCTATCGGACATTGCATCTTAAAAAAAAAAAAAAAAAAAAGCAGTTATCAATTTAAGATTTGAGGATTGGGGAAAAAGAGAGACTTATCGGACATTGCATCTATATATGTTTAACATAATGTATCATTTAATCGGTTAATTAAGTTCCACTGATAAACTGGGATTCCAATAATGGCATAATAATGCAAATGAGACATAATAATTTATAAAAATAATAGCATATATAAAGGCAAGTTATATGGCAATAATAAAATTGGATTCAATCCAACTAGACGTTAATACATGATGTGATTGGTATTTTTATTTATATTATTTTTTTAAGTAGGTGAGTGTTTGAAGTCAAGTGTCTTTAGGTATAAATATTTTTATTAATTTAGTGGGAATTATAAAAGTTAGCATGATTAATGTATTTTATTATTTTATATTATATTTTGATTTGTTTAATTCCTTTTTCTTTTTTTTTTTTATCAAGATTTGTTTAATTTCATATAAGCAAAAGAAAGAAAAAAAAGACTAAATAACATAATCAAAATAATAAAATTACATGTAATGGGAGTTAAATCATAAATTGAATAATAATAATAAAGTAACTAAATCTACAATTTTAACCCTTTTTTATAAAAAAAAATGAAAATGTGCAATATTAAACTTGGAATTAACCCAATGGCCAAATTTTCTGGCTCTCGCTAAAAATAAAAAAATTGCAGTTCCCTTGTATTTTGTTTTTTGGCCGTATCCAATACGTACAATTCCAAGGGCTCAATAGGAAGTTTCCTAATCGTATAGATTTGCATATACCAACAAAATTAATTATACATGGAATTTCATGGCGTCAACCAAAAACATACTCAGTAGTTCCTTTCATGAGATTCCTTTTAATATATATATATTTTTTATTTTGTTTTATTTTAATGGATTAAGAGGATAAAATGAAATGCATATGCTATTGACCCAACTATGCTTTTCCTATGGCCTTCAAAATTTTTAAAACAATCAAAGGAAAATTAACAAAAACACATATAGAACTAAACCCTAATATAAGCCCTTTTAGTTAGTAAGTCCAGTTGTGTATTAACTGGATATGTCTAATTAAGATAGAACTTTTGCTAGGGATGAGTTCCACCCAATCTAAATCTACAGGATAAAACTCGATATATTTATAAATGTATCATGTACGAATATCTATTAATCTGACTCGAGCCAATTCGAATTTGATCCGATTAATCTTTTTCTCTTTTTATATAAAAAGTAAATTCTTTTTAGTGATTTTCTGTATATTAACTATATACTGGTCTGATCCAATCCTGATTTAAATTTGAATCCATTCGATCTAATGCGAGGCAATTACTCTATGATGGATATTGTTTTTGCTACCAAGTCAGGTATGGAGATTGTAAAATCCAACTCCAACTAGATTCATGATCATCCCTACCTTTTACCAAGAGGTAATTATATGGCAATTTCTATTTTTCTTTGTTTTATTATTATGAGTATTCTATATTTTCTTTGGTATTATCGAGGGTGTCCTTCCAACTCCTATTTAACGGTTAAATAAGAGACTAATCACTTTCAGGCCAAAAAACGATTATGTTAAAACAAATATTTTTTTTTTTCCTCTCTTTGAATATTTTTTCCACTGATCGGACCCCTAAACTTGTAGAAATCATCTATTGATATTAAGTGTAGCTTACTACTTAAGTTACTTCTCATCAGTGTTTCCCGATAATTTTAACCGGAATATTAAGAATTCAATATGAAGTCGCTATTATTAAGAAAGCACTACTAAATAACATCATGGTTTAAGCGTGAAAATACTCGTAGAAGAAAAAAAAATTGCAGCCCTGTCTTTCTTCAAGCATCATTCATGATCTCCTTTCACAGTATTCTTTATAGATGACCCAAATTAATTATCTTATGGACTCATTAACCCAGATAAACTTTCTCATGTTCAAGATACGTTCAAAGATTTCCATGAAATGTACAGACCCATTCAGTGAATTTTATGGACAATAGACAAGGCCCAAAATTCCCTTTGCCGACTATACCTAGCCATTACACCATCAAAATTCCAAAGTCCAAAGCACCTGGGCCAGCCCAAGCAATTTTTCTTTTCGAAAAGAAAAAATGAGAAAAAAACAAAAAAAAAAGAACTCCATACAGTTTTGACAATTGACTAACATACTTCTAGGAGAAGTGTATATAAACACTCCTGCCTTCATTTTTTTTTCACTCGTCTTAAGAGCATTTTTGGGCCAATTTACGTGTATTGAATTTGTTTTTTTTGTTTTAAAAGTGTACTCTCCCATGTTGTCCAATGCATTTAAAATATTATTTTCCAGAATTTTTCTCCAAATTGATAAGGAAGGGAAATTTCCATCCTTACTAATTAAAGTAATTATGTATCAAATTCTAGAGGTTAAATTATAAATTTTTTTTCTTTGCAAATTGTTTAATCCTATTTGGATAATCAAATAAGTCAATGATTAAAAATATAATTTAGTATTTTCTCAGAGAAAAAAAAATACCAATTTAGTATGAAAAACTGATTCAGTGAGAATTTACTGATCATTTTCAAGAAACGTATACAATGAGTACAGAGATGCATTCTATATTTAGGTAAAGAGATGATTGCCATTTAACGTTGATTAACCAGAAAAAGAAATCTCGAATTCCAAAAAAAAAAAAAAAAAAAAAAAAATCCGGAGCAAATTTTTCCTCCAAAATTAAATTCCATAAGCGAAAAGAAGCTGAATAAGGTTTCCATCCCATTAAACTTAATTTATCTTATAATGTAACTAATTGAGGTGTTATTAGTCGAAGAACATCTCTCAGAGTGGTTAAAAATCCTCATACCTAAATTTTTTTACTTTGGACCAATATGGGAATTTCGCTATTATCCTAATATTTCTTGGATATATCAAATAAGTCATGATTAAAAATTATAATTTAGTATTTTCTCAGAGAAAAAAAAATACCAAATTTAGGTTATTTGAAAAACTGATCAGTGAGAATTTTACTGATCATTTTTCAAGAAAACGGTTATACAATGAGTACAGAGATGCTTCTTATATTTTAGTAAAGAGATGATTGCCATTTAACGTTTGATACCAGAAAAGAAATCTCGAATTCCAAAAAAAAAAAAAAAAAAAAAAAAAAAAAAAAAAAAAAAGATTGTGCTACCATTTACCCAAAAAAGAAAAAAGACCATATAATAATAATAAGTCAAGTTAATAATTGAAATGGAAATGGTAGTGGCACAGCTAAATCTTACATCAGTTTGATTAATTTCACACTACGTTGGGTGGATGGGAGGCCTAACTTTGTTGGTTGAGTTTCTTTATTTACGTGCCATTGAAAAGAGAAAGAACAGTTACTGCATAATCATATACTCAAAGCAGGCTTCGAAGAAAAAGTTCCTATTAATTACTGTTTTATTACAGTTAATATAACAAATCATATCACTTCTCTAGCTACCTGTCTATCTTCTTATACAATATTGCTTAACTTACAAGTCTTACGATAATAATAATAATTGCATTTCTTTTTTCATGTGTGCATGAAGAACAAATATTAATTGTATTGCAAGATTGCTGGTAATTAAAAGGGCAGCCTGCATGAAGAGAAGATTGCACACCTTGATTTTTTTATATATGAAGGTCCACATTTCATTATTGTAATGCAAAAGGACTGTGTGTACATGTAGAATCCTGTTATGGCAGAGGTTCAATGCTGTAGATTATTACATCAATTATGAATAGCATGAAGTGGTCACAACTAACAAGTTTAATTATGAATAGAAATCATAAAAAAAAAAAAGATTTTTGAAAATCAACCGACGGAGTTGATTCAGTGAGAATGAAATGCATTGTCCGAGCATAGAGACACGTATGTGAATAAAAAAAATGACTTGTAGAACTTCAATAAATTTTATATTCAAATTTAAATCCTATAATTTATTGTATAAATTCTAGCACATATGTTACTCCATTTATTCTAAAATATAAGTCATTTAAGGTTCTTATATCGGAATTAAAGAAACAATTAATTTGATAAATTATAATAAATCATGAATAATTTGATCAAATTACCTTTTATTTTAAACTAAAAGTAATTTGTAAAGATAAGATAATTACTGTATCTAATGTAAATAAGAGTAATATTAAAAAAATATTATTATTACTCCTTAAAATATTTAAGACAATTTATTTTTTTAAATAAAATAATTACTTAAAAAACGATTTATATTTTGAAAACGAGTGAGCAATTATTTGCTTCATGCACATGGTTTATGGGCTCAAGGAAAATTTCTAAAAGATTAGGGTGAATAGAGTGTAGGCATTTTTCGTGTCAAAAGGCCAAAAAAAAAAAAAAAAATCCGTGTCAAAAGGCCCAAAAAAAAAAAAAAAACGCACCAACATGCGTTGTACTTTTAAAAGAGGATAAAAATTTGAGACGTGCTTGTAATTGGATGGGTCCAGCTTGATATTTCCAAAAGAGTTGTTGGCGTTAAATTACAAGTTTAAATTCTGAGATGATAATGAAATGATTTGTCAAAATTAATGACCAATAATCAAAGCTTATATTTAATATATACCACTTTCAAATATTGCTTTTTCCAAAATATTAATTCTGAATTCAATTTAATTTTTAAGTACACTCTCTATAATATAGCCTAATGCTTTTGTTAATCACATGAATTGTTAGTTGTCTCATCATGTTTAGCTTTTTCAAATTCATGCTTAAGGGTTTAATTAGAGGTCCTTAATCATAAATCAATCCCAAGATTATGTCCCAACTCCTCATTTTAGTGTAATCATCTCAACAAACTAATGCTTTTTTTCTATTTAATTCATTTTGAGAGACTCATTTCACTGCGGACTGCACAATAAAAGTAGAATACTCGTGTCGAAAGTACTCAAACTCGAAATTTTTCATCCTCAGCAAGTGAAAAGATGGATAAACCACATTTGGATTTGTCATTCACAAACTAATACCTTTAAAGATGTAATATATCTGAGATTGAATTTATTAAGACATCGTGGCTTATGGATCTGCTTATGAACCAAAATCGATAAAAAAAACGATGTTTTTATTAAAATGAGTATATTTCTAATAAATCTCTCTCTATATATAATTTTAGGGTCTTATACGGGAATATTGAATGACGTTAGTAAGTGAATTTTCCTTCTTAATTTTATCAATTCACTCAACTACTTCAGACCGGATCATATATGAATAATTTTTTCTCATTTTGACGAATCAATTTAATCTGATATAAGTAATTTATTTTTGGAATCAGACTATATAGTATAAATTGGGTTGATTGAATTCGACCTCATCGTATATGAATTTAGACAACATTACTTATAATAAATAAGTATAAATTAATGCAAGTAATGATCCTAGAAGCAATGATTAATTTTGACTTGCTTTAAGCTTTTTTCATTTGAATTGCTTTTAAGCTTCTTCTGTTCCTTCTTCGTTATTGTTACATAATTTTTTTGGTTTTGAGGACATAAGTGGGAACTGCACCTTTCGGCTTTGGAAAAATGATAACAGAGAGCAATTTGTTTTTTGTACTTATAATGAAAAGAACGGTGTTGTTGAGTGGAAGGTATATTTGAATGCACAACTCCTGTCCCACTTCGAGGGACACAATTTTCAATTGCAACTCTTGTTGTGGTAATTTTGTTGACTCTAAATTTTTATTAATTACCTAAAATTACTTATTAATCACACACAAAAATTATTAAATGTTCTAATTAATAATTTATGATTAGGAACAGCCTTTAGCTCTCTAAGCTACCTAACTTGTTAATGTCAACATGAAAGTCCTTTTTGGGTTTTTGGGCAAAAGTAATTTTTAGATTCTGTTTGGTCCCATTTTGAAGAATCTTTCTTTGTTCTTTAAAGCCAAACTGTTTGGGTTATTTGTGTCCTCCAAACTTGTTTGACTATGTACCCCTGTATATATTTCTTTTAATTAATAATATATTCCCCCAACTAATTTCATTTTTTTTTCAAAATTTGCTCACGGAAGTCTGAAATATTAAAATTCAAGAGTTTAATATCAATACTGCTTGGTACTTCCCTAGTTTGTTTTTGTTATTTTTTTCTCCTAAGAGTTTAGTTATAGAGGAGGAAATGATAGAAAGACAAATGTTTCGAACTCAAATTTTCCTAAACGACTATCTGTTGGCAAATACAGCTATTATCACAAAGGTAAAGTGCTTCAAATTCTCCAACATTTTGCACACTAAAACAAAATATTCCGACCATTAAATTAATAGCAAAATGTGCAAAATATTTTAATTTACAGAACAAAGCTAATTAATCAAACCTGGCTGCTAATCTAAATGGATTAAATACTTGAATTTTCAATTATAAAAAATTTAAAGTTGGTGGAGGATTTAGTAAGTACAAGGCATAGCCACCGGTTCAAATTTTGAAACTAAAATCGGAATAGGACGTCGATTTCAAAATTTTAAATCGGAAATCAGCGGTATGGGCCGGTTAAAGTTTGTGTGAATGGTAAAATTGAACCTTGAACCGTCCGGTTTAACCGGCGTTCCGGTCCAGTCGAAACCGAAAATTTTATATATTTTTTTTTTCAAAATAATAAATCACTTAGCCTAAATTTTATAATATCTCTAAAAGTCCTCAATAAGTATTTTACCTAAATGATATACTTTACTTACTTTTTTTTTAACATAAACTTTACTTTAAAAGTTATGTTAAATTTATATATTTTTTTTTATATATTTTTTTTTCAAAATAATATCACTTAGCCTAATTTATATATCACTAAGTCCTCAATAATATTTTACAAATGAATATACTTTACTTCTTTTTTTTTAACATAAACTTTACTTTAAAAGTTAAAAAAATCTAAAAAAGTAGAAATGGTAAAAAAAGAGAGAAAAATATTTAGTCTAAACTTATATTGTTTTTTTAACCTTTTTTTTTTTCACCTTTTTAAATTGTTTAACTAAGTTTTAAAAAATTACATTCTTTTTGAAGCATTTTCAAAATTTTTCCTTATAATTTATTTATTTAAATAATATTTTAATAAAAATAAAGTGATAACTTATTTGATTATTTTGTTAAAATTAAAATTATTTTATTCTTATATGAGTATGAGCATTCTATTTATTTAAAATAAAATTTCTAATAAATTTTTTAAGCTCATATTAATAAGTTTCAAAAGAAAGAATGTATGTTAGAACCGATTTTTTTTAAAAAATATACATATATCGCAAAGAAACGTGATCGGAAACCATCGGTCATCGGAACCGCACGGAATCGGACTGGAACCGGTGGTTCAATGGGCGATTCAAATTTAACATTTTAAAAATTTTAGACCGTCGGTTACGTGAATAGACAGCGGTTCAAATGAACTGGCTATGCATAGTATTACTACACTGTACAACTAAGGAGTCAATGAGTTTCAAGGGAGCATACGGACTTTTATTGAATGAAAAAGTCGTGAAAGCTGAAAGTATTGAGAGCAGCTAGCAATACAAAATATCAGGCTTTTAAATGTTCACTTCGTTATGTTTTCCTATTAAAATTAGCTATTTTATGAACATTGTATATACATTTGTAACAGACATAAGCTTACAAGCTTCTGTACTTTCCACCTGTATATATGTAGTTTTGTTAATACTTTTTTGGACCCTAAAATTGCTTTTTTTTTAAACCTGATGATCATGCTCTCTAAGATAGCTATTGTTTGCCTTTACAGTTTATACCCTTGGAAATGCAACTATATCATGATATAATTTATTTGATTTTTCATCAGTATTTGAATTCGGGGAAAATGCAAACTTAATTTCTCTTTATTATTTATCCTAACAACTTAATTAATGTAATGACTTATATTAATATGATTAATAGTTTAATGATCGATATGTTTTAATTTTAAAAAATTATATAGAAAGGCATGAAAACACAAATTCTCTTTCCTTCATGCTTTTTAAATAGTTCATATCAAAATTTTATAATTAATTAGTCATACAATTCAAAGCATAGTGAATAGTATATTAATAGTCTAATGATTGAAAATTCATCTAGTAATATACGAGGATTAAAAATTTTAAAAATTTCAATATTATTATGAGAATTTTCTCCAATTAATTGGATATGACAACATTGGATCGATTCTCTTTAGTTGATTTAAATTTACTTGTTGTTCAAATCTCGAAATTTCTTAATTTAGAGATAAAATTTTAATCTGATTAATATTTTATGCCATCAGCGGCGATCCGACTCCAAACCTAGAGGGAAGCTAAAAGAAAATTTCAAAATTAGGAATCATTAAAGAAAAAATTTAAAATTTTCTTTTTTTGAGTTTGGAAGGGCTGCAGGGCTCCTCCAGTCCCCTCTCCTTCCAACCCTTGATTGCTATAAGATTAAAAGAGGCGATAAGGTTATTATAATTTTTTTTTTTTTTTTTTGGAGATCCTATATTCATAACTATTAATCTTGTTAGGGTTTATTATTTAAAAAATAACAATACAAATGAGATAACAGGAAATTGTTGATATGAATAAGATATGGAGATAAGAAGGAAATGTAGCTGCACTCCATTATCTTTTGAAAGTTCGAAAGTAAACTTTTAGTGATGGCAAAATGAGTAGTGTCTATAGTGTCTAGTTTCCTAGAAGTTGTCTGAACAAAAAAAAATTAAGATTGAAGAAGAAAGAGAGAGCTAAAAAAGGAAAGACACTTATTATAGTACCTACTTAAGAGTAAAAGGAAAATAACCTATATGAACAAAGAGTAACCATAAAGAATATAATATATCAATTAGACTTTTTCCAAGTTCATAGATTTGATGTAGCATTGGCAGCCTGATTCCAATAACAACCTTACAACAATTCTTTACCCATTGCTTGGAGTTGGAGGGAAGTGTTTTTTTGAGGATAAGGAATGGTAAAGGGACATAAAAGTTTAGAAATATTTTATGGAGGAAAGTGTTTTTTTTTTAGGTTTTATTTGAAGGGTTCCGAAAATTTAATTGTAACTCGAAAAATTATGTAACTCGCTTAAATTAATCGGATTAAATTCTTTATTTATTTGGACTTTTAAAAATTTTATGGTAAACCAAAAAGTTAACCTAATTTAATAACCTCGTAGTTTAAACGTTATTATGTTCAACATCAATGATAATTGTAAATAACATACCAAAATCATCATTCTTTTAAAATGTATGTTTTCAAATTTCTTTTAATTTATACTTTTTAATTTATTTGGTTCCTTTCCTTTAATATTTATTTATTTTATTTTGCTATATGTTTTACTATTGATATGTGCTCCAGTCAATTAGTTTTTGTTTAATCCTTTTATTTCTTTATGTTGAAGTGAATCTTAAATTTGTCCGTAATTTTTGTATGGTTAGTATGTATATTCCAACTTATAGTTTTCGTTTTTTTATTTTATTGATTTCTACTATTTTAATTATATTATTTGTATATTTTTTTATTGAAATAGATAAATATATAAATAATTCCAATAAACATTTATTACGAATTTGGCAATAAAAATAATGTATATTCAAATAAATAGGTCCAAACAAGAAAAAACTTGAAAAATAAATATCAAGAATTTTTAAAATGGATTTCTACTTCAAACTCGGATCTATGCTCCGACCACCTCAACTCGTAATGGACAGACTAGTGGAGGCGGGTAATACATATTGCTTCATGGATGGAAGGCGGAATATAGATACCTTAAATTCATAAATTTTCCAACTTTTTTTGATGAGTATTTAATTGATCTTAATTTTGTAGTTCGAAAGTATTTAATAAAATAATTTTAAAACTTGAAGTGTTTAATAAGTGTAGTTTATAAATTTAAAATGTTTAATAGATAAAATTAAAAGTTGAAGAGTGCACAAAGATTAAAGAACAAAGTTTTCGCGAGGTGAATTTATATATTCGACCTAATAAAGATAAAATACTTTTTACTTTTTCAGAAAGCTAATTCTAATTCTGTGAATTGAATTAAATTTTTTATCCAAAGAAAATATCGTCCCTGCAATAAACTTTTTTATAAATCTAACCTGACAGAGTCCAACGTTTTTGTGTTGGAAGTTATTAGGTTCAAAATTTTGGAGTCCTAACCTGAAAATATGAACACTTTTTGGAAATCTTTTTACAGACCAATTGAGTAAAATTGAATATATATTAATAATATATATAGTTCCCTGATATTGAATTAAACAAGACACCTGCCTGCTACTATTAGAAAAGCTGATTAATATCTTCTAATGGTTTTTCCTCATAGCTTTAAATGTAAACTTAAATTAAATTAATTAATTAAATTTAAAACCTTAATTAATTAAATTTTACAAAACTTGCTAATAATTTTACTTTAATTATTAGCAAAGTAGTGAACCACTTCATCATTCTATATAATATATATTTGATGGACCAAATTGGACATTACAAGATATCAATTATATAGCTTTAATGCATGAAACCGAGAAATTAGTGCACAAAAGTAGATTGATTTGCAGATGATTAATGCCATTAATTATACAAAATAATTATTGTATTTAGTAGAGATGAAAAGTAAAATCGGAGAAATGATTAATGGCTTTCTTAATCTTCTCGAGTGACAAGTAAATTAGAGAAAAATATTTTTTTTTTAAAAAAAAAACAATAAAAAAAGATCATCAATTGATAGTTGCATTTATAATTTTTTTAAAGAGAAATCCTTAATTTGATGATTTACAACATAACAACATATATAGATGAAAAGATTAATCTTAATAATAAATTGAATGTCAATTAAATTTTTTTAAATTCATTGGAAGCTTTTTATGGACGGAAATAAAATTACGGGCTAACACAAAGCCCTCACCCTTGACTTACAAATTGATGAAAACAACTGTAGTTGGGAGGACTCAAACATAAAATGTCATAATTATTTAAATCAAATCAGTTAATATTTAAACAATCCTAAAAAATAATTCAAAAGTATGTGCATGACATGATAGGAACATATACTCATACATTTCAATTGTAAAAAAGTAATAATAAAATAATATATATATTATAATAATTTTGCACATGACAAAAATATAAACAAGAAAAGCTTTGTTGTGACTCAAATATATAGTGAAAAATTAAGATAATGGCTTGTACATAGCAGGCGCATCACATGCAACAATATTTTTCCTCCTTGTGGGATTATCTAGACATAGCGTAGGCAAATACATAAGTTTCACCCAAATTTTACAAAAATCTATTATATTCCTAAAAGATTACGTGTTTTAGTGTATTTGTTCATCTATTCAACATTAATGCTTAATAATTTTTAAGAATTTTAGTTATTACTATAACAAAATATCAATTTTATTGCGGTTAATAATAATTATTTATAAAATGATTATTACATTTTTTTAACTCTTCAATATAATAGTTTAATTGATTAATATATATATATATATATATATATATATAATTTGTATACCATAAGTTTTGTATAATAGGTTTGTTTACATAAGTTTGTATACATAAGTTTGTATTACATCAGTTTTGTTTTACAAAGTTTGTTTAAATGAACTTATCAACCTAAAACCTCTCTCCTCTTCCTTTTCAACGTTCATTGTAAGATTCAAGGTTAGAAGTATTCTTTAAACTTTTGTAAGTCCTAATCTTTTAAATTTTTGTATATGTCTTTCAAATTTATGTATAATCAAATTTAAATCTTTGTAATTAAATAATAAGTTTTATATTTTATTTTAAATTGCTACTCTTTATTGAAAGCCCGCTGTTTAAGGCATCCTTCTCTTCTCCCTCCGACAATCAGACTTGATTTCTGGGGATCCCAGGTCCAAGTTGCAGGAACCCTAAACCATATAAAATTGTTCTTGGTAAAAATTTGTATGTTGTATAAGTTATGCTCTGTGGATGCGGCTTAGTCTGATCTTCCACATCAGAAATAAATTTGTTTATAATGCTTGTTTGATTTAACAGTAACTGTTTGTTCATATAAAAAAGATAAACAGTACTTTTCTTAAATTAATTTGAACAGTAACTTGTTATAATTTATTTGTTTAATAAATTAATTTGTTATAATGTTTGATCTTTAAAAGTTTAAATATTAAAATCATTTCCATCATAAGCATTTACTTCCTTTATAAAAATTATTCCTTTTACAAGATTCAAATCTGTTAAACGGTCCTACAGCTTTTTGTTGGTAATAGAGCCTGGCGATTTAATGATCTGCTATTGGTATACATTAAAAACGACAATTCCGATTTATAATATAATCATAGGTTTCTTTGGATATGGTTCCATTGAACATACATCTAAGGTCCATATTTGAAGATATCAGATACAGTAATGAGGCACTTATTGAACCCGTGTTGTAAAGGACCCGATTGGTAAGGTGCAAGTTGAAGGGTTAACCTGGCCGAGTCTTGAGATATCATAACGGACTAGATCTGTGTAGTATAACCGGACCAACTGTCCATTAAAATCTATGCTATCTTATAAAATGGATTCTTTTATATGTAGCTCGATTAGTAGTAATAATCGAAAATGTTTTGAAATCTTCAAAAATTCAAAGGATTATTAATAGAAATGAATTAATTTCTAAGAGATGAGTTATAAAGCTATTGCTGAAAAAGATGATTTCTACGTAATTGTTCTGATAAATAGTTTTTTAAGATCTTCTACAGTAAATGTTTTCTACAGTTGCTAAAAACCCCTTCAATATTTTAACTAAAAAAGATATTGAAAAAGCATTATTAAATTGAAGTATCTAAAATAAAGCAACTTAATTTAAAAAGTGAAGCAGATTTCTAAAAACTTATACTTTTGAAGAAATTAATCTGAATATTAAGACTATAAGCTAAATAGGCAAATGAAAATAAAATTCCTTTTGGATTGTATAACACTTAATTTAAAGAAAAATCCCAATCTCATGTTTGTAAACCCATATCAACATATTTCACAGTCTGTAAAACAAGATTTGT